>OY986439.1:173479856-174079856 GCA_963920525.1 Dichetophora obliterata
ATGGGGGCGAGCATGTCCTGTCCTTCTGAGGCATGCTGCCGGCAGACATATAGCAGGGCTCCTTTTTCATCTGGGGAATGACAATGTTTCGAACGTCACTTTCGCAAGTGGACAAACAAAGTCTGACCAGTGATCCCTTTTTTATTTGGTTTTGGGTATGCTTTGTTTAAAATATAGCCTAGTAAAAAAGGGTCAGTCGTATAAAACAGCGTTATTAAATTCTATGTGGAATATTTATGCATAAATGTATGTGTGCTTTCTTTTTATTATTCAAGCATGTTTTATGTATGCATGTTGACAATAAACACTTTGTTGTTTTTTTAACGCAACACAACAACATATACGTATAAGCCAACTAAACTCAATAAACTAACGTCATACATCTTAACATGCTGACATTCAGAGTATCCATATTTAATGTTATACGCTAGAAATGACGCATAACTTGCTTGACTACGGGTCACTGGCACAAAAAATCAGACACAGCCACATGCAAACATTTGCTTACATATTTACATGCATAAGTGTTTGGAATAAATAAAAAAATGCTTATACAGTGTGACTGGCGTAAAATAAATGCGTCTATTTGATTTGATTTCTACTGAGTTGAATCCTGTATTCCTATAAATGTAATTCTGTGGATGGTTGGTGATGATGTTGTTGAGGATGCCATAAAAAGGACTATTTTTAGGTTTTTGGCTATGTTATTTGATTAGAGAATCTATCTGAGCTTTTTTTCTATTCATTTAGTAGAATTTTTTAAGAACCATATTTTGGAGCTTTTCATTGAAATATTATAACAAAGATTTTTGTCGCAAAGAAAATTGATGTTTCACTTTCAACAACCTACTGCAAGGAATAAATAAACTATGAGTATAAATCACTTTTCGAATTTTGAATAAATAGTTTACGGATGGAGCATAGTAAATCTTGAAATCGTATTTATTGCTTTTGTATAAGGAACCTTTGCTAAAAGGATGATACTGAAAATTGAGTTATTAGATATTAAAATTTTTTTTTCTATTAAGTTTTTTCGGCTTAACATTTTATGACAGTTCTTTATAAAGTCGATTTTTTTTTTGGCAGCAGAAATGGTAGTAGAAATGTAAAAGAAATGTGATTTATTCGAAATATTTTATTTGAAAAGAGGGTTAAATGCAAATTTTGATAAAAAATTTAAAAGTAATAACTAGTAATATATTAACCGTTTGCTTGAAAAGTGGTCTAAGATAATTTTTTTCTTCTTTTGAGCTTTTAAAGTTAAGCAGTTAAATCGATAAAAATGTTTATTAATTGTTTTTAATTGGCAATGTTTTAACGAATTTAGGAATAATATAATTATTTTCTTTTGACTTACGAATAATACAGTCATTGACTTTTATTTGAATACTAGCAAATACCCGCTGCTTCGCCTGCGATAAAAATATTAAATACCATGTAAAAATTTTAAATCTTAAAATTTAAGTATTTATTTATATTGAATCAATTTCTAAATATAAAAATTACTGTGTTTGTTTTGTTTGATTATGTAAAAATGTTATAAATATAAAAAAATTAAAGTTTTTTCTAAATGACCTCTATATTAATTATGTTGACTTTATATGATTTAAATACAAATTCTAAATGTTTGATAGTTTAAATCATACTTGATTTTAAATACAAATTCTAGTTGTTTGATAGTTTAAAATCGTTTATTGAGCTTAAGGTCAAAGTTAGAACAATTAATTGTTCTAACGAATTTTTCCAAAGAAACAACAACAACAACAAAGTTTTTTCAATATGAAAAGGAAAAAATCACTAGCTGATCTGATTGCAATTTCTACTCTGCTAAAAGCGTCATCAGAAATCTTTGTGATACCCGTGCAAGCGCGCGCTAACGCACTGCACCATCGGGGCGATGAGATTTGAAGCGTCAATTTCTCAGTTTTTCCTCCATTTCATAATGTCACATTTGTTGTTGTATTTCTGTTTTACTTTAGTTTCTATGCTTATGTTATTATATGTAGTCCAACAGCCTGCTGGAAGTCTGCACTAACAAAGCATGTTTACTGAAGTTGTTTTTAGAATTTTTGCTGATTTTGTTTTCAGCTGTTTCCGTTTGGTCGAGCTCTACCATTTGATTAAAGTTTTTTCTAAATGACCTCTATATTAATTATGTTGACTTTATATGATTTAAATACAAATTCTAAATGTTTGATAGTTTAAATCATACTTGATTTTAAATACAAATTCTAGTTGTTTGATAGTTTAAAATCGTTTATTGAGCTTAAGGTCAAAGTTAGAACAATTAATTGTTCTAACGAATTTTTCCAAAGAAACAACAACAACAACAAAGTTTTTTCAATATGAAAAGGAAAAAATCACTAGCTGATCTGATTGCAATTTCTACTCTGCTAAAAGCGTCATCAGAAATCTTTGTGATACCCGTGCAAGCGCGCGCTAACGCACTGCACCATCGGGGCGATGAGATTTGAAGCGTCAATTTCTCAGTTTTTCCTCCATTTCATAATGTCACATTTGTTGTTGTATTTCTGTTTTACTTTAGTTTCTATGCTTATGTTATTATATGTAGTCCAACAGCCTGCTGGAAGTCTGCACTAACAAAGCACGTTTACTGAAGTTGTTTTTAGAATTTTTGCTGATTTTGTTTTCAGCTGTTTCCGTTTGGTCGAGCTCTACCATTTGATTAAAGTTTTTTCTAAATGACCTCTATATTAATTATGTTGACTTTATATGATTTAAATACAAATTCTAAATGTTTGATAGTTTAAATCATACTTGATTTTAAATACAAATTCTAGTTGTTTGATAGTTTAAAATCGTTTATTGAGCTTAAGGTCAAAGTTAGAACAATTAATTGTTCTAACGAATTTTTCCAAAGAAACAACAACAACAACAAAGTTTTTTCAATATGAAAAGGAAAAAATCACTAGCTGATCTGATTGCAATTTCTACTCTGCTAAAAGCGTCATCAGAAATCTTTGTGATACCCGTGCAAGCGCGCGCTAACGCACTGCACCATCGGGGCGATGAGATTTGAAGCGTCAATTTCTCAGTTTTTCCTCCATTTCATAATGTCACATTTGTTGTTGTATTTCTGTTTTACTTTAGTTTCTATGCTTATGTTATTATATGTAGTCCAACAGCCTGCTGGAAGTCTGCACTAACAAAGCATGTTTACTGAAGTTGTTTTTAGAATTTTTGCTGATTTTGTTTTCAGCTGTTTCCGTTTGGTCGAGCTCTACCATTTGATTAAAGTTTTTTCTAAATGACCTCTATATTAATTATGTTGACTTTATATGATTTAAATACAAATTCTAAATGTTTGATAGTTTAAATCATACTTGATTTTAAATACAAATTCTAGTTGTTTGATAGTTTAAAATCGTTTATTGAGCTTAAGGTCAAAGTTAGAACAATTAATTGTTCTAACGAATTTTTCCAAAGAAACAACAACAACAACAAAGTTTTTTCAATATGAAAAGGAAAAAATCACTAGCTGATCTGATTGCAATTTCTACTCTGCTAAAAGCGTCATCAGAAATCTTTGTGATACCCGTGCAAGCGCGCGCTAACGCACTGCACCATCGGGGCGATGAGATTTGAAGCGTCAATTTCTCAGTTTTTCCTCCATTTCATAATGTCACATTTGTTGTTGTATTTCTGTTTTACTTTAGTTTCTATGCTTATGTTATTATATGTAGTCCAACAGCCTGCTGGAAGTCTGCACTAACAAAGCATGTTTACTGAAGTTGTTTTTAGAATTTTTGCTGATTTTGTTTTCAGCTGTTTCCGTTTGGTCGAGCTCTACCATTTGATTAAAGTTTTTTCTAAATGACCTCTATATTAATTATGTTGACTTTATATGATTTAAATACAAATTCTAAATGTTTGATAGTTTAAATCATACTTGATTTTAAATACAAATTCTAGTTGTTTGATAGTTTAAAATCGTTTATTGAGCTTAAGGTCAAAGTTAGAACAATTAATTGTTCTAACGAATTTTTCCAAAGAAACAACAACAACAACAAAGTTTTTTCAATATGAAAAGGAAAAAATCACTAGCTGATCTGATTGCAATTTCTACTCTGCTAAAAGCGTCATCAGAAATCTTTGTGATACCCGTGCAAGCGCGCGCTAACGCACTGCACCATCGGGGCGATGAGATTTGAAGCGTCAATTTCTCAGTTTTTCCTCCATTTCATAATGTCACATTTGTTGTTGTATTTCTGTTTTACTTTAGTTTCTATGCTTATGTTATTATATGTAGTCCAACAGCCTGCTGGAAGTCTGCACTAACAAAGCATGTTTACTGAAGTTGTTTTTAGAATTTTTGCTGATTTTGTTTTCAGCTGTTTCCGTTTGGTCGAGCTCTACCATTTGATTAAAGTTTTTTCTAAATGACCTCTATATTAATTATGTTGACTTTATATGATTTAAATACAAATTCTAAATGTTTGATAGTTTAAATCATACTTGATTTTAAATACAAATTCTAGTTGTTTGATAGTTTAAAATCGTTTATTGAGCTTAAGGTCAAAGTTAGAACAATTAATTGTTCTAACGAATTTTTCCAAAGAAACAACAACAACAACAAAGTTTTTTCAATATGAAAAGGAAAAAATCACTAGCTGATCTGATTGCAATTTCTACTCTGCTAAAAGCGTCATCAGAAATCTTTGTGATACCCGTGCAAGCGCGCGCTAACGCACTGCACCATCGGGGCGATGAGATTTGAAGCGTCAATTTCTCAGTTTTTCCTCCATTTCATAATGTCACATTTGTTGTTGTATTTCTGTTTTACTTTAGTTTCTATGCTTATGTTATTATATGTAGTCCAACAGCCTGCTGGAAGTCTGCACTAACAAAGCATGTTTACTGAAGTTGTTTTTAGAATTTTTGCTGATTTTGTTTTCAGCTGTTTCCGTTTGGTCGAGCTCTACCATTTGATTAAAGTTTTTTCTAAATGACCTCTATATTAATTATGTTGACTTTATATGATTTAAATACAAATTCTAAATGTTTGATAGTTTAAATCATACTTGATTTTAAATACAAATTCTAGTTGTTTGATAGTTTAAAATCGTTTATTGAGCTTAAGGTCAAAGTTAGAACAATTAATTGTTCTAACGAATTTTTCCAAAGAAACAACAACAACAACAAAGTTTTTTCAATATGAAAAGGAAAAAATCACTAGCTGATCTGATTGCAATTTCTACTCTGCTAAAAGCGTCATCAGAAATCTTTGTGATACCCGTGCAAGCGCGCGCTAACGCACTGCACCATCGGGGCGATGAGATTTGAAGCGTCAATTTCTCAGTTTTTCCTCCATTTCATAATGTCACATTTGTTGTTGTATTTCTGTTTTACTTTAGTTTCTATGCTTATGTTATTATATGTAGTCCAACAGCCTGCTGGAAGTCTGCACTAACAAAGCATGTTTACTGAAGTTGTTTTTAGAATTTTTGCTGATTTTGTTTTCAGCTGTTTCCGTTTGGTCGAGCTCTACCATTTGATTAAAGTTTTTTCTAAATGACCTCTATATTAATTATGTTGACTTTATATGATTTAAATACAAATTCTAAATGTTTGATAGTTTAAATCATACTTGATTTTAAATACAAATTCTAGTTGTTTGATAGTTTAAAATCGTTTATTGAGCTTAAGGTCAAAGTTAGAACAATTAATTGTTCTAACGAATTTTTCCAAAGAAACAACAACAACAACAAAGTTTTTTCAATATGAAAAGGAAAAAATCACTAGCTGATCTGATTGCAATTTCTACTCTGCTAAAAGCGTCATCAGAAATCTTTGTGATACCCGTGCAAGCGCGCGCTAACGCACTGCACCATCGGGGCGATGAGATTTGAAGCGTCAATTTCTCAGTTTTTCCTCCATTTCATAATGTCACATTTGTTGTTGTATTTCTGTTTTACTTTAGTTTCTATGCTTATGTTATTATATGTAGTCCAACAGCCTGCTGGAAGTCTGCACTAACAAAGCATGTTTACTGAAGTTGTTTTTAGAATTTTTGCTGATTTTGTTTTCAGCTGTTTCCGTTTGGTCGAGCTCTACCATTTGATTAAAGTTTTTTCTAAATGACCTCTATATTAATTATGTTGACTTTATATGATTTAAATACAAATTCTAAATGTTTGATAGTTTAAATCATACTTGATTTTAAATACAAATTCTAGTTGTTTGATAGTTTAAAATCGTTTATTGAGCTTAAGGTCAAAGTTAGAACAATTAATTGTTCTAACGAATTTTTCCAAAGAAACAACAACAACAACAAAGTTTTTTCAATATGAAAAGGAAAAAATCACTAGCTGATCTGATTGCAATTTCTACTCTGCTAAAAGCGTCATCAGAAATCTTTGTGATACCCGTGCAAGCGCGCGCTAACGCACTGCACCATCGGGGCGATGAGATTTGAAGCGTCAATTTCTCAGTTTTTCCTCCATTTCATAATGTCACATTTGTTGTTGTATTTCTGTTTTACTTTAGTTTCTATGCTTATGTTATTATATGTAGTCCAACAGCCTGCTGGAAGTCTGCACTAACAAAGCATGTTTACTGAAGTTGTTTTTAGAATTTTTGCTGATTTTGTTTTCAGCTGTTTCCGTTTGGTCGAGCTCTACCATTTGATTAAAGTTTTTTCTAAATGACCTCTATATTAATTATGTTGACTTTATATGATTTAAATACAAATTCTAAATGTTTGATAGTTTAAATCATACTTGATTTTAAATACAAATTCTAGTTGTTTGATAGTTTAAAATCGTTTATTGAGCTTAAGGTCAAAGTTAGAACAATTAATTGTTCTAACGAATTTTTCCAAAGAAACAACAACAACAACAAAGTTTTTTCAATATGAAAAGGAAAAAATCACTAGCTGATCTGATTGCAATTTCTACTCTGCTAAAAGCGTCATCAGAAATCTTTGTGATACCCGTGCAAGCGCGCGCTAACGCACTGCACCATCGGGGCGATGAGATTTGAAGCGTCAATTTCTCAGTTTTTCCTCCATTTCATAATGTCACATTTGTTGTTGTATTTCTGTTTTACTTTAGTTTCTATGCTTATGTTATTATATGTAGTCCAACAGCCTGCTGGAAGTCTGCACTAACAAAGCATGTTTACTGAAGTTGTTTTTAGAATTTTTGCTGATTTTGTTTTCAGCTGTTTCCGTTTGGTCGAGCTCTACCATTTGATTAAAGTTTTTTCTAAATGACCTCTATATTAATTATGTTGACTTTATATGATTTAAATACAAATTCTAAATGTTTGATAGTTTAAATCATACTTGATTTTAAATACAAATTCTAGTTGTTTGATAGTTTAAAATCGTTTATTGAGCTTAAGGTCAAAGTTAGAACAATTAATTGTTCTAACGAATTTTTCCAAAGAAACAACAACAACAACAAAGTTTTTTCAATATGAAAAGGAAAAAATCACTAGCTGATCTGATTGCAATTTCTACTCTGCTAAAAGCGTCATCAGAAATCTTTGTGATACCCGTGCAAGCGCGCGCTAACGCACTGCACCATCGGGGCGATGAGATTTGAAGCGTCAATTTCTCAGTTTTTCCTCCATTTCATAATGTCACATTTGTTGTTGTATTTCTGTTTTACTTTAGTTTCTATGCTTATGTTATTATATGTAGTCCAACAGCCTGCTGGAAGTCTGCACTAACATTTTTGTATGGACAGTCGTTTATTATTAAAATTAACGGTAAAATTAAAATCTTTTCTTTTCGGAAATATTTTGTACGGATATAAGGTATGTTTTAAAAAAACCTGTTATGACATTAAAATCATTGCGATATCTCAAAACTATAGATTTTCTCAGTATAACTCATTTTCTTAAGCCTCAGAATGAGAAAAAAACGATTGAAATTTCATGTTTTGACTTAGCAAGCAAACATTTCCGCCATTTTCAAATCGATTTTCATCAAATTTTCTTTGCTTGAAAGTTCAATTAACTAAATGGGGAAAATGAGAAAAGGTTTACTGTCATCTCCCGAATACAATGTTTTATGTTGTTTTCAAAGAACCTCTAAATATCCAAGTTGTACTCAAAAATAGGCCAAGAGTTACTTTTGTTGTACATATTTATTTTTAATTTTAATTTTTTTTGCAATTTTTATTTTTATTATTCTTTCATATGACATAATTTATCTGCAAAAATTAATCTTTTTTGACACAAACAGTGTCTATCATTAAAAATCATTGGCCACCTATCCCCTCTATGATTTTTTGATGAAAAATAATTTGCCTAAAATGCTTTTGTTATTGTTTTTGCAATGTTCTACAGCTTAAAAACTAATTTATGTGAAAAACATTTTCAAATAAAGCTAAAAAAATAATTCTGTGAAAAATATTTCTAATATTTCAAACTATTCTAAAGTTATTTACATAAATCTATGTTTTAATATTTTTCCTTATATATATATTCATAGTTAACGTTATAAATATAGTAGACTTTGTCCTGACCCAATTCAATGAAATTTTTAAATGTCGTTTGAAATGTCAATGCATGACAATCAGAATTTTCTGATATATACAGCATTCTTATTGATGTATAGTATTGCCCGGCAGACGTTGTCCTGCCGCAGACCACCTTACTGCTATATACGAATTTTCACGCTGTTCAAAAAAAAATTTATATATTCGCCATTTTTAGTACTGTTGCCGAAAGTAGCCGTATGAACTAAATTATCAAATTTTAGTCTAAAACAACCAAAACCGTTCGAAGTATAACATTTTTGAATAATTCTGGGCGGTAATGGGGGTGTGGCAAAATTTTTTCACTTAAACCATCTCATACTCGAAACAAAAGAATGCCAGAATTTCAGCTCAATTGAGCTTAAACTTAGTGCGCTTTGCTTTACTCGAAGCTTATCCCCCGAAAAGTGAACTTAACTAGAGTGGGTCATGTCCATTTTTAGTAAAGTTAGCGAACGTAACCATACAACGTAGATTACCAAATTCTAGTCTCATACGACCAAAATTGTCTGAAATATAGTATTTTTTGCAAAAAGTGGACATGAAAAGTAGAAGTGGCAAATCTAACATAGCATATTACGACTAAGTTGAAATAACAAATCGTTCGATACCTATATCGTGTTAATCGGTGGAGTGGTTCTTGCGTGATTGTCAAACATCTGTGCAGTGTTACAACGCTTTTATATATTTGTATAGATAGACTAACACAATCTCAAGTGGGGAAAAGCTGGCTGGCAAGGCTGCAAGACATACTTAATGCTAATAACTAAATTCTGGCAACTCCCTTCAAAACATTTTCAAAGAAATTTAATCAACAATGTATGAAAGCAAGAATCTCAATGAAAGTAAAGCTGGATTCACTGATCAC
Organism: Dichetophora obliterata; assembly: GCA_963920525.1. NCBI lineage: Eukaryota > Metazoa > Arthropoda > Insecta > Diptera > Sciomyzidae > Dichetophora > Dichetophora obliterata. The sequence goes on from OY986439.1 coordinate 173,489,232, forward strand.
CTTTAGCATGTTTTGCAATTTTTTTTTATATGAAGTTTTCGCTCAGAGAGAAAAATTTCTGCACGCTCTCAACTTGATTAACATTATTTTAAATCACACAAAAACATTCTGAAGGTTATCAGTTAATCCAAAGATTATATAGTATAAAGATGTGCCACGTAGAACATTAAAAAGTAACAAATATTTTTCAGATCAATACGTAAGCTTTTGTGAGCGCGATGAAAAAGCTTTCTTGAGAGAAAAGTTTCCAATCCTTGCGTGCGCATTCTCTCTGCAATGCTCTTTCACTTTGCACTCCACAATGCTTCACAGCATAGATCACCACTGCATGGTTTCTCATAGCCAGCGAGAGTCGTGAAATTTAATGTTGTAATTGTTTTTTTCGTTGTTGTTGTTGGAACTAAGCAGTTGTGATCTCTGCTTGACAGCAACAAATGTTTTTGTTTGTTTGCATTATTTTCATGATGATTTCCTTATTTTGTGTTAAGCAGATTTTTCTTATTCACTGCTTGCTATTAATATTGACTATTTTTGATTGACTATCAGCCACAGCAGTAAAATCTGCATATATATTCAGAATCTTAAGGAAAACTGAATAACGACATACAAATCCATCCAATGAATTCAAAATAGTTTATAAATAAAATTTTTAATTCACATTGAATTTTATAAAATTGACTAGTAATTAACTTAAATTATTCTTTTTTCGTTATTCAGAATAATTAATTATATTTTTATTCATATGAATGCTATTTACAAAGAATGCAATTCAAAAAGAATTTCAAATTTTTCAATAATTAATTCATTGTACATTTTTATTTTTTGATTCATTGCCTATTCATGTGTTATTCATTATTAATTTTATAGTCATTATTAATTTTTTATTTATTATTAATTTGGTTCATTATTCAATATTCACTAGATATTTTTCATTTTAGTTATTATTCAAAAGTAAAAATGAATACGAAATTTATAATGAATAAAAAAGTAATAATGGATAAAAAATTAATAAAAAAATTAATAGCGAACATTTCATTTATAAAATAGTGGTGAATAACAAAATTTTTTATTCATTGTATTTATTATATAAAAGTTAATAACAAATTAATAACAGTGGTAAACAATTTGAAAAAAGTTTGTGCGGCGAAAACGAACGTTAGCTCGATTGACTATTTTTTCCAGATAATTAAAATCATTAAGACTTTTCCAGGTTGGTACGAATTTTTTTTAGAAAAATTTTTTGACATTTTTGAGTTTTTAAAAATATATCCCCAGCTATGACCCTATATCTCCAAAAATATTCATTTATTTTGCAAGTTTTATAAATATTAACAAATGAGACATTTATACCTTTTATTTAAGCTATTATTTCTACGATTATTTGTTCGATTTTTGTAGACATTTTCTGAATACTACATTTGTGAAAGAGTAGAAAATATACCGTTTATTTGAAATTTCCCCCATATTAAAGTGCGCAAAAATATGACTTTGATATATAACTTGGTTTTATTTTTACTTTGTTGTTAAAAAAATATTTCGACGAAAATATTAAGGTAAAAAGTATGATTGTAGCAGGTAGGATATTTTACGTATTTCGGTTTTTGTAAAAATACTCAAAATTACCTGCATCAAAGTCGACGTCGTGAGTTCGTACTAAACAAAGTCTTCAGGCTTTAAAAACCCAATTATCATATATTTAACTAAAGATTTTGTTTACAAACAATGTTCTTAGCGTTTTTCGGTAAATTTAAAAATCCCTAAACTGGAATTTTACGTTATAATAGGATTTGCAACTCTGTAAACTCTTTGAAATGAGTAAAATAACAGAAATAACGTAAACAAGGATACGTCAAAAATAAACCAAAACAATACAACGAAATCTTCGCGCTGGTATAAATGAAACACTGTGTGTTGCTGCCACGCCCCCCTTGCCAAACGCCCATAACATGCTATCAGTAAAATAGGCACGAGTAAATTGTGGCCGAGTACCGAATTCCGAGGCTGTGCGGCCAGCTATAGCTCCAAAGCTATTCAATATCAAAAATTTCAGTTGTGTGGGAGGGGTCACGCCCCTTGTCTAATGCCCATAAAATGCTGTTAGTGAAACGTGTAAATTGCAGTCGAATACCAACTTTCAAGGCAATGCGGCCTATAACTCCAAAGCAATTCGATATCGAAAATTTGGGTGGTGTAGGAGGTCGAATACCGAATTCTGAGGCTTTACGTAATATAATTATAAAGCTATCCGATATCGCATATTTCGCCTGTATAGGAAGAAATTTTGAGTATTAACTATATTTTTTAAACTCTTTCAAAAATGTTGAATTTAGAAAATTTATACAGAAATCGTTAGATCAATACAAATGATATCTTAAATGATATAAACGTCTTATTTGCATGTATAAATTTTGTAATGTGAAGAAATACTTTTGAAGTTATTGGATCATAACTGGGGACATATTTTTCAAAACTTAAAAAAATCGAAAAATCTTTAAAAATTCTTCAATTCTTTTCGAGTTGCATTCGCTCTATAATACTCATAAAATTTAACACAAAGTCTTTATTAATAAAACTTATATCCCGGTTTGTTTGTTTAATTGACATTTATACAAATCTAAATGGCTTAAAGGACTTCGCTCAATTTGAGTACACATATTGTGTGCATCCTAGATTAGATTGTAACATACTTAGTTTTGATCACACTCATTCCAAACATTTCCACTTACGTAAATTTTGATATAGAAAATCTTTCTTGAAAAAAATTTTTCGCTAATTAAATTTAAAAATGTTCAGTAATTTTAATACCAAAAACATTCACATATCTTTAGAATTTCAGAAATTTTTGGTACAACGACTTTTTCATAAAACATCGTTCCCCAAGAATGAGAAAAAACGACATGAAAATCAAAACTTTGACTTTCGATGCAAATATATACGATATTTATAAATTCATATATATAATTAAATTGTTTTTATCAAAGTCTTAATAAAAGCACTTTAAAAAAATAGTTTCAACTGTAGCGTTGGGTCAGTGAATATATTCTTTAATTTTTTTTTCAAAAACGGTCCAAAATATTGAATTTTTACTCAAAAATGATTAAAAAAATGTTTTTGTTGTATAAATAAGAACAATTGAAAACTGCATTGCTGAGTACTTTTCATATAGCAAAGCATGTATTTGCAATAATATAATAAAAATATATAAAGGTACAATAGTTAAATAAAAAATTTTACCGCAAAAACAACTTAAAAAATATTGCTAACAACTTTATTCGCGGCTAAGCTTCAATTGATGGAATCGCCCTTACAATAATATAACACTAAAAATATCATGTGGCAAAACGACAAAAAAAAACCAAGTCAACACACAAAATATACCTAGATTATGTCTTCTTTATGGTATTATATTCTTTAAATTATATAACAAAAAGTAAAGAGATAATGCAAAAAATTTAATAACTTTAATATATACAATATTTGTAGGGTAGTTTAGTAAAAATATTGCCTACATATTTTAAGTAAAACCTAATTATATTCTGCTACATTTTGTTGGCAGCTACATCTTTTATTGAGATGTTTCGTGCATCAAATCTTTACATATAATTTCTATTGCTCTTCAATATTATGCTCACATTTGCTCACATTGTCGCTTACTTATTCTCTCGCTCTCAAAAGCTTTAAATCGTTCGCTCGCTGACTCTCATAAAGCTTTTATGTGGATTTATGATAAATCCACATTCAAATTTTACTGTGGCACTTGCTTGTATGGCGGTGGCACATCTTTCTATTATATTATCTGTGGTTAATCCATCTTAACTACACAACATGGATGCCGTGTTATATTGAGAGAAGCTCTCGCGACAAATTGAGAAAAGCTTTGTTTGCTGTTATATTGTGCTGCTGGTTGAATGAAGGCATCAAATAAAATGCGTGATTTTGTAATAATTAAAAAATACATTTTTCGAAAAACTTGGTAAGCTATAACAATCTATACTATCATAGGAATCGAATAAAAAAAGAATTATCAAAATCGGTTCAGCGGTTACCGAGCTTATTCTGGATCAATTTCGTGAGTCTCCTTTTATATAATAGTATAGAGTATAGATTGTATATATAAGTGAGGAGTTTACATTAAAAATCAGATAAGCCACACAGATCGAATTGTTGGGAAAACGAAAAAAAACATTTAAATTTTTACAGACATTTTTTACAAAAAATCAATTGTGCATAATTATGCTCCACAGGCAAGGGCGCCCGCAGGATTTGTTCTAGGGGGGAAGCATAAAGGAGTCTAGAATCCACTTAAAGAAAATGTAACCTATAAATTCTATTTTCTGATATTTTTGGTACTAATTTTGTTAACATGATACGACGAGTTAACACACGCTTGTACACATAAGAAAATTTTATATATATCAAAGATGGGGTAAAAATCTTTCTCGTATCATGCCCGAAAAATTTTCCATTTTAATTTATATTTATGCAATTTCAAAAAAATTTTTTTCAACAAGTATTCTTAGTAATTTTATTTTGTGCTGTGACAATTGTGAGAAGCAAAAAGATGCAATTTTGAAAAGTTTCTAAAATTGAATAAAATATATTTTCGATTAAACCCAATAGTTTTAATAGTTTAAAAAATTTGCATTTTTTTCGTTCTTTTCTCAGCTCAAATGAAGTCAACATTCTGTAAATTCATATGTATATGTTATCAGAAAAGAATGTGCTGTTAATCTTACGTTCATTCGTACTGAATTTAAAAAAAGTCCAAAAATAATATAAAGTAAAATTGGCATATAATTGGTTTTATATATAATATAAATAAAACAGGCATTTTTTTAAACTTACTTACTGTAAGGTGAAAAAGATCGATGAATAATTTTTTTGCGAAGTTTTTTGCGGTTCATAGTGCAAAATGTAATGTTCGTATTCGCATTCGTGTTTGGGTTGTTCGCATTTCGTTTGATTCCATACAAGAATAATCGCGATATTTACCGTTTTTTACGTATTTTTGTTTATACTGAATGTGTTTACAGATAACTCATCTTGGAAATTGATGAAATCTACATTAAATTTTTTCAGCTTTAAAAAAAAAAAATATGAAAACATTTTTAAAAATGGGGGCAAGGGCAAGAATTATACATTCAAGACAGTGCACGAACTTGAAAAAATTAGTAGTGGCAGACTGGACTGTGTGATAGATTGAGAAAAAATGTAGCAGATTTGATATTTCATAACACATCTATATGTATTTTACAATCCCATAACCCAGTTTACAATAACAAAAATAGTATATGGGCAATTCCCAAAATCTTTTAAATCTATGATTTTGGAATAACCATGTTAATTACTTTCATGTTTTTTAAGTTAAGATCAAGTTTTAAATGAGCGTCTACTAAGAATACATGGAACAAAATTTCCCTACTAATTTGAGTTTCATAAGTTGCTACCTTAAGTTGCTACTGGGATCGAAAGTAAAAAAAAAAAACACTAAAAACTGAGTTGATTTACACACAGATTTTTACCTTCTGAGCGCCATTTATAATAATTGTGCGCCACCAATTTTCGGTAAAATTTAAATGAGGTTTATACGAGAATACTTAAGTACAAAATATATAGTGTTGTTATTGATGTGCCATGAAGTTAACGAAAGTTATAACACATTCAAGGCGTGATACCACTTTTGCGGCATTTGTTAATTTTTCCTAGGTTTTGAGATATAGAAAACGCCCCCATAAGAAAGGTACTATTATAAACTCATTTTAATTAATTCTATAAGATTTAAAAAATTTTTAGGTAGGTGGCATTAGTGAGCCATTAATATTATTCACTCAACAACTCCTCAAAAATTGTCATTTAAAACGAAGACCATCAAAAAATATAACTTTTTTCACTAGCACATCGATATCCTGAAAGGATGAGAACGCTCCTCTTTGCACATGTATGCTTTCGACATTTTTCAATGTTTGCCACAAGGCGCTCTTTAAAATGTTGAATATTTTCGATGTGCCAAGATGATAAAAATTCGTTTTTTTGATAACGCGATAAACTCTGTAATATAAAATTTGAGGGAGTTGCCCAAGAACCATGAAACTTAGTAATAAGCATTATGACAATAAGACATGATACTAAAATCAAAATGGGATAAATTGCTTACTACTTCGTGTACCCCTCATATACCATAAATAGTCAATGTGAAACTAATGTCGCCTTTTTAATGTTACAATGATAAAAATTGGCATGGTGCTTTATATTATGTATGCCAACAATCCTGCCAAAAATAATTGATATTGATTTGATTTTAAGCCTACTTTTTATACTAACACCTATACAAAGTAGAGCACAAGCGCAATTCTCGTGACATAATTCGTCTTTTGAAGTTTATGTGAAAATATTGATCTGTTGTCAAAAATATTAACCTCTATAAGTCGTTTTTACGTAGAGCGAAGATGATTTGACGAAACGATGATTTGTTCATTAAATCAATAAATTTTCCATATTTAATCAAATCATTAAAAAAAAATATTTTTAAATTATTTGTCTTGTATAATTTGTAAGGAAAATCCACCCTGCAGTCACTATTCTTTTAATCCTAATTGTTTATGCCAAAATGCATGGCAACCCTGGCAGCTGGAGCTTTTACTCAACTAATGTTAAGGCTAATGTTAAGTTATCTTATTGTAATTCTTTAGGTTCGTAAGCTTAGTCTAGAGTTTATGTCGGCACTCAACTTCGGTAAGTTGCCGAATAAATAGCAATAAAGAAATCGAAAACTAATTCTTTCCTGCGTTGATCATTCTCTATGTACACATTTTTTCCGAGTTTAAACGGTTCACCCACATTCAGAGGCTTTAAGCAACATTTCATCAAAATACTAATGTTTTTCTAACCATTGGCAAAAATGGTTAGGCACTTTATTTACTTTTTGTATTAATTCTATGAAAATATAATATAGTATAAAAAAAAAAAAAATTAAAATAAAAAAGCGCATATTTTAAATAGTTGGTGTATACATTTTTTTTTGCAAATCCATTGACTTTTTCTCGTTGAGTACACAGTTCATAACTAATATTCTGGGTTTATGTAAAAATTGTTAAAATTTTGACATGAATATGTACAAAATACTGACTTGTAAGATTTTTGTAATATTAACTAACGAAATTTCTGGCATTTCAGTGAAAAATTTGTCAAAATATAATGAAATTCTATTTCCTTGAGTTCATATGAATAATTTGATACCCACTTCATCAAAATCGGTACACTAGTTCTAATGCTATAGGGTAAACATTTCAAAAAAAAAAAACACTAAACCGCGCCCCTTTACAGCGCGCCACTCTAAATGTTGTGTTTGCTTTCAGATTTATTACTTTGATGGGATGCTTGTTGAGTTGGCAAAAGCCCATTTATGTGCCATCAAATTTTTTCCCATTTTTCTCTACACCCAAATGTTAAAAGATTTTGGGCATTGCCCATATATTCAATATAAAAAAAAATAGATTAAAAACGAACAAACTTTCAGTCAATAAAGCAAAAAACAAAACAATATGGTACAGATCTAGTTTAAGGGCAGGAGCCTAATTTTATTTCATATATTTGTTTTTACACCCTTGAGGCCCAATTTATTCATAGTCCGGTAAAAGTTACCATCCCGGTAAGCTCATATATCGCAGGAAATAGAGATAGGATTTTCCAGCAAGTTGTGAGTTCACCGGGATAGTAACTTTTATCGATTCGTGTCGCGTTGAAGTTTGCGGCCAGAGTGGATCCAGATGCAGACGTGCAGGCAGACAGGCACATGCAGCAACTGCACGGCAAATAAGTGATGCAGAGATGTCGTACGACAAAACAGAGTGGCCCTGGTTTCTCGAAGCTGATTTTAGTTTTTTTGTCATTTTTCTGTAATTTTTATAGGAAACTGCGTTTTTAAGTGCATTTTTAGGTAAACAAAGCAATACATAATGATATAAAAATTTTTATTTAATAATTCGTTGCATTTTTAAAAATTTGTTCTTGTTTTAAATGTTGTTTAAAGCAACAAACGTTCGATTTCATCGTCCATTACAAAATTTGTTTTTTTAAACGCATTTCTTTTTGTTTTCATTTGTTCACGATAAAGCAAAAACAAAAACATTTACAACCAACAGCAACACACACCAAACACAAAGCAAAACGGATACGCATGCACAACACGAAAAACCAACCCTAAATGCTGAAAGTCAGTTCCTGCATTTTTTCTGCAAAAGGTCATTTTTAATGACAAACGAACGTTTGTTGCTTTTAATTATTATTATTGTTATGGCTAGTCATAATAGAACTCACTTGGTGTCTAGATTATTTTTGCAATACGATACTATAATTTATCCACAATGATGCGGTGGTAGCATTTATTTGTTTGGTCCCACAACGCTGGGCGAGAACAAACTTCGCTTATAAGTGTTTCCACGTTAATATCCATTTTGAAACTAAAATGATTGCTTCATTTGACAAATAAATCATTCTTTTTCTACGATCGCCAAATCGGGAAAGGGTCAAATGTGTTTTCTTTAATTTTGCTTTGTTTTAATGAAACTCACTTTTTTTTTTAAAGCACATTAAGAAAAGAAAGAGAAAATAAATATGACCCTTAACACTTGAGGGTGCAAACTTTAAAACATAGCAAATACAGAAAAATTTCGCTAGTTTTTTGTTGTCAATGTCCTTGAACTGAAAAGTTGAGTGTGCACAACAACGCATTGTTAAGAATGAGAAGAATTGCTAGTTATAAAATAAATTATGGAGTATTGCTTTTTAAACTCAAATTGTGGTCTTACAAAAACAGATTTCTTAAAAAATTACAAAACGACACAAAAAACTAAAATCAGTACAAGATACCAGTGCCAGCTTGTTTTTTCGTACAACCTATACTGGTCTGCCTGTTGTCACAGTGCACACTTTGATCAGGCTTATATTAAATTATATGAAGCCAGTTTTATTGTACTGGAGCCTGTAAGCAAACCTGCCTGTCTGCACGTCTCCATCTGGATCCACTCTGACTGCAACCTAAGCCTCCCGCGCAAATGTTTTGTTAACAGCTGACAGTCCACCTCAAAATATCAATGTCATTCACAACAACTATTAAAACCTAATGATATTCATAATTAAGCTTTCTAGTGATGTATTCGTCAATAGTACTTCATAGAATAAATTCATCAAAAAATTCTATCCCAACAAGCCAATCAGATTCATTTGCTTCCCAGTAGTCCAAGTCTGAAAGAAATCTTGAATGAATCATGTACGATTTTTCTTCTTCTTTAACGAAACATGCTGATCCGTTTATACATTTCGTTGAAAAAAATTTCATTCAAGATTTTTTTCAGATTCGACTACTGGGAGGCTGCGCAGTAGATTTCCAATTTTTGCGCACTTATGTCCGAATCTTTTATTTATTGTTCTTGATGCAGGGGCATAAAAATAAGAATTATGGTTTTAAATCCCATTTTTTAGAGCCTTTTTCAAACATTTTACATGAGGCATTTTTTATTTTGAAAAGGGTCATAATTTTGCATACAACAACACAATATCACTTCTTTCTTTTAGTACAACAACAAAAAATGAAAAATAAAACAAATAATGATTGAAACCTTTTATTAAAGAAATATAATGATGGATCCGAAAATATCATCCTTTTTATGTAACTCTGTTTTTAAGTTACACTGTAGTTTTTAAAAAATCGGTCCTACTAAATTGCATACATCTCCAGAACCAACAACAATAATCAAACAAATAATATATTAAATTAAAGCTAGTAACATTCCCTAAAAACAATGCTTTGATTATATTTTTTAATTTAAGGTTAATTTCGGCGAAAAAAATTAAACTTTTAGGATTTTTCACGTTTTCAGAAAAGTTTAAAAAAAACCAAATTAATTGCAAATTTTGCTTAGTAATCAAGATATTCTGCTAACTTTGATTTCTTTTACTTATCGGCTGTATTTTTCCGAAAAAATAAGCTACTGTTGAAGAATCTATGTTGAGAAAAGGAAAAAAATGTGTTTCATTAAACAAAAGCACCCAAACTGAGTGATTGTCTGTTAATGCATTTCGTCTTATTTTATTGTCATATAAATAAATAACAAGTAAACTTTGTAGTAATATAATGTTTTTAATAATTATTTTTCTTTTCATCATGTATATTTCGAAAGTATATTCACCACACACGTATCAGAAAATATTTGGATCGTCTGGAATTCTCGCAGTCTTATACTCATTCTATTTTGTAGCTTATATTCATTTTTATTATTTTCTTTCTTTCGTTACAAATAGTGCGCTTCATTTGTTTGACACGTTTTTTGTTTTTTGTTAGAATGCTAGAATGTTTTTGCTTTTATTTCATTAATACAACTCACCAGCGTTGCGGACATGGTACCATAAAACCAGGTATTCTAACAACTGACTGTGCTTTTATTCTCTTAGTCATTAGTGTAAAAATTCGGCGTGTTGCTTTAACTGTTTGACGGTGGCGCTCTCAGTCGTGAGCTTACCTGGTTTTATTGTAGCATGCAAACAAATATATTCCGTTTCATTTTGACAGCATCGGCGGTTGCAATCTTAGACATGAGGCTGCCTGGTTTTACTGTACCAAGCAAACTAATGTATTCCTTTTCGGCGGTCGCACCCTAATCGTGAGTCTGGTTTAATTGTAGCATGTTTATTTGTATCTTTTGTGATCTTTCTCAACACACCTGCTTTGACACTTATGCCTTATGAATAATAAAAATAAAAAAAATTAAATTCTTTTACCTACAACAACCCTTATTTTTTTTATGTAAGTTCGTATTTTTACGGAAAAAGCGACATTTTGCATGATATTATTATCTCTTGAGCTTCAAAAACTTGTAATATAACGCTTTAAAGCAATTTCAAGTTACTTGAAACGAGAACGGAAACAGACCTATTGTATCAGCTGCTTTCCTTGACTATTCCGACAGCTTGTCATTGCTTTGACAACGGCGGTTGAGTGTCTCTAAATCTCTCTTTGCAATATATAATAATCTATTACATTTACACGTGAATGCCCCAAAAAATATGCCCACACTTGTTATGCTTATTGTTGTTGGGTTGTTTTTGTTATTTCTTCCACCGGTATATATTAATGGAAAATTTAGCTTTCATATTGGTTTTTATTGAAATATCTATGTCATCAACGTATGTCGTGCAGTATTAACGTAATCTATATTGGATATTATTGACACGTGGTAAATAGTATTATTGTTGTGTGTTTAATTTGGTTGGCAGACTTCTTGCGGATTCTGTTATATGAAAAATTGTGAAACATAAATACTACTGTGACGTTTCCGAACATATTCAATTGAAAGTGTTAATAAAATAAAACTAAATGGCATTGCTTAGCAAACGCATAAGCTGGCCACTTAAATTGATACGTTGAAGATGCAATTAAGTTGGGTCACTCGCTTCAATAAACTTTTTGTTATATAAGTAAAGATTTTATGTTATGTTGTTTCAACAAAATGGATATACTACGTTTTGTCATTTTTAGGGAGATCTGTGTAATGAATAAACTTACTCGATCTCATAAACATTCTATTACAAAAATTTATATATTTATATTTGAATATATATATTTATATTTGAATATATATATTTATATTTGAATATATATATTTATATTTCAAGACATGTGTGGATAAAGGTGATATGTCGCATTTTCGGATTTTCGCTGTTCTATGCATGGATGAAGATGTAATGTACATACAAATAATTTTTAACCTTAAAACAACCATGTTTGTGGCTATTTTAGAAAATAACTTCTACACAAAATTTGATTTGGTATAGATTTCAGCACAAATGAGATACTTTGAACACAATTTTCTCGAAACTAAAATTTTGCGACATATCACCTTCATCCACTCATCTCTTCATTTATATATAAATATATATTATATATGATTTTGGGTTATAATCGGGCTAAGGGTCACTTTTTAATATAAAACACAATTGTATTTGTTTGATATTATATAGGCCAATATTTATAACAATCTTACGATTTTTTTTTGACGTTTTTTGGCCAGTGCTTTTTAAACTGCAATCAAACAAATGATCCAATTTTGTTCCCAACGTTTCATCGCTTATTTGGCGATTTCCTCAGGGGATTTTTAAAAACACAGAATTTAAAGAATAATTGGATAAACAATTAAAGCTTATGTGATACAAACATTAGACTTACAGATATCTGTTTTATAAATACATTTTAATTTTAGCACAAGTTTTTCTAACTTTCACGTACATTAAACATAAATAACATAACAATAATAAAACATTCAAATTTTGCGACTCCACGGTTTTAAAACAATAGCATAATTGTTATTAATGTTGTCAGTGTCTTTTTTGTAGTTCATTGCTTTTTCAAAAGCAGAACTAAAACTATTTGGAAATAGCTAAGCACATTTACCTTTCTGAACACTGTAATTGTGATAAAAGTTAATTTATCAGTAACACTGTGTCTTTATCACTTTAAATATTTGAAGCAGAGCTACGATAACGTTGAAAGAGACGTTGAAATTGTGGATTTCTAGATTATTTTTTTAAAACATTGAAACATTTAGGTTTAAAAGCCGAGTAAAATAAGAATGTTTAAAAAAGTTTAAAATGGAAAATAGTTCGAAAACTCAGAAGTTGCTAAAACATTATTTCTAGTGCTCGGCCGACTCCCGATTTTTGATCCGATGCATATGCCGATGTTCACTGCATTTTAAAAATCGATAACGATGCCGATTCTTGAATTTCAAGCTATGCCGGTACAAAACGGATGCCAATTTTATAATTTTTAGCCGATGCTGATGCTTAAATTTCCTGTTGATACTAGCCGATGCCGAAGCTGATTAATCGGTCGAACACTAATTAAAATTGAATTTCAATAAAAGAAAAATATTTGAATATAAAATATCTATGAATTTTATTAATTCAAAATTAAAAATATTAGTTCAAAAAACTAAAACCCGAATACTAAAAAGCACGCTCTAAGAAGTATTAGACAAGAAAATATTCTCACCTGAAATTGTTATGTGCAAACTATTCAATGTTTTTTGTCTATTAAATAAAGAACTTACACAACTTATATTTTATTGTATATAATTCTAGTTTATAGTGATGTTCAGAAGATATACGTGGTATATCACATGTCGCCCTCTAGATGTATAATGCACTTTGTCCTAAAGTTTTTGATCGCTTACTATTGTTAGAATGTATTGTTTTGTTAGAGTAGGTGGCATACATTCAATTAAATGTGAATTCACAAAACCTATAATCAGCGGACGAGGAAACGATTCCAAGATAGGGGCTTAGTTAACTTTCTGTCCTTCCATTTTCAATTCAATGTATCACATGACGTCACATGGCATAAACTATAACAAGCGGACGATTAAAACGCTTCCAACGATACCTCATTTGTGAAATTATGATTAGTAATTTAGAAGTTAGGGGTTTAGTTGACTTTTTGTCCTCTAGAGGGTGCCATATTAAACTTTATGTGACGTCACCTAACTTTTCTTCAGAGGTTCTAACGAACGATATCTCGTTTGCTTATGTCACTAAAAAATTTTTTTGTTCATGACTTTATGTCCTCTAGAGGGCGCTATATTGAATTAACTCTTACGTCACATAGCCTATAACTATAACACCATCAAAACGCTTCCAACAATACCGCATTTGTCAAATTATGATAAGTAGTTTAGAAGTGAGAGTGGAACAGATGAAAAAACATACATACAAACATACATACTGGTCAAACACATATACCGCTCCTTTTGCTTCGCCGTAGTCGGGTAAAAAGTAGAATTAATATAAAAAGCAAAACACTATCTGTCTGTCTGTGTGAAGCCTATAGACTCCAAAACTACTGGACCGATTGATCTGAAATTTGTTTCAGATAGGAGATGGTTTAAGAAGAAAAACTGTTTTTCACACCCCTTTTACCGCCCCCAAATCAATTAAAATGCTATATTTCACATGGTATGGGTCGTATAAGGGTAAAATTTAGTAATTTAGTTTGTATGGTTACTGTCGACAGTACTGAAAATAGGTTTCCACGCCCCTTTCTACAGCCCACAAATCAATAAAAATGCTATATTTCGTACGTTTTCTATCGTATTAATCTTAAATTTGCTTATTTAGTTTGTATGGTTATTGTTGGTAATTGTACTAAAAATGTGTGTCCACGCTCCCTTTTACCACCAACAAGCCAATGAAAATGCTTTATTTAATACGGTTTTGGCCGTATAAGACTTAAATTTGGTAATTTGGTTTGTATGGTTACTTGTCAACAACTGTACGAAAAAATTTTCACCGCCCCCTTTTTCCGCCCACAAATCAGTGAAAATGTTATATTTCAAGCAGTTTTGGCCGTATAAGACTAACATTTGGTACATAAGTTTGTATGATTACTTTCGGCAACTGTACTAAAAATGGGCGTTATCGCTATATAGCCACACCCAGTTTTCAGAAATCATTAAAACTGACTACTGGGTCGATTGAGCTAAAATTTTGGCTTACTTTGTATGGTCAGAACCTGTACCAAAAATTGGTTTCCATGCCCCCTTTTACCGCCCACAAACCAATGAAAATGTATTTTTTTATCATTGTTATGTTATTTATGTTTAATGTTCAATGTACGTGAAAGTTAGAATAACTTGTGCTAAAATTAAAATATATTTATAAAACAGATAACTGTAAGTCTAATGGTTATATCACATAAGCTTTAATTGTTTATCTAATTATTCTTTAAATTTTGTGTTTTTAAACCAAAAGAAAGAAAAACTTATTTTTTATCGATAGATTAATTTTTGCAGTCATAAACTTTGTTTTGTTTTTAAAAATAAAAAAGTCGTTTGTTTACTATTTTGTAGAAATGTTTACCAAATTTTCAGATTGCAAAATAATTAAACTTTTTGGAGTGCAGCCAAATTTGAGTAAACTTTTCGTATCGAAAGTCATATAAATGAATAGTAAATCCTTAAAATATTTCTTTTTAATATCTATTTAGTCTCAAAATATGAATTTATGAAATTTTAGTCCCAAAATGCTAATTTTTCAGTGTCTAATACTGCTAGCGAATCGTTGTTTTAACATTTTTGAACAAAGCCTTCAGGAATATTTTGTTGAACAGTTTCACTTAATCCCAATTTTAGAGCAGTCAGATACTGTTAAAGGGGTAAAAATAGTCAAAGACGATTTCGTCAAACGAAGACGGCCGCAGGGTTAAAATTGAAATGACTTTTAAGTGCTTGCTGTCTTTTTTACACACGTGTCATTTTTCTCCATTTGATCAGGGTATCAGATATGAATTTTTTCTATACATTCAATTTGCATTAAACGATTTTTATAACAACGAAGCATTTTACACGTACAAATAACAATGAAGGAGTACGCACACAGTGCAGCTCATTCTGGCGAACACCGACTTATGTCCAGTACAGGCGTTGGTTGCCTCTTATGTAGTAACGTTTTTTTAACACCCAACTCCACCTCCTCCTTTACCATCTAAGTGCCTAGTTGCACTGAACTATCGTAATAATGCAAGCATTTATTTTTATGGCAGTGTGAGCGACTCTAATTGAAATTATTTTTTATGTTCGATAACAAAACAGAAATGCTTTTAAGCTTTCTTTCTCTACACTAAAGTACATGCAGCTGCATTCAAAAGATAACGGCAAGCGTGATGCCAGCTAGTTCGTATTTAATAAAAATCTTATGTTTGAGTCTCTGACATTTCTACAAGTTAAAGTTTTCTTATGAAATAAGTTTTTAAACTTTTATTTCTACGTCGTCTGTTTTTGTTGACCAACACTATGTAATTGACAAATGTAATCCCAAGTTAATGCTTACATTTTCGTTTCCGCAAATTGTTCCTTAGAGATATAAAGTTATATAATAATTTTTTTCTCCCTTCTGGAAGTTAAGCCAAAACTGAGAGACCGTGTAATAAAATGGTTTAAAAAAGACAAGCTTGCTTTGTTCAAAAATAAAAATCCTTGATATATTCTCTTGGGATTATAGTGCAGTTTATTTAAGGTAAAAGTTTTTTTAACCGCTGTAGATTTGGACAGAGTTTTATAGATCTAATACACAACTTAATGTTAAATGTGATAAAACCAATGAAGACACTCAAAGTTTGACTAAATGAAATATAAGAACCTAGGAACAGTAGTAAACAAAAAAAATTTTTTTTTAAATATAAATTAAATATTACAAAAAAACTTTTTTCAATGCAACACGATAATAGTTAAGGGCCGCAGCCAGTGGGCCAATTAAAAGTAGCCAATTAAAAAAAATTGTTGCGAAGACTACGCAAAATGTGACTGAAAATTTCAGGTTAAAAAAATAAGAATTTTTCATAAAAATGCTGCAAATAAATTACACCACGAAAAAAAACAAATTCAAGATCTTTAAAATATTTCTACACTTTTTTCTGTACAACTTACGGTTTCAAAACTACATCTATTTGAATACGTGTGAATATGGAATCACCGATATTATTATAACTTGTATATACTTTTTTTTTACTTTATTTGTATATAAATGCTATTTGAATGCCTTCCAGAAGTAGTTTATGAAAATGCCTCTTAAAAGATTTTCTCGATAAGGCTAAGAAGAAGCATAGTTGAATCTGTGGAATGTGTTTTAAGAGCATACCTAAGAGTGTCCCTAAGAATGCATGTAAAATTTGTATCAACAATTTTGCTGGGTTGATGATTTTTTAACATCGAATTTTTAACTATTATAAACTATCCTAATGCTGTTTTTTCAAAATTGGTATTATTCGAATGGGTAAAAATTTTTATATCAAACCAAATTGCAAGCATATTTTAAAAATTATGTGACTTAAAAATGTGTCCCAATAGGTAACTGATGTTCCTTCCTTAATAATTATCTGTTTGCCATTCAAAAATATGACATATTTTGAAGTTGCAGCTTTACTAGAGCATATTTCCAAATGACGATTTTTCGTTGAAACTTGAATTCTTAGTACCAATCTAAAGTTAAGAAAAAAAAAACTATAAGAATGTGCTTTTAATTTAACATGTGTTTGCGAAAATAAGCTGTTTCATTTTATCTGCTAGAATCTGATGAGCTGAAAACTTTTAATAGCTGTTGTTCTTGGAGTAAAAATGTTCCCTTAGTACAGTATTACGGTTGTGATTCTTTCCAATTCTATTAAATATATGCATAGTTTATAGGTATAAAAAAACAGTATTGTACATTAGTTAAAATGAACATATGTATGTACTTTGCTCCGGTGGAGTGAAGTTAATATTAATTTGAATGCACTTCTCTTCTGCTAATAACACGGTTTTCTTCACGATGCCATTAATTTTAGAATTTCAGTCTTGAGAAATTTATATTTTCAATTTATTTGTCAATGATAATATAATTTCAATGTTGCTCTTCTTCTTTGGCTTTTTTAATTCACACTGATCGTAACTGTGACTTTTGTCAAACAATCTTACTAATTTTCAGGTCAGTTCAGTCAGGAAAAGTGTGCACTTTAAAACTCACAGTTAGAGAATAAGCGGTGTAAATAAACAGCGTTTGGTGTACAAAATAAAAATATCCACTCACCGGTGTGTATTTATTTAAGAAATTTTTTAGTGTGTATCAACACATATTTAAAAATTAACCCCATAAAAAATTCGGACAACGACCCTGCAATGGCTCTCCTATTTCAAGGATATCAAACTTCTCACCTTTAATCACCATGAAAACTACAACTTCAAATATAATTTCTGTCATTTGCCGTCATTATATGTGTTCTTATCTCGTTTCACTTACCACTTTCCTATTCATTGAGTTTGTAAGTATTTCAAGGACATGACGTTATGTGAGCATAGCACACAGAATTTGAAGTGCGCTACGAATGCGGATGTAAGGTTATATATGTGTATGGCTAGAAGAGTCGCAAGCAGGCAAAGGTTCGCATGAAATCTCAAGGATAACAGTCTAAAAGCTGACACTGTGCAGAATTCACAGATAACGAAATACTAACCCAGTCAGCCATAATGTTATAGGCACTCATCTGTGACTTCATTTTTGCTGCAGATAACGTAGGACGTGTATTTTTACATGCAATTTAATGCTATCAAAAGGATATCTATGCAGTTTTCTCAAAAAATGAACAATGAAACTCAGGAAAGCAAAATAACTATTGCATTGACTGGTTTTTTGGCTGTTAAAGAAATATTTGATTTCTTCAATTGAAATAGAAGTCACACTTAAAAAATTATAAAAATTAACATTGATAATGAATTGTGATCTTATTCTTTAAATTTTTACATGAATTTAATTTTTAGGTTTAGATGAAGTAAGTTTGAAAAAAGCAACAACAAAAGCAACAACTCTGTATATGGCCAATCACACAACAGACTAGACAGCCTGCTTCGGAAACATTTCCTCTTCAGTAGTCTTGAGTGATTCAGCTGTGACCAACAACCCACTGTTAAAGTCTTATATGAAAAAGTCTTATATATTGTAGAGTTAAAGGCTTGATCTAAAAATAGCTACTGCTTTAATGTCATATGATTAAGTGGCCGATGAGGACATTAAAGTTCTTACGAACTTGTTCGAACACGTGTCAAATCATGTTTGCTATAAACTTCTAAGGTAGAAAGGGGAGGAATATATGAGTATGTAATAAAACAGCTCAAGGAAGCAAACTTTACATGAACACAATAGAATTCAATGTCCAAGGATTCTAGAATTAATAACTCTCGAGAGAAATGTGTCGCTTTGACTGCGATGTGATATAATGTGTGAATTTGATATTAATGTGAAGATTTTGACTCAAAATTAATATATTATGAATATTGGTGTTAGTGTCATGAACGATTTGGTAAAGGATAAGGAACTGAAAGCAATAATCTAGTTTTTTTGATTCTTGTTTACAACCGGTAAAGTAGCCAAGGAAGCTTTAGGCCGAGGTCTAGAAATTAATTCATGCACCATCGTATTGTCAGGCCACAACTTTTGAAGACTAAACGGAATTACACGTTTTCATTGAATATATCAGAGGCAAAATGAGAAACAAATATAGATTTTGCAGGCTGAATAACCACAAGCTCTTTATGAACAGGGGCTTTAATACTGCTGTTCGATACTTGTTTCGATATCGCTCCTGTAGAAACCGAATTAATTTGAGAAGGTGCAAGGACCACATTTGAGGCAATACAAGTTTCGCCGTAAGAAACGCGAGGAGAATCAGCATTAACATTTATAATTGGTATTGCTTGAACAGAAGGAGAAATCTGATCAGCTGCCCAGCGACCTTAGTTGATGCGATATTATCAGCCATTTGATCAATATTAACAGCTCCAACTGATTGAACTTCAAGCTGTATGTTCACATTAGGGAAAATAGGTGTAGTAGAAGGTACAATAGTATTATTGTTGGGCGATGGCATGACTATATCAGTAGTTTTAGATGAGCTACGAAGATTTTTTAGTGTACATTTACGTTTTGGAGAACTGTAAGCTTCATCCATAATTTTAAAGAAATCTTCATATTAATTCTGTCTATCTTTTGCTACCTTTAGATCCTTAGCCACCACCAAAAAACCTTTGCGAGGTTGTCTAATAAGTTGAAGGATCTCAACATTAGTAAACCTGCAATCTTCACATGACCAACAAAGTCCCTTACTTTCGTTGAGTGCAACGAAGATCCTCGCAGTCAACCAGCAAGTAACCTGCCGGTCTGATTCACCTTTTACAGCGCAGTTTTGGAAATTGCAGATAATTTCCTGTTAAATAGAACGTTTTGCAACAAAAATGTAAGTAAAAGGAGATAAAATTACTTAAATGCTTTTAATGAAAAATAGTTTATTTTGTTTAAAGACACCGTAGTGTAGCAACTTTTCAGCACTAATTTTGTAGAACCAAAGAATTGAAAAGTTTTAGAAGCACTAGAGTTATAGCAGTAGCGTCAAAACAGATGTAGAAAGAAAATACGATAATTTGCTATCGCTCTATTCAATAGTAATCTGTTTGCGCTAAAAACAAAACAGGAAGAAAGGAAAGAAGCAAATTATAAATAAATATACATATACTAGCAACCCCCACAGCTATGCTCGCGATACGGAAACAATTTTTTTTATTTCTGTTGTAACAGTGAGTAACGCAAATAACAGCTTTAATTGTTTTTGAAAAATTTTAGATATTGTTGCGATTCCATTTTCATTAAAATAATAGTGAAATGAAAACTGCAACAACCAAAACTATAAAAAAATGACACGAAGAAAATGTCAAAAGAATAGTCCAACCCAGATTAAACAATATATTTGTAACGATAAGTAATAATCGCTTAAGTCAACTTAAGACAGAATTGAGTTTTTAATGTAGCTGTGTTCCACACATAAATAACTATAAACAAACTCAATCTGGAGCTTCTATCATGACCTTAGTCAAAGTTATGACACAAAATCAAAACAACCTTTCATAGAAATCATATGGCATTAAAATAATTTTTAACCAAAAACTTTAAACCTTAGCACGCTTGATGTCTAGTAAAGGTTCGCATTGGAAACTTTTTCGGTATTCGTCTCGGTCCTAGGATTCTAACTGTCTATTCTTAAGATAACCCAAAATTAATAATATTGTAGGAATTTGTGAACAAGATTTTAATAACTTGAATTGGTTGAGGCAGGAACATAGCACTGGCCTATTATTAATAAGGAATACAACGAATATCAAAAATTAAATGTAAATCCAACTTACACCTAAGTAATTTGTGGCACATAAGTCCTTGGGCTTACAATTATCGAAAAAAACACTTTTCACGTCTAGAAAATGTTCGCGTTGACTTGGATTAAAAACATTCTACAGTACATATAAAACTAAAATAATCTTCGGTTTTTGCACATGTCTATCTGCATTTAAATAGTTTTTCCATTATTTAAAAAAATCGTTTAAGCTTTTCCTTTCTATGAATAAATTATTTTTAAATAATCGCAGGAGATACTTATTCTGTATTAGCTTGGTCTTGCTAATAAAAAAAAATTAAAAGAAGGTAGAATTAATATTATATTATTTGTATTGTTGGAATTTGTGATGATTTTAATGAACTTTAAATGGCTAAGGCAAGACCATTACTCGCGCTTGTAATTAATTTAGAATACAACGAACACTCAGAAAATTAATTTATTGGCGTAAGGTTGCCGGAAATGAATATTTCTTGCGGTCATCGGGAGAAAATTTCTGCAACTGAAATTTCCTCAAGTGGGCAATTTTCCGGATCATAAAATTATGATGCTATCTATTGCTAAGTAAACATAAAGGAACTCTTAAGATGGAATCTTGGCCCTACAGCTGGTCGGGCCAGCACATATATGCCATCCATCTGCAGCAGTAATCCTCAAAAATGTGTTTATACTATCGACCATAGCTTCGGTTACCATACAGCAGACAAGCATTCATTTAAGTGCTGAATTGTTTCTAGGTAGAAACGATCAATGGATCCGTTCATTGAACCGAATTTAAGTCAAAATGATTGACAAGCCCACTCATACAACCGAGTGGAAGTCAAAACAGATAATAGGTCCATTCATTCAATCGAATGTAGATTAAAATTACTAATTTCTCCATTCACAGCAGTGAATACAACGGAATGTTACTGTCTATGCTGTTTGAAACAAAATAGTTTTGGTGATTTCTCCTTAAAAAGTTATCAGCAATCGACTAAGTCGGTAGGGCACCAATTCGGTTGCGACAGTGGATTTAATTCTCTGTGTGAATATCACAACATAAATGTAGATCCAACTCAAAGCTAAGTAGCTCGTAGCGTTAAAGTCCTTCGGTTCAAATCGATTGGAAAAAGTTTTATGACAGGAAAATGTTCGCGTTGACTCGAATTCAAAACCTTTTTAATTTTTCGAGTATATGAAAAAAAAACTAAAAACATATAATACTAAAGTACTTGGCATGATTTCATTTTTTTTTGCTAAAAAGTTTTTCATTGTATCTGCATTTCAATATTTGTTTTTTTTTTAAATAACGCTTGGTAAGGGTTTTCTTCTCTTTGAATAAATCTTCTGAAAACGTAGAATTAGCCTTAGAGTCGGCTTAAAATTTGAGGGTGCCGTTTTTGAATAATTGTACACACATATAATAAAACACACACACACAACACAATTGATCATAAGAAGCTTGGGTCCTTCAAGATAAATTCTAATTATTTTGCTTATAACTAGACTACATTAACTATGACTTTTTAAATTTATTAAATTCCGTTGCTTTAGTCATGTGATAGGTTCAATATTCAAAAAAAGAGAATGTGATAGGTTCAATATTCAAATAAGTTAAAACTATTTTAAAATTTGAATATGAAATTTGTATGGAAATTCAAATTTTGTATTGACAATATATAAGGAGAATACGATAAGATTGCCAAAATAGATTCCTACCCAGCCAGCATTTTGTATCGTGGAAGAGCAGAAAGCGATTCTTCTTGAAGAACAATTTTTCGCCAGCTCGCTCGCTACCTTCTCGCTTTCTGCTCTCTCGTGGGAGAAAAAAGTCCATCGTGGCGAAATCTTCTAGAAGAGCAGAAAACGAAATCGACTGAGGAGCAGATAGCGATTCTTCCTAAGGAGCCAAAAGCAATTGTTCCTAATGAGCAGAAAGCGATTATTTCCAATGATAAGAAAGCGATTCTTCCTAATGATGAGAAAGTGGTTCCTCCTAATGAGCAGAAAGCGATATCTTAAATTTTAAACCCCAGTTCCAACCAAAGAAAAACGTGTTTCAAATTCATAATTCATATTTCATTATTCTTCAATACTTAAAGTTACTATTATAAATTAAAATATGTAACATATACAATATTTAACAATAATCTTTTTTTTCAAAAATGGAAAACTTAAATTTAACTTAAATAACAAAAATTTCAAAATAACTGCTAAAGAAGATTCATCGGGGACCACTTTTGGCATGCATGAAATGCTTTTGCATAGTTGAATCTATATATTTGTCTTCAGTTGTGAATTTCTGATGACATATCTATAAATATATAGGAGAATATATTTAATTATTAACATATTTTTATTTAAGTTTACACAATAAACAATTTTACCTTTAAGACTTGTAATGCAATAGCATCGCTCCGCACTAGGTTTTTCCTTCGTCCCCTTCCATGTAAACTTTGTGGCTAGCTCTTTTATTTTAAGCACAAACGCAGCACAAATTGTTTTATGAACTCACAAAAAATATAACAAAACCTAACGGAAAAATATTTATGGCTTAGTTTTTTTTTTATTTCTGACTTCTTTTCTTCGCATGGACGAGAAATAAGCGAATCAAGCAAGCAAGATATGGAGACGCTTAAAAAAAAACTGCCTTAAAGCTGCTATAAAATAAGCAGTAAATTTTTGAAAACACCTTAATGATATCGCTTTTTATTCACCTAGAAGAAAAAAAAGGCGAAATTGTAGTGTTTTGATTTATAAAAACAAAACTTATCACCAAGAGATAGCGAATCGCTTTGACCTCTTTAACATTCATCAAGACTTGAAGTCAAGTTTTTTTGACGTTCTCTTTTGAACTTGACGAAACCTTTCACATTGGTCAAGACTTGAATTCAAGCTCTTGTCTTCTTTCCTTGTTTTCTAAAAATAAAACGAGATAGGTAGCAAGCAAATGAATTATAGTTTATAGAAATTTGCAAACTGAATTTTATTTTTTTACCACGATGGAAGTTAACAAAGTGTTTTTGCTTAAAAATTTAATGCAAAATTAAATTATCTTAAATGCAAAAAAATTTTAATGCAACCGAAGTCTAACAATCTCACATTGATATGCGAAAACTAAAATAAAAAGCACTGTCAACAACGCGAAAATAACAAAAGGAATACGAAAAATTGCCGGTACAGCTTCAAGTTTCTTTTTCCCTTCCGTCGCTTCCGATGTGCGGCTAATTGCCCCTAAAAACTCTGAACTTGACTTCAAGTCTTGATCAATATAAAAGGGGGGCTTTCTTTTCACGCAAAATAAAACTCGCCTAAATATCTTCCAAAAGTATCGCTTTAGCCTCACCTAGGCGAAAGGAGGAAAATTTTTCGTCCAAATGCTGGCTGGGTTTTTACAACTTGTTGGTATTAGTATTGGTATATATACTGAGGCTAAAGCAACACTCAATTTATGCTTCAACAAATGTATTTTTGAACAAAAACTGTATTGTAAAAGAATTACATTCAAAAAATATGAAATCATTAAACCACACCAATGAATTGCAAAAATTATTTCAAATTTTCGAATTCTCAATAAGTCTTAAAATCGTATTTGCCAAACAAAATATTACAATCAAAATGCGTCACTTATTATTTTGCTTAATAATTGCTTTATTTCGTGGTTTTTTAAGTTAATGCAATGAAAACTACGTTGTTCTCTTTTCATCCCAACGCACAGCTGTTGTTGTAGCTGCAAAGAAACACGCAACAACTACGAAACCAAAGCTGCAAGCAGTAACAGCATTAAAGTCAATCAACAGACGAACTGCTTGCAAGAAAATAATTTACTTTTTTATTAAAATGTCAATTTTACGACTAAAACATTGATAGTAGATGCATGTCACCTTTGACTTTTTTGTTAGAATCGGAAAGATCTTTCATATGTTCATAAGTTTGTTAATTTTCAGATATATTTTACTGTTTAGGCAGCCTTCGTTTCGTTTTACATAAAAATGCAAAATGCAATTAAGCCAGTTTCTCAGTCAATAACTTGTTCTCTATTATATACACCAAAATTTTGAGTATACATGAACCGTCTTTGATCAATTCTGATTCAAATAGTGAACATTTCACATAAATCCGTTCAGCGGTTCTTGAGTTTACCGGCAGCCACAAACATGCAAACTTTTAAAAATTTGGATTTTTATATAATAGTATACTGCTGTCATAAGAAAGAGTGCGGCATCTAGCATGAAAATCAAAATCAGTTTTATTATTTTTTCTTAATCACCTCTCTTCCATCTTTAAGAAAAAAAAAAAAACAATTTTGAATTTTTTGCTCAATTGCTTAATACTTTAACATGAAATGTCATATCTACACAAATTAAAGCAATCATTCAAACAAAAAACGCAGTATCTACATACAAAGAGAAAAAAGGGGTATCTACAGACAGATACTGCGTTTTCCCTTTGTATTTGTAATTAATGCTTTGTAAAATGCTTTTCTCTTCTTTTTTTTTTGTGACAAAAAAAAAAATCTTTAAAGTATTGATTTTATAAACATAGCATTTTGATTTTTTATTAAATATCCTTGTGCAAGATATGATGGTTTTAAAAATATTTAATTTAAATATAATAAATAAATATATAAAAAAAGCTTTTTACTATTTAAAACGTGCATTTGATGTTAATACGGCTTTTTTAACTTATTTAAATTTATAGAACAAACAAAAAAAAAAAAGCAGAAACTAAAGTGTTTGTGCCACAGTTTTGGCATTTTTAAAAAAATCGAAAAAAATTTTATTAATATTGAAAGCAAACTGGATTTCACTTTCCTGTAAAACCAAATATTAAGTAACCTCTAAAAATCGAGTTTTTTGTAAAAATATTGGCTAGTATAATAATTGTAAAAGAATTAACTGTCAGAAATTATAGGCCGCAGACAGCTCTTCTAATCTGCATCAAAAAATTTTAAATGTTTGCAATAAGATCGAAAATAATGCTGGTTTTCATGCATGTTTTTGATAATTTTTATTTTATTTCCATACAGAAACTTCCAAAATTCATTTAACTTCATTACGTTTATTTTTAATTTTTAACAATATTTCATATATTTTATAATAAATATTTTAGTGTTAATATAACTCAATTTAAGCTATTCTGACTTGAAATTAATGCGAGCACTCAAAACCTTTCCAACGATATCTTGAAAGATAGGTTCGCATTAGAAATAATTAGGTTTTCTGAATTTTAGTGAAAATTAATTTTATTTAAAATTTTTAAAATTGAAAGAAATTTTTACAGGCTGTAATTTCTGACAGTTTATTTTTTAAGGACTATTATTCAAGCCAATATGATTACAAAAAAACTCGATTTTTATAGGTTATTTCAACCATTCTAGGATGCTTGTGCATCCTAGAGTCAAAATATTTGGAGAATCATCATAACATAAACCAAGGATTATCTTCAGCAACTGTGCCGAACAACTTTTTTTCGTGAGGCGCCTTAATATTTATATATTTATATTGAAAATTATATTAAATATCTAAGTATTCTAAAAAGGATGAAATCCACGTTGTTACGGTTCCAGATATATACGCGAGTTTATCTGTAAGCTGTTTTTTTATTTAGATTTATTCATTTGGAACCTTTAGCTAAAGAAAACTTTAAAATGTTAGAGCTAGCAAAACACGTCTAAACGGTAAGAAGAACATTTGACAATTGAACGTGGGCTACCGCGGTTTCTTAGCTTAGGGGCAACGCACTATAACCACTATTTTTCCTGAGACAAAAAGTTATTTGTAGTGTAAGTCACACGTGGAATTGGACAAATTCAAATTAATATTTTATGAAATACATTTTTTTTGGAGTCAACACAAAATAAAATTTCTTAAACATTTACTGTTATTTCTTTTCTAGTCATTACTTCAGCTTGAACTAAATTAATTTATGTTCACTGTTTATTGGCATTATTTTATGTGGCATTTGCAAGCCTGATACCAAACTTGCGACAAAACATCATTCCTTTACGACCATAGCAGCAAGAAATCTCTATATCAAAATGTCCCTTAAAATACAAAACAAATGAACAAGTGTTATTGTTATGGACGTTCTCCTTATTGTTGCAGACAAGTGGAACCACAGCTTGTAATTTTGGCAACAAAATAAAAAAAGACCCGATTTGGTCTAGCAATAAAAAATGAGCAGCGGCAATTGTGGTGACAGGCGTTGTCAAGTGGCAAAAAAAAATGGATAATATAACTAGAAAAAAACATACTCCAGAAAAACGTTTTTGAAATAATTAGACAGAGGAAAAAGGATTTTGTAAAATTGGGAAAAAACACTAGAAACGTGTTTAGAATCTGTAAATAATTTGAATTTCATATAACGAAATGATAAAAGTTTCAAACTGGTTCTCTTTAGCCTCCAGAATTTAAGGACATTACAGCTAAAAACGTGATTCAAAAATTGGTTTAAAAAATATGCTTATTGTGGCATATTGGCAGCCCTTTTAATGTCCAAAAAAAGTGACAATGAGATAACTTTTTATTTGCAATCTCTTATTACTTATTCAACTGAACAGTTTTATCGCATTCCAGTTTCAGAATTTCTACAAACACATGTACATTTTTGCCATTTCTGTCAAAATGTTTTCTTTCTTATATTATCATAAAGAAACTCATGAAACTCGCTGTCCTACGAGTATTATCATAAAATTTTCATTGCATTCACAAAAACATTAAGCATAAATATCCATTGCTTTCAATAATTGCATTTAATACCATTTCCACTCGCTCTTGAGTAGTTGTGTTGTCAGCATGTTTTGCTTTAAATACCATCACCAAGTTCGCAGTCGTCTTCACCGTCGTCACCGCCTCCACCACAATTAAAGTCCGGCACAATACAACGAACGACACAAATTTGTCATAAAAATCTGGCGTATAATTTTCTGAGAACAACGCAAATGCCGAAACATTACTACAACAATAATGCAAACAAATACGATAAAACATCAACAGACCGCAGTGCCGGAAGTTAAACAAGTGGAATGGCGAAATTATGCAAATGCGTTCAAATATGAACAATTAGGAGCAGCGAAATTTGCATTAATATTATATGTCCATGGCTAGATATATGAGTGTATGAGTGTGCTTATGTGTGTGCTTGAAATTTCTGTTGCATAAATAAAAACATTAAATGTTTCGCTTTATGTTTGGGTTTATGATAGGAATTCTGTCGCTGAATCGCAATTTTTTAAGCGGTCATAAGTTAAAATCTTTGTTATATCTATATTAGAGCGACAGACAGCTGCAGTTGATAGGTCAACAGCAGCAAGCAATGACAGCAATTTTGTGCTTTTGTAAATTAAATGAAAATTTTTTAAACTAAATATTTTCGTTAACTTTAATAATATTACACACAAAATCCACATTTCTTTTTAAATATCTTTAAAAACTCCACAAAACAAATTATTTCATATATATTTTTTAAGTTACACTTGACAAAAGCACTCATGTGCTTACCAAAGCTTTTGACAAGTTACCACATAATCTAATTTTATTTGAACTTAAATTAATGGGGTTTCAACAATATTTTGTAAGCTGGATTAAATTGCATTAAAATACTCTTCCGAGGTGTGTTGTCTTCTGAATTTGTTGTAGAATCAGGTCCTCAAGGTAGCAACCTGGGTCCACTTCGGTTTATTTTGGCAATTAATGATGTTACTCACATCATCAAATGCTCTTATTTGCTTATTTATGTAGATGATATGAAAATATACAGAGCAATTGATTCTAAAGACAATTCAGACCTTCTCCAGTAAGACTTGAAATCCTTTGAGGTTCTAAAAACAAGATGTTTTTAAATCCAAATAAATCCCAAATTTATAATTTTTTCGCTTAAAAGGAACAACTTAATTTTTGATTGCTATTATCATAGACCTTAGTATATTCATGAATTCTAAGTTATCGTTTAGCATTAATATTGATAACATTTATAAAAAAGCATCTTTTATGCTTGATTTGATTAAACGATGGGCCAAAAAGTTTGATAGCTTAATAACAACAACAACGCTGCATTATTCAATTGTGGGTCTGTAACGGTACAAAATTTCACCACTGCAACTTGCTATTTTGTGTTTGGGGTGTTCACGATGTGGCGTATTTGTGATAAATTTTGGTTAAAAATGTACACTGTTTACAACTTACTGTGAGCGCACCTTCAATAAGATCTTGTTCTTCCATTGTGCTACACAGTTATACGCGGGAAAAAGTAAAAGTTTACTGTGTAATTTTGTAGTAGAAAACGTAGGAAAAATAATCAAATTTATCAAAAATACACATTGAAAGGTCAAATACGCAACATCGTGAATGCCCCTTTGAGAAAAAATATACTGGTCGGTTACACTACAAACTGAGAAAATTTGTGTGTAACCACCCATTTGACCGTGTAAACGACCACGTGTAAGCCAAGGTCTTATGTTTGAAGTGCAACATACATCCTGGCTTCCCCCGAGGTTTTGGTTTTTGTTTCACACGTTGGAAACCATGCATACGAAAATTGACAAAAATAAGTAAGGCAACGTGGCAGTCAGTTTATGTACACAAATCGTTTGCCGTTGCTTAAATTTCTGGGGACATCAGAGCTGCAAGAATAGCAATCAAAAGTTGAATGATTTTTATGTCCCAAGACCTTGGTGCTACGTTCGGTGAGTGTTTTTAAGTTCGCACTACAATAACCTAAAAATTTTGACTACCCCTAGAATACAACAGCACCGCAAACTAGCAGCGTCCATTTTTTTGTCTTCGCCACTGGCGATGCAATTCTGCAATTTTGGTGAAAATTGATGCGATTTCCTATGAGTAGGATACAAGTATTGGGAAGATAATTGTGGTCAGTCACTACAACTGTGTTAGCCAATTAAACACAAAAAGCAGCGGCAATAAAACATGCAATAACAGTAGAGTTCAGCTACTACAGCTTTTTCACACTTTCTCCGCAATAGATCATTTTAAGAACCAACCCAAATATATCTCAAAGATATCGATAAAAGTAGTCCAAAAAAAAAGGGAGAAAAATTTACCCACTATAATATGGGTTAGGCTCAGGGACAACACAAGATTTAACAACTAACCATGCGTTTACATAGATTTTATCCTTCATTAGTTTAGTTTAGTTTAGTTTAGTTTAGTTTAGTTTAGTTTAGTTTAGTTTAGTTTAGTTTAGTTTAGTTTAGTTTAGTTTAGTTTAGTTTAGTTTAGTTTAGTTTAGTTTAGTTTAGTTTAGTTTAGTTTAGTTTAGTTTAGTTTAGTTTAGTTTAGTTTAGTTTAGTTTAGTTTAGTTTAGTTTAGTTTAGTTTAGTTTAGTTTAGTTTAGTTTAGTTTAGTTTAGTTTAGTTTAGTTTAGTTTAGTTTAGTTTAGTTTAGTTTAGTTTAGTTTAGTTTAGTTTAGTTTAGTTTAGTTTAGTTTAGTTTAGTTTAGTTTAGTTTAGTTTAGTTTAGTTTAGTTTAGTTTAGTTTAGTTTAGTTTAGTTTAGTTTAGTTTAGTTTAGTTTAGTTTAGTTTAGTTTAGTTTAGTTTAGTTTAGTTTAGTTTAGTTTAGTTTAGTTTAGTTTAGTTTAGTTTAGTTTAGTTTAGTTTAGTTTAGTTTAGTTTAGTTTAGTTTAGTTTAGTTTAGTTTAGTTTAGTTTAGTTTAGTTTAGTTTAGTTTAGTTTAGTTTAGTTTAGTTTAGTTTAGTTTAGTTTAGTTTAGTTTAGTTTAGTTTAGTTTAGTTTAGTTTAGTTTAGTTTAGTTTAGTTTAGTTTAGTTTAGTTTAGTTTAGTTTAGTTTAGTTTAGTTTAGTTTAGTTTAGTTTAGTTTAGTTTAGTTTAGTTTAGTTTAGTTTAGTTTAGTTTAGTTTAGTTTAGTTTAGTTTAGTTTAGTTTAGTTTAGTTTAGTTTAGTTTAGTTTAGTTTAGTTTAGTTTAGTTTAGTTTAGTTTAGTTTAGTTTAGTTTAGTTTAGTTTAGTTTAGTTTAGTTTAGTTTAGTTTAGTTTAGTTTAGTTTAGTTTAGTTTAGTTTAGTTTAGTTTAGTTTAGTTTAGTTTAGTTTAGTTTAGTTTAGTTTAGTTTAGTTTAGTTTAGTTTAGTTTAGTTTAGTTTAGTTTAGTTTAGTTTAGTTTAGTTTAGTTTAGTTTAGTTTAGTTTAGTTTAGTTTAGTTTAGTTTAGTTTAGTTTAGTTTAGTTTAGTTTAGTTTAGTTTAGTTTAGTTTAGTTTAGTTTAGTTTAGTTTAGTTTAGTTTAGTTTAGTTTAGTTTAGTTTAGTTTAGTTTAGTTTAGTTTAGTTTAGTTTAGTTTAGTTTAGTTTAGTTTAGTTTAGTTTAGTTTAGTTTAGTTTAGTTTAGTTTAGTTTAGTTTAGTTTAGTTTAGTTTAGTTTAGTTTAGTTTAGTTTAGTTTAGTTTAGTTTAGTTTAGTTTAGTTTAGTTTAGTTTAGTTTAGTTTAGTTTAGTTTAGTTTAGTTTAGTTTAGTTTAGTTTAGTTTAGTTTAGTTTAGTTTAGTTTAGTTTAGTTTAGTTTAGTTTAGTTTAGTTTAGTTTAGTTTAGTTTAGTTTAGTTTAGTTTAGTTTAGTTTAGTTTAGTTTAGTTTAGTTTAGTTTAGTTTAGTTTAGTTTAGTTTAGTTTAGTTTAGTTTAGTTTAGTTTAGTTTAGTTTAGTTTAGTTTAGTTTAGTTTAGTTTAGTTTAGTTTAGTTTAGTTTAGTTTAGTTTAGTTTAGTTTAGTTTAGTTTAGTTTAGTTTAGTTTAGTTTAGTTTAGTTTAGTTTAGTTTAGTTTAGTTTAGTTTAGTTTAGTTTAGTTTAGTTTAGTTTAGTTTAGTTTAGTTTAGTTTAGTTTAGTTTAGTTTAGTTTAGTTTAGTTTAGTTTAGTTTTAGTTTAGTTTAGTTTAGTTTAGTTTAGTTTAGTTTAGTTTAGTTTAGTTTAGTTTAGTTTAGTTTAGTTTAGTTTAGTTTAGTTTAGTTTAGTTTAGTTTAGTTTAGTTTAGTTTAGTTTAGTTTAGTTTAGTTTAGTTTAGTTTAGTTTAGTTTAGTTTAGTTTAGTTTAGTTTAGTTTAGTTTAGTTTAGTTTAGTTTAGTTTAGTTTAGTTTAGTTTAGTTTAGTTTAGTTTAGTTTAGTTTAGTTTAGTTTAGTTTAGTTTAGTTTAGTTTAGTTTAGTTTAGTTTAGTTTAGTTTAGTTTAGTTTAGTTTAGTTTAGTTTAGTTTAGTTTAGTTTAGTTTAGTTTAGTTTAGTTTAGTTTAGTTTAGTTTAGTTTAGTTTAGTTTAGTTTAGTTTAGTTTAGTTTAGTTTAGTTTAGTTTAGTTTAGTTTAGTTTAGTTTAGTTTAGTTTAGTTTAGTTTAGTTTAGTTTAGTTTAGTTTAGTTTAGTTTAGTTTAGTTTAGTTTAGTTTAGTTTAGTTTAGTTTAGTTTAGTTTAGTTTAGTTTAGTTTAGTTTAGTTTAGTTTAGTTTAGTTTAGTTTAGTTTAGTTTAGTTTAGTTTAGTTTAGTTTAGTTTAGTTTAGTTTAGTTTAGTTTAGTTTAGTTTAGTTTAGTTTAGTTTAGTTTAGTTTAGTTTAGTTTAGTTTAGTTTAGTTTAGTTTAGTTTAGTTTAGTTTAGTTTAGTTTAGTTTAGTTTAGTTTAGTTTAGTTTAGTTTAGTTTAGTTTAGTTTAGTTTAGTTTAGTTTAGTTTAGTTTAGTTTAGTTTAGTTTAGTTTAGTTTAGTTTAGTTTAGTTTAGTTTAGTTTAGTTTAGTTTAGTTTAGTTTAGTTTAGTTTAGTTTAGTTTAGTTTAGTTTAGTTTAGTTTAGTTTAGTTTAGTTTAGTTTAGTTTAGTTTAGTTTAGTTTAGTTTAGTTTAGTTTAGTTTAGTTTAGTTTAGTTTAGTTTAGTTTAGTTTAGTTTAGTTTAGTTTAGTTTAGTTTAGTTTAGTTTAGTTTAGTTTAGTTTAGTTTAGTTTAGTTTAGTTTAGTTTAGTTTAGTTTAGTTTAGTTTAGTTTAGTTTAGTTTAGTTTAGTTTAGTTTAGTTTAGTTTAGTTTAGTTTAGTTTAGTTTAGTTTAGTTTAGTTTAGTTTAGTTTAGTTTAGTTTAGTTTAGTTTAGTTTAGTTTAGTTTAGTTTAGTTTAGTTTAGTTTAGTTTAGTTTAGTTTAGTTTAGTTTAGTTTAGTTTAGTTTAGTTTAGTTTAGTTTAGTTTAGTTTAGTTTAGTTTAGTTTAGTTTAGTTTAGTTTAGTTTAGTTTAGTTTAGTTTAGTTTAGTTTAGTTTAGTTTAGTTTAGTTTAGTTTAGTTTAGTTTAGTTTAGTTTAGTTTAGTTTAGTTTAGTTTAGTTTAGTTTAGTTTAGTTTAGTTTAGTTTAGTTTAGTTTAGTTTAGTTTAGTTTAGTTTAGTTTAGTTTAGTTTAGTTTAGTTTAGTTTAGTTTAGTTTAGTTTAGTTTAGTTTAGTTTAGTTTAGTTTAGTTTAGTTTAGTTTAGTTTAGTTTAGTTTAGTTTAGTTTAGTTTAGTTTAGTTTAGTTTAGTTTAGTTTAGTTTAGTTTAGTTTAGTTTAGTTTAGTTTAGTTTAGTTTAGTTTAGTTTAGTTTAGTTTAGTTTAGTTTAGTTTAGTTTAGTTTAGTTTAGTTTAGTTTAGTTTAGTTTAGTTTAGTTTAGTTTAGTTTAGTTTAGTTTAGTTTAGTTTAGTTTAGTTTAGTTTAGTTTAGTTTAGTTTAGTTTAGTTTAGTTTAGTTTAGTTTAGTTTAGTTTAGTTTAGTTTAGTTTAGTTTAGTTTAGTTTAGTTTAGTTTAGTTTAGTTTAGTTTAGTTTAGTTTAGTTTAGTTTAGTTTAGTTTAGTTTAGTTTAGTTTAGTTTAGTTTAGTTTAGTTTAGTTTAGTTTAGTTTAGTTTAGTTTAGTTTAGTTTAGTTTAGTTTAGTTTAGTTTAGTTTAGTTTAGTTTAGTTTAGTTTAGTTTAGTTTAGTTTAGTTTAGTTTAGTTTAGTTTAGTTTAGTTTAGTTTAGTTTAGTTTAGTTTAGTTTAGTTTAGTTTAGTTTAGTTTAGTTTAGTTTAGTTTAGTTTAGTTTAGTTTAGTTTAGTTTAGTTTAGTTTAGTTTAGTTTAGTTTAGTTTAGTTTAGTTTAGTTTAGTTTAGTTTAGTTTAGTTTAGTTTAGTTTAGTTTAGTTTAGTTTAGTTTAGTTTAGTTTAGTTTAGTTTAGTTTAGTTTAGTTTAGTTTAGTTTAGTTTAGTTTAGTTTAGTTTAGTTTAGTTTAGTTTAGTTTAGTTTAGTTTAGTTTAGTTTAGTTTAGTTTAGTTTAGTTTAGTTTAGTTTAGTTTAGTTTAGTTTAGTTTAGTTTAGTTTAGTTTAGTTTAGTTTAGTTTAGTTTAGTTTAGTTTAGTTTAGTTTAGTTTAGTTTAGTTTAGTTTAGTTTAGTTTAGTTTAGTTTAGTTTAGTTTAGTTTAGTTTAGTTTAGTTTAGTTTAGTTTAGTTTAGTTTAGTTTAGTTTAGTTTAGTTTAGTTTAGTTTAGTTTAGTTTAGTTTAGTTTAGTTTAGTTTAGTTTAGTTTAGTTTAGTTTAGTTTAGTTTAGTTTAGTTTAGTTTAGTTTAGTTTAGTTTAGTTTAGTTTAGTTTAGTTTAGTTTAGTTTAGTTTAGTTTAGTTTAGTTTAGTTTAGTTTAGTTTAGTTTAGTTTAGTTTAGTTTAGTTTAGTTTAGTTTAGTTTAGTTTAGTTTAGTTTAGTTTAGTTTAGTTTAGTTTAGTTTAGTTTAGTTTAGTTTAGTTTAGTTTAGTTTAGTTTAGTTTAGTTTAGTTTAGTTTAGTTTAGTTTAGTTTAGTTTAGTTTAGTTTAGTTTAGTTTAGTTTAGTTTAGTTTAGTTTAGTTTAGTTTAGTTTAGTTTAGTTTAGTTTAGTTTAGTTTAGTTTAGTTTAGTTTAGTTTAGTTTAGTTTAGTTTAGTTTAGTTTAGTTTAGTTTAGTTTAGTTTAGTTTAGTTTAGTTTAGTTTAGTTTAGTTTAGTTTAGTTTAGTTTAGTTTAGTTTAGTTTAGTTTAGTTTAGTTTAGTTTAGTTTAGTTTAGTTTAGTTTAGTTTAGTTTAGTTTAGTTTAGTTTAGTTTAGTTTAGTTTAGTTTAGTTTAGTTTAGTTTAGTTTAGTTTAGTTTAGTTTAGTTTAGTTTAGTTTAGTTTAGTTTAGTTTAGTTTAGTTTAGTTTAGTTTAGTTTAGTTTAGTTTAGTTTAGTTTAGTTTAGTTTAGTTTAGTTTAGTTTAGTTTAGTTTAGTTTAGTTTAGTTTAGTTTAGTTTAGTTTAGTTTAGTTTAGTTTAGTTTAGTTTAGTTTAGTTTAGTTTAGTTTAGTTTAGTTTAGTTTAGTTTAGTTTAGTTTAGTTTAGTTTAGTTTAGTTTAGTTTAGTTTAGTTTAGTTTAGTTTAGTTTAGTTTAGTTTAGTTTAGTTTAGTTTAGTTTAGTTTAGTTTAGTTTAGTTTAGTTTAGTTTAGTTTAGTTTAGTTTAGTTAGTTTAGTTTAGTTTAGTTTAGTTTAGTTTAGTTTAGTTTAGTTTAGTTTAGTTTAGTTTAGTTTAGTTTAGTTTAGTTTAGTTTAGTTTAGTTTAGTTTAGTTTAGTTTAGTTTAGTTTAGTTTAGTTTAGTTTAGTTTAGTTTAGTTTAGTTTAGTTTAGTTTAGTTTAGTTTAGTTTAGTTTAGTTTAGTTTAGTTTAGTTTAGTTTAGTTTAGTTTAGTTTAGTTTAGTTTAGTTTAGTTTAGTTTAGTTTAGTTTAGTTTAGTTTAGTTTAGTTTAGTTTAGTTTAGTTTAGTTTAGTTTAGTTTAGTTTAGTTTAGTTTAGTTTAGTTTAGTTTAGTTTAGTTTAGTTTAGTTTAGTTTAGTTTAGTTTAGTTTAGTTTAGTTTAGTTTAGTTTAGTTTAGTTTAGTTTAGTTTAGTTTAGTTTAGTTTAGTTTAGTTTAGTTTAGTTTAGTTTAGTTTAGTTTAGTTTAGTTTAGTTTAGTTTAGTTTAGTTTAGTTTAGTTTAGTTTAGTTTAGTTTAGTTTAGTTTAGTTTAGTTTAGTTTAGTTTAGTTTAGTTTAGTTTAGTTTAGTTTAGTTTAGTTTAGTTTAGTTTAGTTTAGTTTAGTTTAGTTTAGTTTAGTTTAGTTTAGTTTAGTTTAGTTTAGTTTAGTTTAGTTTAGTTTAGTTTAGTTTAGTTTAGTTTAGTTTAGTTTAGTTTAGTTTAGTTTAGTTTAGTTTAGTTTAGTTTAGTTTAGTTTAGTTTAGTTTAGTTTAGTTTAGTTTAGTTTAGTTTAGTTTAGTTTAGTTTAGTTTAGTTTAGTTTAGTTTAGTTTAGTTTAGTTTAGTTTAGTTTAGTTTAGTTTAGTTTAGTTTAGTTTAGTTTAGTTTAGTTTAGTTTAGTTTAGTTTAGTTTAGTTTAGTTTAGTTTAGTTTAGTTTAGTTTAGTTTAGTTTAGTTTAGTTTAGTTTAGTTTAGTTTAGTTTAGTTTAGTTTAGTTTAGTTTAGTTTAGTTTAGTTTAGTTTAGTTTAGTTTAGTTTAGTTTAGTTTAGTTTAGTTTAGTTTAGTTTAGTTTAGTTTAGTTTAGTTTAGTTTAGTTTAGTTTAGTTTAGTTTAGTTTAGTTTAGTTTAGTTTAGTTTAGTTTAGTTTAGTTTAGTTTAGTTTAGTTTAGTTTAGTTTAGTTTAGTTTAGTTTAGTTTAGTTTAGTTTAGTTTAGTTTAGTTTAGTTTAGTTTAGTTTAGTTTAGTTTAGTTTAGTTAAGTCAATCTACTTTTGTGTTGACCTTTCAACAAGTTAACATCAAACACGCTACAGTTGTTAACAAAGGTACTCATGCGATTTAATGGAGCAGGTAACATATAATTTGTTCTACTAAATGGTAAATAAATCAAGTTGTTAGAGTTTCTACTGCTTCTACGGTTAGTGTTAAAATTTATAAGAGAAAGAAGTTCTGGAGAATCGAATACACCAGTTGTGTGTTGGTGTAAGTAGACGATATCAGCAGATTTTCTTCTCTCACTTAAAGATTGCATCTTTAATAATTTCAAACGATCCTCATATGGAGGAAGGTTAACTGTGTCAGTTCCACTCAAGCCTCTTAAAGCAAATCGAAAAAAATAGCAATAGCAGCGACAACAAACACCCGCAAAGGCTAGTGCTCCGCTGGGCACATCAGTGCCAGCAACAGCTACAACAACGGAGAAAATTATTTTAAACCTTCAAACAAACATATAAATGGAAAAAAGTCAATAATGAGACAGAAAAGCGAACTATAGGAAAATATATGTTAAGTATTCGTTTATGAACTTCGTTCGTTTTGAACTCATTCGCAAATGAATATTTTTGCAACTCCACTTGTAGTTCAGTGGGTTGTTTTCGCGTTGCACCCAGATGGAATCTATGCACAAAATTTTGTAAAGACAAATTAAAACCGACATTTTTACTCATTAAGGGAAAAACAAAATTTTATTTATATATGATATAAGTATAGTGAGAGTCATTTAAGTACTAATTTGAACAACTATGTTATATTATGTTAAAAAGGTGTCCTCGAAATTGTTGTTTTGACTGCAACATGTAACATTTTCTTACTGGAATAACATTTAAATATAATTTCTTGCAATTACAAGTCTACATAAATATTTAAGCAATGTGTTTTGTTAATTTTTTTAAAATTATATATTGAAATTTGAATAAACTTGACAAAAGAATAACAACACAAAACTGTCTTATGTCTATTTAAACGATTTTAACGCAAAATGTAATGCATTTTTTAAAAAGCAGTGAAAATTTTAAATTTATGGATTTTGATAAGCAAAGTAAAGAACTTGAAATTTTATTAAAAAAAAAAGAAAAAACACATCGTAAACAGTCAGCAACAGAAAGTTTGATTTTTGATATTGTTGCTATGAAGCTTTTGAGCCATTAAAAAATATCTCATGTATATCAAAACATATATATGTAGTTCTCTATGTATCTACCCCGGCGGCCGTAGCCTAGTGGGTAGAGTGCGTGGCCCCTAAGCTAAAGAACCGCGGTAGCCCGGGTTCAATTCCAGCTCAGACAGAAAGTTTTTTCAATTGAATTAATTTTTCTGTTCGGTCGTCACCTCTCTTCAGACAATGGCAAACCACAGAGAGTAAAAAATTGCCATGTAAAGCTTCTTGAGAATATAAGCCGTTCGGAGTCGGCATAAAACACGTAGATCCAGTTCTCGGTCATTTGTGATCAAACATTTTATAACACGCACAATACAATTGATCAATAAAAGCTAGCTCAAAGTCCTTTCAAGGGCTGAAATGGCCAGTTTATTTTTTTTATATATATGTAGTTTAAACAATTAAATAACTGATTGTTAGTTGCCACAATTGTTCAATGAGCAAAAGTGTACTAACCTTGGAATATGTGAAACTCTTGCAGCACAAGAAAAATAACTAAAACTAAAATATAACTAAAAATAATATAAATATTTAACAAAAACTTTTATACACGAACCGTACTTAAAACAAAATTCAAAGCAAAACTAAAGCTAAAATAATTCTTGTTTTGAATTGAAATAAAACTTAAAGCGAAAATCAAAGCTCAAACTAGAATTAAAATTACATTAAGCTGAAACAAAACTAAAATTAAATTTGATGTAAACAGAAATATAAAGAAACATTTAAATTTAACTTAAACTAAATATGTAAGCTAAAACGTAGAACATAATTTACATTTGAAAAATAAAATTCATTCATGTATTTAGAAGTTATAATAATTAAATTTAAATTGGTTAATATGAACATGTAAGTGTTTCCTTTATTTGGTCGAAGGAAGTGAATTTGCTTTTGAGAGGGTTTTAAATTCTAGCCCCGAACCCTCACGGTAGGGGTCAGATGAGCTCTTCCACCTGAGCTCATTAGTGTTGTTATTGGATGGTTGGGCCAGGGGTGCCCAAACGATTTTCACTTTGATTTTATTTATTAACTTAACTTTTTCATTTCAGATCCATATGGTTTTTTTTTTTTTTGGTTTGAATCACCGACATGCTGATGAGCCATGGTACTCAAGATGAAATAGTGTTTTTTAAATACTTAAATAAAAATTATCAATCTCAGTTTGTTTAAAATTTTTTGCGTTTCCTGAATATTGAAAAACAGAATTGTTGTTGTTTTTTGTTAAATGAAAAACTAAAAACTTTAAATGAAAGTTCTTAATTAACATGGACTCAAATAAATGTATTCCTGCATTTTCTTTGTTTTTTTTTAATTTTAATTGAATTATGTTTTAATCTAACTTCTCATAAGAAAAAGTTAATATTTTTCCTTCAAACATTTTTGCTCGAATACGCTGTTATAATATAAGTAAATTTCTTTTAATTCCATAAAAAATTAATTTTAAGTCATAAAATTTTGCATATAAGAAAATCCAAAACCCAAAATAATCTCGCTGAGTATAAAATTTGTCAAATTCAAAAAATCATCAATGTAGGTAGCTCCATACAAATAAGCTTAATGAAAACGGTAAAATCTATTTAAATTTTATAAAAATAAATGCAATGTTTTACACTTTTACAATACAAAATGACGTCATTAAAATAGCAAAACCTTCATAAATTTCATAAATATTTATGTATAATCTTAAATATCTTACACCTAAACTTTGATATTTAAAACATACTCTCAGCGTCAAAATCAAGAATCATGTCTCATGCAAAGTGACATCATCACAATAATACGAAATTCAAAACTTCAAAACACAGCTGAAACCATGGCATAGTAAAAAAATTTTTCACTAGCTATGTTTCTTTTTCTTTGATATCCAAGTAACTATCATAGTATTTTTTTCTTTTTAAAGACTAACCAAGATCAATCTCAGGTGTTTTGATTTGTATTTTTGCTTTTCCATAAAAGAAGGTATGCCAAAAATAAAGCAGTAAATTATGTGTTCTTGCTTTTAGAAAGTTCTGTGAAAATATTAAAAGCCTGTCGTGCCGTAATTATGCTAATTACCCTAAGTAATACAGGACGAACCTTATTATAGTTGAATAAAAAAAAAAAAAATGTGATTTAAGAAACACGAAATTGAAATATTAGTTTTCTTTTTTGATACTCTTGCATGCTATTCAAAGTAAAGCATGCGTTAAATAAAAAATGGTGCTTCCATTTCCGCTACTTTTCTTTCAACTCTTGCATAATTCATGTCTGTTAAACTGAAGCTTGTTTATCTGCTTTTTAGACCACAAAATGATTAATTATACGATAAGATGAAAATGTTATTTCAAAAGCAGCTAAGCGGAGTTTTTCCTTATAAATGTATACAAAACCATTCAAAAGATGAAAATATGCTACGAAGTGGGGAAGAGTAAATTATTTCATCTTTTGTTTTTGTTCTTAATAATTAATTTATTTAACACTGAAGGAACTTTTTTGAGTTTTGATTTTCAAACTACAGCTCATCATTTTAGGATAGTGTAAAAGGAAGTTGAAAGGAAGTTAAGGATAAAAAGTTTGGAAATTTGATTAAAATTCAAGTTGATCTTACATTTTCATAATGAGAGGGAATATTATGAGTTGATCGATATTATGATATGAAAAATAACTTTTTTTATCTTAATTAAGTTGTAAGAAATCCAACTTAAGCTCAAAGTTGAAGTTAATATTGAAGTAAAAATAGAACTCAAAGTCAAACTAAAAGTTAAATTAAAAACTATTACTCTTTTTCTAACTCTTATTTTAGCTCTTACTATATTTAAATTAATTTAATAAAATATATTGTAAAAATAATGAAAATACTTTCAGTTCACATTAATTTAAAAATACATCAGATTATTTGAAGTTACAAGATTTTATCTTATTTTAATATTAAATGCGAATTTTGAGTATTTAAGATTTTATTTCAACCTGAAGCCAATGCTATTGATAACATTCTGTATTATTATCTTTTTGTTTTTGTTGTTTTATTTTTTGTTTTCTACTTTTTGGGAATCTTGCGAGTTTTTCATTTAATATCTTCGATTTTCAATTTCAAAAGTTTGATGGAAGTTTTGCCATAATTTTATACAAGCCTGCGGATATGGTAACGAAACGCATAGAAATGATACAAAAAAGTTTGATAAGATGGAAAGGCAAAACTGTGCAGGCTTATTTATTGGTTGGGATCGACATGTCTCTATGGTTCAATGTACGTGTGTATTGGTTGCTGACCCAGCAAGCAGACTTTTGTAGTCGTGGTTTGGGTAGCTGCACATCGTCAACGTATTTTAATAATTTTCAAAGTAAAAGTTTGTGAAAATCTAAAAATAGGTTTTGTCACACATGTTGGTGCTAAAGTGCTCTTAAATGTTTTAAGACCACGTTATGGGTTGTCAACATGGTTTTTCATGCAGCAACTCATAGTGAAAATTATTTGTAAAAAAGCATTAAGTATTTCAACGGAATTTTCTCGTAAATTTTACAAAAAAAAAATAGACAAAGTTTGTCAATATTTGTTTATTTAAGCCTATGAAAACACATTGGAGTTACGCTGCCGGAAAGAAGTTTAAACTCACCTTAAAAAAATTCCAACAGAAAGATCAACTAATTTAAAGGGAGTTGAAAACGTAGTTTTGTGTCAACCTTAACTGGTTGAAATTTTGTCTTTTAAATAAGTCAAGTCACTATTCAATATTTTTAAGTATTTCAAAGAGATAAAATTAAATTTTATAAAAAAATAATAGAACTATTTGCAATGGTACTCCGATTTAATTTGATTTTTTATTATAGAGTTTGAAACAATTAAGGCGATAAAAGGGGTGTGTTCCTAATCTCGTACCTGAAACAAATTGACTGCCTAAATTTCAGGTCAACCGGTCCAGTAGTTTTGTAGTTTATAGGCATCACACAGACCGACAGACAGAGAGACAGTACCTTGTTTTTTTATATATATGGATAAATGAATAATTAATAAACAAAACAAATATTAATTTTTTTGTCTTATTTCAATGTGTGTATCATTGAAAAAGCTATAAAAAGGTAAGAAAGAACAATTTTAAATCAAAATTATACGTTTTAGATATAAAAATAAAACATTTTTAAAACAAAAATGTGTATTTTCATATCAAAAATGAGCATTTCTAAATGAAAAATTATCAACTTTAAAACAAAATTTTCTGTTTTCAGATTGAAAAAATTAAAGTAACCAATTTTGAAATAAAAATATGAATCATTTTCAAAATGAAAATATTGTAGTTTATTTAAAAATTTTCAATTTTCCCTGTTTATTTTTGATTTAAAGTTGGAATTTTTGATTTTACGTTTTTTTATTCTCGGTGTACACTGGAAAGTATACTGAATCGTGAATACCCCTGTTTTTTATGTATGTGTAGCAGAGATGCAGTGATTGAACTTACTCAGCGTAGTGTGAGCTTGCTAGCAGCAAAGAAAATCTCTATTCATATTTCAAAGTAAAACTCAATCTTTTATATATAATGTTAATTTTTATTTATATTATTGTATGTTATATATATTATACTGATAAATGCATCAATTTTAATATGATATATAATTAAATTATATTTATATCACATTAAATTCATCATAACCGTTATTATATTACTTTAAAAATAAAAATAAATAAAATAAACTGGCCATTACAGCCCTTGGAAGGACTTTGACCTAGCTTCTATTGATCAATTGTGTTGTGCGTGTTATTAAATGTTTGATCACAAATGACCGAGAGTGGACCTACGTGTTTTATGCCGACTCCGAACGGCTTATGTTCTCAAGAAGCTTTACATGGCAATTTTTACTCTCTGAGGTTTGCCATTGTTTGCAGAGAGGTGACGACCGATCAGAAAAATTAATTCAATTGAAAAAACTTTCTGTCTGAGATGGAATTGATCCAGGGCTACCGCGGTTCTTTAGCTTAGGGGCCGCGCACTCTACCCACTAGGCTACGGTCGCCACTTATTATTATATTCCTTTAACTGCATTAAATTTTGAATAAGTCACACCAATTATAAAATCCCACGATCATCCCATGAAAATCTTCGTGCCATCGAAATACAAGTAATACACACACATTAACATTTCTCAACGAAAATGCAACCCAGCATTGGCATGGCATGTCGAACGCACGAGCTAGTAGAAAAATGCTCTACTCATAACTTTGATCGTACTTTATATCTGCTTTACATTTTTACGGGATGAGGTCGAAGCAAACGTATGAGGTCGCATTTAGTGCATGATTTAATTATTATAGGTTGTCCATTCGCTTGACAACACGCGTAAAAATGTAAACAAAAATATATTCTCTCTCAAATATAAATGACAATCAGGGTTTTGTTGTTAACTCAGAAAAAAGTTATGTTTCAGTGTTTCTTTGTAAATTGCTTTAAA
Source organism: Dichetophora obliterata (assembly GCA_963920525.1). NCBI lineage: Eukaryota > Metazoa > Arthropoda > Insecta > Diptera > Sciomyzidae > Dichetophora > Dichetophora obliterata. The sequence continues at coordinate 173,532,250 of OY986439.1, forward strand.
AAGTAGTTATTCGATATATTGCTATATTCTACATTACAATAACTGGGGCGCCACGATTTTAAAATTTACTACAAATTTTATCGTAGCATTTATCAATAGCTTGTGTAATGTGTGATAAACGATCAAGATTTTCTAATTGCTATGGAACAGAGTAGTAACAAACTGCATTCATGCGTTAAATAATAGTGGCACTGAATGCCAAAGAATTAATTTATTCATTCAATTATTTCTTTAATTCATGAATTAAATTTTGAAATCAGCATTGTTTTGATGTCATGACTTTGAATTCAATTGGTAAATATTTTAGTTGAAGTCTTTTGATTCATTCACTATGATTGAAATTGTGCTATTTAGAGTAACTGATTGCATTCAGTTGAAATCAAATTTAGGTCAATGAAACCATAAAATTATGTTTAAAATCACTGAAATTGCGAAATAACTTTACGTCATTTATTGCATTCAAAAATATTTGAAGGCATTTTGTGTGCTATATTTGTTTATGGTAGAGATTAAGTTAAGGAATTATATAATTGCCCTCGGCCATAATTTAATTAATTTTAAAAGTTTTCAATTATTTGAGTTTAAATACTTTGGGTTGGGTTGGGTCAAAGAATTAAGGAATGCAATCCATTTAGTTTTGCAGTCATCAATGCGATTTCAACTTTAATGAAAGCAAAAAATTAAATTATATAAAAAAAAATTATTTATAGATTGCAATCATAACCTGAAGTCATTGGCTATGAAGTCACTTATTGCAACACAAAATTATTGCTCTCTTTTGCAACTCTGCTTTCGAATGTAATTAAATATATTTTGAAGTGCTAAATGGAATGATTTCAGCAACAGCTTTTACAAGCAGAAAATAAATAAGTCATTAAGGTTCAAAGAACCGTAGGTTGAAAAACATTCAGATCCTTGGAACAAGTATTTTTTTCTCTTGAAGCTTCCATTAACAATTGTGGCCATAAATAAAGACATTAATAACACTTAAAGAGGTTACGTAGTCTTTATAACTTTACGGAAGTTTAACAGAACCTGTAATGAGAAATGGCATGCTATGTAATAGAAATGGCATAAAAAGCTTTCTGAAACCAATTGAATGTTTACCTTGTGCTTGTAACTAAACGCTGAAAGAGATAACGCAGCTTCTATAACTAGCTTCTTTTAAGCTTAACGGAAGTTTAACCCTTTCAGTGGATTTGCCTAATATATCGGACATGTCAGAAAATAATTTTTATTTTTATTTTGCGACGCGTTATTCACTTCAAATCGTTTAGTTCTATGAAAAATAAATGAAACAACATGATAAAAATAAATTTAGAGAGATATTTGACATTAAAGTCAGTTGAACTTTCGATTTTGTGCCAAAAAAAAGCAAAAACATTTTTTTTAAGCCTAGTTATTGAAAGGGTTAATAGAAGATGTTGTAAGAGGTGGATGCTCTCCATAATTTATTATGCTTTAATTTTTATTTTTGCAAATTTATGTTAATCCTAATGAAAATCAAAATATAATTAAGACTAGAGAGCAAAAAAAAATCTCTTTTAATTAGCAATCAAAAAAACTTGTTCTAATGACTACTCCATTGTCTAATAATAATATTATAATGTGTAAAGATATATAAGCTTGTAAGCCTTACGTGGAAAAAGGATGCTGATATAATGAGTGTAAAATATTTATTCTACTAACTAGGTCAAATTTTTATAGTGATAACTAAGGCTTGGATTTTGATGACCTAAAATAATTACAAAATGACAAAAATGACTTATATAATGCAGAAAATGACCTTAAACTGACAAACATGACCTAAAAAATGCAAACAATTACATAAAAAATAAAAAAATAAAGCTATAAAAATAAAACATTACTTGATTTAAAATTTATTGTATACAATTTTTAAACTTAGCGTTACAGTATATTATAAAGTACATGCTTAAGTTATTAAAATTGAAGGAATGTCGATTGTCCGGCAAAATGTTTTTGTAAACAGAAAAAATTCTTTCTACTTCTGCACTGACGATAGAAAAATATTTAAAAGACGATATGTCATCGGATGTAAGTTCCTCTTTTAATTTCATAGTGTTAAAATTTTTAACCCCCTAATATTTCAGCAATAGAGCATAAAAGTAGAGTTGGTCAAAACTAGCATATCCTGGGCTTTTAACACTTGTTTCATCTTTCTACATACCCTTTCGTCAGTTTCACCACGCGCAGATTTCTTTTTCATCGAGGTCTATAAACAAAGCTACTCTTTTTTCGATAGGTAATGTTTTTGATTGAAAACACTCTATTGTTAAAGGAATATGTTTATAAAATTCACATTTTTACATTTTTTAATACGAAAACAACGAAAAAAATTCTATTAAAATTTCGCTAATATGACCTTAAAACTCTAAAAATTCTCTAAAAATTCTCTAAAAATTAAAAATGTCAAAAAATGACAATAAAATAACTCAAAAATTGCTAAAAATTACCAAACAAGGCCCTAAACCTAGTAAAAATTACCAAAAAACAAAAACCGATAAAAAATGACAAAAAATAACCTAAAAACTTTTTATATTTGGAATTTCGGAAAGATAAATTTACGTTCTGGATAACCAGGAAATTTTTTAGAAGCAGCAGAAAAAGATGACATGTCATCGAAATCCTAGCCCTGGTGATAACATTAACAAACAGTTGTAAAGTTTCTTGAAAAGTTTGTATTTTTGAAATTTATTTCTAGGAAACTTTCTCTTTCAGATAGTTGAGAATTTCTGTTAGTGCAAAATAATGTCAAAAGAGTTTTTTTTTTCATCAATTTCTAATTTTAAAGAGAAAATTTTTATAGAAATCATTAACATAAATAGTCATTTCATGCTTGTGTCAGAAGTAGGCACTTTCTTAGCATTCTAATAAATATGTCTCAATTCCAAAAATCACAGATCATCAATCAATAACCAAACGTATCGTAATAGTAAGAAGTCCTCAAACTTGGTACTGCAACTTAAGTGAGCAAATCATGCGTTTAATGCATAGTATCTCTGAGTATCTTCAAGTTTAGTTTTTAATGTTTTTTTTTTTGTTCGCACAACTTACTATGCTTTTTGGTTTTTTTTCTATTGTGAAATGTCAACAATTGCCAAAAATTTATTTCCGTTAATTCTAACATTACATTCCCAAACAAAGGCGCTCTCATTTCGACCGCAAAAACCGAAATCGCAGCAAATTTGAAGTGAGCCAGCGTGTGAGCTACGTAAAGGTCGAACATAAAAATAGCAACGATAAAATTAATGGTTCCAACATTTATACGCGTACGTTTTTGGGATACGATTTAAGCGCACACACACACTTCGGTATATCGGTATATTTATATGTGGGGCAAAAAATTCCACAGCTCGCTTTCACATAAGCATACAAATGAGCCAAATGCCAGCCTAGTCCAAAATAAAGTGACACACACACACATTTATACATGACATATACACTAACACTCATTTGGTCGCACTCACTTACCCACTAACCCAATGAAGGACTTGAACTAACCGTTGATTGCAGTGTTCATTTTGCCAAAGGATCTTCTTTTATGTATTTTTCGCCGTCTGTAGCCCACTTTATGGGCTGCCCTTTTATGAACGTATGCGATTTTACAGTTTTTTTGCTCCCTTTTGGCCTTTTTATTTTATTTAGTATGCAAGCTTTTTTTTAAACTATGCGCTTTTTAACTGTTAAGGCTACTACTGCAAGCAATTTAAAAAGGATTTTATGTTACGCCAGGGATATTAATTCCTTTTGATCACCCTGGTTTGCTCGCATAATTAAAAATATGCTATTTTTTATTTTATTTCTTGTATTTTGTGTGCTTGACCCTTTTTTCATTGCCGAAACCATTAATTGTTTGGGCGTTTTTGTTGATCCTTTGGGAAAATTGTCGATACGCTTTCATTTATAGACCACTACGTCGAATGAGTGGAACGATGTTGCAGTGGGATTTTTTTTCGAAATGTAATTGTTCTTTTTTAATCTAGGCAGATATAAGCAGATTTTTTTCGTCAGACGAGCTCTTTATTTGTGCTCCTGTTTGGCTCTAAGCTTGAAAAGACTTGAATTACTTACACATATTATTTCGGTTGGCTAGACTGTAAATCCATAAAATACCGTAGAGCGGGTTGTGCTTAAAAGGAACCAACAAGCTTAAAGCAACAGTTCGTCGCTTGAGATAATAAATGCCGTATGTGCAAATTTTCACTTTTGAGATTATTGAGAAAAAGGGGCTATAATTAAAAATCTAGCGGAGCAATATTGTTCAGAATTTCAGGCCTATTTGCAGACACATTTCAATAAAGATTACGAAATTTTTGTGGTCTTGCCGCTATTTTTTTAGAATTTATAGCCCCTTTTTCTCAATAATCTCAAAAAAGAAGATTTTCACATACGACATTTATTTTCTCAGGCGACGAGTTCTTAAAATTCGTAAAAAATTTTAAAGATTTATTAAGATTTTTGATAACATACAATAGGGGTTTTTTATCTGCACGCATAATGTTGTCAAAACTTTAAACGCGCTTTTCTCAAAACCATGTTTTCGAATTTGGTGATCACTGTAACTTTAGAACAGCTTTACCGTTCAGTTTGAAATTTTTCTCACTTATTCCTTACATAATTGTTCTCCTGATGAACGAATTTTTTTTTAGTGACTATATTTTTTTTTTGCCAAAAATATGAGTGAAATTTTGTTCAAATAAGTAACTTTGGATTTCAGCCTCCATCATTCTTTGAAAAATCAAAATTTTTCAAGTACCTTCGTTCATCAGGATCACTATTTCATTAACTGGTGATCCCTATTTTTATTTCGGATGATCTAGTGATGAGCAGAAGTGATCACGGCAAAACATTTATTTTTTGGATCCCTTGCAAATTTGCTGTAGCCCACTAATTAGTCCAATATTTTGTAATTTTTTCTTTAAATAAATATATTATATCTTTCATGTAAAAAATTTTTTATTAATTATTTTAACGTGTGGTTCGTATCGCGCCATATAAAGTGAACAAAATTTAAAATGGAAAAATATTTTTGTTGTTGTATTATTATAAGAAATAATAGATGGTATTAAAATTAAGCAAGGAAAACAATTCATTTGTTACTATTATCAAAGGCTTGATTACGTTCCGTGGACACATTGCTTGGACATAGCGAAAATTTTGGACAATTTGCTCCTGGTGTCCGTCCTAGTTTAATAGATCTCTTTATTTCATCAGATATTTCTTTAGTTTTACTTTTTGACCAAATCTCTTTTATATCTGACCATGATTTCCTTTTTTGTTCTATCGACTTTAATGCATATCGTAGCTCAGTTCCAATGTCAATCTCGTATCGTGATTATAAGTCTATTAATTACCCTTTGCTGTATGACTATTTGTCTCGTATTTGTTGGAATGACTGTTGGTTTTCTGAATCTGTTGATAATAAATTAAATGTTCTTGTCGCTCAGGTTAACACAGCTATTGAATATTTTGTTCCTCTTCGTACATTTTTTGTGAAAAACAAGTCTTGTCCCTGGTATACGACAGAAGTTGAATCAGCTATTAAAAACAGAAATAAATTATACACTAAATGGAAGAAAAACCGTATTGATGTTAACTGGGAGCAATTTAAGCTTGCACGTAATCGGGCTGTCTCTGTAATTAGACAGTCGAAAAAAAGATTTTTTCATCGTAAATTGAATTGCTTTCTTCCTTCCAAGGAACTGTGGAAAAACATTCGAAGTCTTGGTGTTTGTAATTATACCGAACAAAATTGTAGCATTGACCCTAATATTTTAAATGATTTCTTTCTTTCAAATACTTCAGCCTATAATGATAACTTTCAGTGTAGTGCTCGTCAGTTTTGTGACGCCAACCAATTCTCTTTTTCCAATGTGAATGAGAATGATGTTATAAAATCTATCATGAAAATTAAATCAAATGCTATTGGGCATGACGGTATTTCATTAAGATTTATCAAAATAATTTTACCTTATATAATTGGTCCCCTAACACATATCGTTAATCACTGCTTTACAACCTCATGTTTCCCACAATCATGGAAACTAGCTACTGTTATCCCCGTTCCTAAAATAAATTCTGCTACTACCTTGAGTGATTATAGACCAATTAGTATTTTGACCTCTTTTTCTAAAATTTGTGAGTCCCTTATGGCTAATCAGATAAATCAATATCTTTCAGCAAACAAACTTTTATCTCCATACCAATCGGGTTTTCGAACTGGACATAGCTGTGCGACTGCAATGCTGAAAGTTATCAACGATATTCGAATGTCATATGATGAAGGACATCTTTCACTTCTTTGCCTTTTAGACTTTTCGAAAGCATTCGACTGTGTTAATCACTTTATTTTAGTTAAAAAGCTCAAGCTACTCTTTGGTTTTAATGATAATGCTTTAACCTTAGTAGGAAATTATCTTGAAGGTAGAATGCAGAGAGTAAAAATTGGTGATCTTTTTTCTGATTATAAGAACACAAAATCAGGTGTACCTCAAGGATCAATTCTTGGGCCCCTGTTATTCAGTGTTTTTATTAATGATATTTTTACGGTGTGTAAAAACGTAATGATGCATGGTTATGCCGACGATATTCAACTATATTCTTCTAACCGCGTTGGACTAGTTGAAGATTTATGTTATAGATTAAATGAAGATCTCAACGCAATTTCCAACTGGTCGTCTAATAACGCTCTTTGCCTAAATGAAAAGAAATCGTATATTCTTCCAATTTTTAAAGATAAAATTGACCTCACTAATATTCAATAAACAATAATAAACAATAATAGGCTAGAAATGGTTGCTAAGGTTAAAAATTTAGGTTTTTACGTCAATTCGAAGCTCTCCTGTTCTGACCATATAAATAATGTTGTCAAGCGCATATATTTCACTCTGCGCTGCCTACGGCTTTCCTCACAATTTGTTCCCATTGAGATTAAGAAGAGACTTGCTGTTCTTTTAATAGTCCCCTTAATAACATATTCCGAATTGGTTTATAGTAATCTTGATTCACAATCTTCGCACAAAATCCAAGTTGCCTTTAATAATGTGACAAGATATGTGTTTGGCTTAAGGCGCTTTGACCATGTATCCCAAATAAGTAAAGAAATTTTGGGATGTAGCATTATTAACTATTTAAAAGCAAGAAATTGTTTGTTTTTGCATAAATTAATACATAATAGGACTCCATCTTACCTCTATACTAAACTACGCTTCAGTATTTCAAACCGAATTGGCAACCTCATTATACCGAGATTTAATAATTTAAATTCAAAACGGCTATTTTTCGTCAACGCCATTAAACTTTGGAATTCATTACCGGTTAGCATAAAAGCTACTGTTAGTGCGAATAACTTTAGGCTTTCTTTAATGTCATACTATTCAAACATCTAACTATTACTACTATTTATTAATTATCTTACAACACTTATCACTTTATTGTTTTATTTCATGTTAACTACTGTTTTTCTTTATTCCTTATGTAATTGCTTAAATTCAAATTTAATCCAACCAAAATTTAATTCATTCATAAAACTTATTATACATTGCTAGTATTTGCTAGCTTTTTTTTTTATATAGTTTTTGTTTTATATTTTTATCTTATATATATATGTGATTTGTTGATTATGTATATTATTCGTTGTACTATAAAAGATGTTACTTTATCTTATTGTACTAACAAGTGTCAAATAAATAAATACAAATACAAATAAAAAAAAAAAAAAATTTAATGTTATTTTCTTAAGTTTGATCATTGGTCGGATTGTCAAGGAAATGGTTAAAAAAGTGTGCATCGCACTGAAGGTCAATTTCTATTTGAAATTTGTCCATGTAGAGAAAAATGGTAATATTTATTTTTATTAATAAATTACTTAGGATTTTTCTAAAAACATCCAGCAATACCAGCAATACTTAAATTAATTTTTACTAAAATCGAATTGATTCCAAGGGTATAAAAAATCATTGTAATATTTGAACTACATATATTAAAATGCAAAAAAAAAAATATATAAATATGTTTTTTATAGAGTGATACAATTTTAAATCATAATAAAACATAGTGGTGTATTTTTGATATCAATGACACGAGCTTTATTGGATAGAAACTTTTATGACATTAATGCGTAAATATAATTTTGGCCACGTGGCCAACACAGCTGGCGCGTACAAGGCGCAATCTGTAACACCAATTTTCACAAACTTTTCGCAGCATTTGCGGCCGTATCTCGCCGATAACTCTTCGAATGTTGATTTTCAGGTGTTCAATTGTTTGTGGTTTATTGACGTGAAAAGTGATTTTACATAACCCCAAAGAAAATAATCCAATAGGGTTAAATCACACGATCTGGGGGAAAATTAATTGGGCCATTTCGTGAAATTATTTTTTTCGTCAAAAGTTTCCTTGAGTTAATCAATTGTAGCGCCCGCTGTGTGGCATGTGGCTCCGTCCTGTTGGAACCACATATCGGCAAGATTAATGCCAGCTAATTGAGGTACGAAAAAACTTCGAATCATGTTCCTATACCGTTCACCATTGACAGCAACATTCTGACCATCATCGTTTTTGAAGACATATGGGCCAATGACTCCGCCAGCCAATTTTCTGTGGATGTAATGGTGTTTCGACTAAAGCTTGTGGATTCTCCTCGCTCCGAATACGTTAATTCTGTTTATTTACGTACCCATTCAACCAAAAATTGCCTTCATCGGAAAATAAAATTTTGCATGGAAATTCAAAATCAATATCAATTTGTGCTTCAGTCCATTCGCCGAATTGGCGGCGCATACGATGGTCGTTTGGCTTTAATTCCTGCACAAGTTGAATCTTGAAAGGTTTTAAGCCAAGATCTTTTCGTAAAATCTTCCATAAAGTGGAAGGACACAACATCAGTTGCTGAGAACGGCGACGAATTGATTGATTAGGATCATCTTCAATGCTTTCCTGTACAGCGGCTACAGATTCTTCAGTGCGCACTGTTCGCCGTCTCACGGGATGCACATTATCAGTAAAAATAAATGTGGTCCAAAAACGATCTATTGTTTTTCGAATTAGCAGCTCTGAAGGACGATTATGTACGCCATAAAATGGACGAAATGCACGATAAGTTTGACGAACGGAACCGTTATTTTGATTAAAAATTACCACAATTTGCACGTATTGCTCTGGTGTAAGTTTATCCGTAGTAAAATGTCAAAGCAAACTAAACAAAAAACAACTATCAACTGTTAGATGAATGGTCAAATAAAGCAGTGATGCCAACTCAAAATTGTACCACTCTATAAAAAACACCCTTTATTTAAAAATTTTGTAATCAATTGAGAAGTATTAAATCTAATACTTTTTGAATAAAAAATCTTTGTAGTACATTGATTGTATTAAAATTTATTCCAAGATTTCTAACCGTGAGTATAAAAGTCATTTTTCACTTTTCCAACTTCACATTGTATCTAACTAGAATTTAAAAAAACATAACCTAAATCAGTTTTTGTAAGAAATTGTATAAAAAACATTTATTGTTTCTGAGTGTTGAACATTTTTTTATAAATTGAAACAAAAAATAACACGCTTCCAAGGATTTTAATTAATAAATTTTTTGCAAATTAGTCAAATGAAAACAAATAATTGAACACAGTATTGCGACAGTTTTGCAACTTGACGTTTTTTCTAGTGAGAATTTTCAATATATAATCTCAAACGTTGATATACAAATATTTTGCTGCTATAAGTTTATAATTCGTTTAACTAAAGGGCATAATTTATAAATTAAAATTTCTGAATATTTCAAATTTTAAATTTTTGGCTTCGGGATTTGTTTATGGTCATTGCAAGTGCCAAATGAACTCAGAAGAGTAAGCGTTTAAAATTAAATATTGTGATGTGTGGAATTATTGGTATTCTCGGTAATGGAACATTTGCTCCTTGATATTTTCAATTTAAAATTGTTTTAACAACCAATCAGGTTCCGTAACATAGCCTGAGGGATTTATATTGCCCAACAATATTATTTGATGACACCTTTGTTTTCATCAACAACAGTATCAATTAGTTAAAATAATTTTTTTTGATTTAGTATATTTTCTTGCATCTTAAAATTAATTAAATCAACATTAACATTTTTAGCAGCTTGAACTGAACAATTTTTACTTTAAAAAATGCCATCAAATATGATGATTGACATCAAAAATTTAAAAATGGTGACAAAAATTGAAAAATTTTAACGAAAGTTTCAATTTTATAAGTATAAAAAATTTTTGTATAATACAAAGTTAAATTAAATTTTTTCCAGTTTTCGATTTTTACAGTCCTGAATTATACTTATATGTTTTTCTAGTTCAATTATAGAAATAAAACTTTCTTTAATGACAAAAAAGCAGAAAAAATTAAACGTAACGTATGTATCGTAACGTAACGAAATGTATCATATTCTAGATTGTCTTAAAATAATGTATTAAAATAATTAAAAAAGATTTTTCAACGAAACAATTATGAATATAAAGAAACATTATTCCACATTATATTAAAATAACTTTAATAAAAAAACACGTGAACACTTCACCTATTTTTCGTTTATATTAACACAGATAAAAACCACATCTCTTATTTGTTACGTAACGCATCTTTTTTTGTTTGTGTATATCTTCGGACAATACTTTCGATCGCTTCCAGCTTTTACACTAAAAAATTTTCACTTGAGTGGTATTCAAAAATCAAAATTGGACAAAAAGTTCAGGTTTGGTTTTTTTTTAATTTTTAGCAACATAATATATGAACGTTACGTGCGCGGTCATGGAAATACCCATATTTAATGGTAATAAAAAAAAAACTTTGCATTACCACTAAATTTTTAATGCTAATGAGAGAAACTTATATATTCACCAAAATTGGAAACTCATCTCATTGCCGTTAAAACTTTTCATTACCACTAAATTTTAGTTTTAACAAAAAAAAAAATCAATTTTTAGATACTATTTTGGTTTTTCAAAGCACAGCGATTCAATTTTTTGTATTAGTATAATAAGATATATCACAAAGGAAAACCTTTTTATATACGAAAACACTTTCTTTTTTCCATTTTTACTGAGCCAAATTTAAAAAAATATGAATTTTCAATGATTTTTTTTTTTTAAAGAGGCATAAATTTTAAAAAAAGGTACGTGTCTCATTTTTTATTTTATTTTTCTTCAAAATGTTATCTCTAACATGAAAATTAGACAAAAACTAATAGAGTTGTGATTTTTTACTTTTCGAAAAAAATCTAATTTTTTTCCTTGTTGTATTAAAAAACTCCCAAAAATCCAAATTTCATTGAAATGTTGTGGAAATATTCTCTTAAACTATATTCAAAACAGATAAAAAAAATTGTGGGATTTCTTTAAATAGCCTCCTCGTTATGAAATTTTTCGGTAAAATTCCAAAAAATTTAAGAATGCAAGTTTTGAAAAAATCACCAAAAAATGGATTGAGGATAGTTGTGAGCTATTTTGTGCAAAAAATTAAAAAAACCAAAATTCGGATGCCAAAGTTATAGCTATTAAACTTGACTTTTTTTCCAAAAATTTTCAAAGTGCCTGTTTTTGACACTTTAAACACAAGAAAACTTATAAAAAATCGGAAAAACTATGTTTCTCACTTAAAATGACTTCAATAATCTTAAAAAATATATAAATGATTTCTTTTAGATAAAATTTTGGATTCCAGGGATGCCAACATATCATACCCTGATTTTAGGGTAATTTTAAGGGTAGTAGTTTTTGTCTAATTTCCATGTTTGAGAGCACATTTTGAAGAAAAATTTAATCAAAAACGAGACGCGTACCAGTTTTCTTAAAATATGCACTTAAAAAAAGTTATTGAGATTTTTTAGAAAAAATATCACTTTTTCCCCAAATAAATCAGATTTTCAACTTAAGGTCGCAAGCGGCACGTTTAAATATCAATATTTTTTTCTGAAAATTTCACAGTTTACTTCTGTTTAGTAAAGGAATAAAACCACGGTCCGTAATTTTTTACTGTCGAAAAAAAATAAGTGCCACTCTTTTGCTTATACAAATAATAAAACCAATGTTTGAATTTGCTCAAACTTTTACTATCTTTGGTGTGAAATTTTTGTCAAACTGTCAGGTGTCAAAGTTTGAATAAGTTCTTGAAACCGGTCATGAAACCTGACATGAAATGAAAGCAGGGAGTAATCAAATAAAACTCTTGCATAGGATGTTCTTAATGTAGCAGAAAACTGTAGAAACATATGATGTTGATTCTGAAGCAATTGTTATGCCTTGACCTCAGTCAAATCAAGTTACTAAGCGTTCCTGTCCACAAACTTTCCTACCACCTCCAAGTACAACTTTTTGTCGTAAATTGATGTGTTTTACAGTTCTTTTGATTAGAAATACGGAAATAAAGGTTAAGGCGTAGGACCAAGGCCTGGCCAGGATTCGAACCCGGAACCTTGGGTGACAGCCAAGCTCGCTACCACTAGACTATCGAGGCAGCGAATCAGGCGTCAAAAAAGTATAAAAAATTTTTAAAAATACAAAAATTGGCATCGCAGTATTTATTATTTATCTATTCTTTATAGTTATTAGAACCAAACATTTTTTCAAATATCTTTAAAAGTTAAGTTTTTGCCGTTTTTTTCATGTTTGAAACCAATGTGCATCGCCTTGTGAAAAATCGCTACAGTGATATATTTATTGAGTGATTTTTTAATTAATTTAATTTCTTACCTGACAAAATCTCAATATTTAAATTAATTCAAAGTGTTTTTACTTTATTGAGGATTGTAAATCCTTTTTTGCAGTTAATGCTACACACAGCAACAACAAATAGAATGGCGGCAAAAGTATTGACATCAACGACAACGACAACAACAACAAGAAAAAAGTGGTGCTAAAGTGCAAATACACTCAAACGCCTTTACTTGTCGAATGTCAAAGTTTGCCAGTGACAAAGGCAAAAACAACTTCAACTACAGTATCAACATCTGTAAAAGTATCGTGCCCATGCTGAGTCGTAACTTTGATCCTTTGCGCTTTCGATTCAGTTTTGTTTTCTTCTTGCTTTCTCTTCATTCTCCCTTTTTTATCTGGCTCTGGATGCAAAGTGGATTTAAAGGTTATAAATAAAGGTTTAGTTCCATCAGCGGTGACATCGGGTGGGAAGAATGCGACGGTATAGCGGTATAAAGGGCACGTTGCAGCTTTTAAGTCCATCAAATAAATTGAGTTTTCATGCTAGCCTTTAACATTTGTTGCATTTTGACACGCTATCATCGGCAAACTATATTTGTCTGAAGGTCTCTATGCAAAAGTAATCTAACTATACTATACTCTATGCGTACCATTTTTGAATAAATGCTGAATTTATTAATGAAACTAGTATTGTTTTGATATATTTAAAAGTTATGATTTTCATACTAGTTACTTTTGTTTTGTATGAAGAATATGAGCGCAGATAAAAACCAGACAAAAAAGTCCCATATTAAATAACACCTAATTTTTATATATAATTTTATTATATAATTTTTTCCCCAATTTTATGGTTTTCTGGTAATTTTGGAATTATTTTTTCTATATAGCTGCGCTTTTTATAAATTACTCATTCTGTGAAAGGCGCGTATGGCACTACTTAGACGGTAGAAGTGGGTAAAATGGATTTGTTTTTTAGTTTATCTGCCAATTTTTAATTTTCTTAATTTTTCTTTTGTTTTAAGGCTTTAATAAAAGTTTTTTCGAATTTTGTAAATTTGATAATTTTTGCCTTTATTTCTTCAATTTAAAGTGCATATAAAAAAAAAATGATTTGCCCTTGTACGGAATGTTGTTATTAAAATGTCGTACAAGGACAAATTAATTGTGTATGTTGTTTTTTTACTGTAAAATGATTTGCTGAGGGAAAATCATATGTTATATGCGAGGTTATGGTCCTTGGGTCATCAAATTGAACTGTTCAGGAATCAATCAATACAAACTGTTAAATAAACAAAAAAAAAAAAAAAAAAGAAAGAAAAAAAATTATTTAAACGAACATTACTAGATATTGCTGAAAGAGGAAGGAGTTTAGTGACGTGTGTAGACTCTACCCATATTATGGGTCTACCTTTAAAGAAGAGCTTGCAACAAAAAAACAATGTTCGAAAAAAATGACATATGCTGTTTCTGAAACGATTTAATTACAGTAGTGACTATTTATTGGGGTTATTTGGGATATATTTTGGGAATAATTTTATTTTGAGTTTACAACTTTATTTTAATATTTTTTGAGGGATATTTCATTGGGGCTTATATTATTTTTTTGTTGGGTGCTATTTTTTTCAGTAATTTGGAGTTTAATTCATGATGTGGCCAAATGACAAACCTCATAGATCAGTGTAATTATTCAAAATAGTTTTTATTAAATACTCAAATCTTACGGAACTGGAATCTTTATAAATTTATTAATTATATGTGACTTTTGCAAAACAATGCAATCTATCTAAAACCAAAATTCTTTAGATAAAAAAATTAAATAATAATTTTATTTTATAATTTTTATAAAATAGTTTGAAAACAAACAAAAGCATAATAAAAAGTTACAAGTTATACGTACTTTCAAAGTAATGAAATATAAAAATCACATTCAAATGTATACAAAGATTAAAGAAAAGTTATTATTATTCGCCCTCACTATCACTGAATTGAAGTGCTATACTGTTTTTTTTTCTTTTTCTTGAAATCTCATTTGCCTTGGCTGGAAGTGTTGTTTAATATGTTAGGTCTTGTCTTTAAGAAATTGTTATATTCGATACAGCTGTATTCAATATTATTTTTTACAAATAAAATTTACTGTTCTGAATTTTTAACGCTGTTAACCCCAATTTCCAAACTATTTCCGCTTTGCAAACAACCGTTCAACCGGAGCTGAAAAGTAAGCATAATTAATTATAAATCTTAAAAGTAAGTATACTTATAAGTATGAAATTTAAGTAAGTATATGAAGCTGAAAATAACTATGATACTTGCAAAGTAAGTATAGTTGGTAACATTATGTATAATACACTCGCACCGAAGTGCAGTCATAAAACTTTAAATGCGTTTTTCTCGAAATAAATTTTTTCAAGCTGGGGTGTTGTTTTTCTCGAGAACCAGAAGTCGAATGAAAATGCAACAGGCGGGTTTTTGTAAGTAATCACGTCAGGCACGTCCTGAACTAGGATAACTGGGCTAACTTTACTACCGGGGGAGAGGTGGGGCAAAAACTCCTAAAAAAAGCTAATTTTTGAACTTTTTTTAAAAATTGCACCATTTGGTAAATTTTTTATATTATGGAAATATTTTAGGTCAGGACCCACCTGACGTGATTACCAACAAAATGCCGCCCGCAGAATTTCGGTATGACATCTGTTATCAAGAAAAACGACATCCGTTTGCCTTCTCATTTTTACATCTCATAAAAAACATCGAAACATAAAAAAGTACGGAAAAAATTAGAAAACTACGTGTACTTTCAAGTAAATAAAACCCAAACTTGATAAATGGGCAATTCCACAGTCCCGGGCGTTACATTCGTACGATTTCAAACACAGATATTTTCGCAATAACAATAGCTACCGGATATTTTGCTATCAAAAACAATAGAAAACCTGCTGATCTATCCCTACATTAAAAAAAAAAATTAAATCCATGGTCTATCCTTGTGGTAATTTCAAAAATATGTCAAGGACGGGCGTTACCAGCACACAAAAAAATTCCTGCAATGCTCTGGGAAATTGCAAAGTTAAGCCAAACTAGAGTCTTTTAAATTAAAAATTTAATTGCATTCGCTAGAAAAATGATTGAAAATTCTTCGCAAAAAAATGGTGAAATAAAAATCATGTTTTTTATTAACTATTTAGTACAGGATCGGGCGTTACATAAATTAGGACGGGAGTTACGAATACAAAATAATATATCAAAATCAAAGAAAACAGTTTGTACTCAGTTACTTAGACAAATAAGACAAATGAAAATAGTACACAAAAGTATTTGGTAAGTTTTTACCGTTCTTCAGTGTTTCTTTGAGCAATGTAGTTTGCTTCAGTTCAGAGTAAGCTGTTATAAGCTTGTTATAAGCTGTAAGCGATGTTATTCCCAAATAAGTGCATAAAATAATGATTTTCTTGTAAATTTGGAATAGGACTCAAATGATCCCATCTACTAATGAGATTTTGTTAAATATAATTGATACTTGAATTGTCTACGTGTATATATTTAGTATCTTTTTGATTTTTGTCACCTTACGAGCTTTTGTGGCACACCACAATGTGCATTTTGCTGTTGTGCCTATGCCATCTATTGGACCTTTTCTGTGGCTCGTCGCGAAAAATGCCCACGCAGTCCACACCCAATCTTCTCGACTGAAACATATATTCGATAAAGTGTATTTGTTTTTGAATTGGGCTGCGCAACCGTCAGTGAATATAGACATTTTGTTTGAATTTCTTAAATTTTTTTGTTTGATCTTTCAACATTTGCAAGAGATCTTGCCTCGTTCCTTCTAAAGTTTTCACCTGCAACCATCCGTCGTGCGATTTACCAAACTGTCTCCATTGAATACGAAGTGGTTTCCAATGACAATGGCAAGATATCCCAAATATCAAAATACAACTCACATTTTAGTATCATGCACTTTCCGTTTTTAGTATCACATCAAATTTTGTTCAAGTATTCTTGGTATGATTTTATGTTTACATCGAATTTTTGCAATGTGCTTATGAGAAATTTGAAATATGCATGGTACATGCAAACGCAGACTTCGTGATTCATTTCCGACATCGGTCGCACGTGCTTCGGTCTAAGTTAATATAACTTGCTTTTCGAAATTCTGCACTGAGCATTTTCTTTAAACAGTGAGTCAACCTTCCTAACAGTCATCATTAGGTTTATTGGGAGATTGCCTACTGATATCAGCTCTCTCGTAAAACGTTCTGACTTCCCCAATTGTCTCGACGATAGTGGCGTCAGAACGTACTTCCTGTTTTTTCGGACGAATTTGTCTAGTCATATTTTCCCCCAAAAGGAGTTTGCAAAGCACAGCAATTTTTTTTGCAGCATGGCTTTTTTAGTTTTGCTCACAGCTTTACGTAGAGTCTAGCTGCACCTATATGATCCCAAAGATTTTCTTAACCCAGCTCTTAATTGCTTATGTTGAAGTTTTTTCTTTTCCCTGAACTTTTTGACTCTTGCCAACACCTGCTGCCGCAAATGCTGCTTTTTTCGGATTTCTCTGTCAGCTGAGCTCTCCTTGCCCTGTCCCTCACTTGTTCCTTATCGAGAAACCTCCTGTATGCCTCCGGATTCGCCATAAGCGCGGCTCGTCTTTCACGCTTCTTTGCGTTAGCATTCATCCTAAAAAAAATTTCATTGCACAATGGCAAACCAAATAAATACTGTTATATTTTACCTTGAACCACCTTTCAAAAAGCTTTTCGAAAAAAATTTTGGGATGGGCGTTACAACTTTTAAACTTGCTATAAAGGACATATGCGAAAACAAAAATTAGAAAAAACCACAGAAATCTCTGAGAGCTTTGCTTAAGATTATTATCACAAAGCTGGACTATAATTGATGTTACAATTTCAGACTTACATAACTTTTTTCCTTTTTAAGCGAACGGATGTTACCGTTTGTTAGCCTTTTTCAACCTCAAAAGTTGGTTCGCGCAGGAAAGACATTTAATTTTCACTATCACCACAAAATTTTCAAACACTTTCTTTTCGCTTTCTAAGTTTTAATTTTCCACTGCTAGTGCTTTGATATTTGAAGCACAGATTTGAAAATTATCTACCCTAAAAGTTTAAACAATGTACTTGCTACACTTGACTTTAAAGTAAAAAATATCCCAAAGCATCATTCATTTTGGAATTTTAGCTACACCACATGAAACACAGACCATTTCTTCATTTGAAAATACGAACATTTAAATAATATCTTTAACTTGATCATTTTTTTTTTGCGTTATCGATTAGCTTGGAATTGTCCAAATTGAAAAACGACTGAGCTAAAATGTATAAAAGAAACTTGGTCTTGCTAATGGTATTGGTAATGGCATTTTAATTGGCTTTGGCATTGAGATCAGACAACTGTTGTGAACTGTAATGGTAGCGCTACCTTAGTGAGCGATTTTTTCTCTTAATGCGTTTAAAACTCTAAACGTCAGAAACTACATTTTATTTAATAACATTTAATTTTTTATGTAAATAATTAAAATGCAAAGGTTTCTCACTTAAATTTGCTGCATTCTTTCTATGTTTATTAATTTAACAGGGTCAGTAGCAGCATTTGACAGTTAACTCAACAGTTGTGTTCATGAAGCATACAATTTTTCCACTGGATTAAATGGCAACCATCAATTTTAGTGAGAGCTTGGTAAAATTCTACCATTCAGCGAATTTTTACACAACAGCTGCCAACTAGGCATCTGTATGAATGCATTGCTTTTATATGCCTTAACGTACACTTTGCTTCAGTGCCTAACACTTCATAGTAGCTTTCAAGCATGTGTATAATAATTTCAAATTAACCAAAAACAGAAGAGAGTATTGTACAACATTCAGTTTGATCCCAATGGAGTGTGTACATAATTTACTTTATTGTTACTCTCTTTGTATGCAGCATACATAGCTAACTGCAGTAGATTTGCTTTGACACACCAAGTACAAAAGTATATCAAGCAGTGTTCGGACTTTACTACTACTGCGCTTTTTAGCAAAATTTAATGTTCTACTGCGCCACTGCGGTTTTTACAAATCTACTGCGATTTATTCGCAACAAACATTTTTATGGTTATTTTAGTGATATTTTTGGAATATGCTAGCATTGATGTGGTTTATAAAAATGTAGTTTCAGGGGCCCATTACATCTAAAGGGTGATCCAATAAGAGCTTCCTACTTTGTTTTTTAAGTATACAAATTAACGTATTGATGCAAATCCTTATTTGGAATGATAGTTCGGTTCCTACAACTCCATGTTTAAAGTTTATTTCGTTTCAATGTTGCCCACGACTAAAAAAAATATATAGTAATAGTTATGTATATATTTGTGTGTATACAATGTTATTGGTATAAAATGTACATTCATTAGTAGTAAATATACATGCCATGCATACTGCGATTTACGAATTTTGAAGTTCGAACCCTTATACCAAGTATACCAATTGAGAAAAGATTCATTTACAAAGTTTTTTTGCTCTCTTTTTAAGCTATTTTCCCCTTTAAGTACTTTTTTTCTCACAGCTGCAGTTCTAATAAGCAGTTCTGACAGATTTTGGGAGAGATAATTCTCGTTTTTTCATTCATTTCAATAAGTTTTTCCCGTTCTTCCTTTAAAATATTCCAGTTTTTTCTCCCTTTTTTAAAGCTCAGTGTTTTATTTTAAATCAAAACCATAACAATAGCAACTTAACTAATGTAATTAAAAATATGCCTTACAAAAAATAACACATTTATTACTTGTACATATTACTTGAGTGTAACTTTGTCGGCCTTTGTAGTCTTGTGGAGAGTGCGCAAGACTATCAACCCAGAGGTCCCTGGTTCGATTTCGGGTTAAGGCATGGTTTTTTCACTTTCTTTGTTCTTTCCTACATTTAAGAATTATGGAAAACTAAAAATCCGCAACTAAATTGTACAAAATGTGAAATTAAAGGACAGGAACTTCTGAGGTCTGGAAATGCTTCTCGAGGTTAAGGCAATAACACTAGCCTTGGTTAAAAGCTATTCAAATTGTCTCTCACGGTTGTTTCGCCTAATCAATAATTGACGTATGGTTCCAATCAATTCTTCTAAATAAATCCATCCCTTTCCTTTCAGGTCAAAGATCAAACCTTGTTTACATAAGGGGCATGCCTTGGTTCTTTGATAGTTTTAAAAAAAAAAAACTTTTTCGATTTCTGACCCAATCCAGTTGTAACTTTTCATATGTATTTTGGTGTGTAGAATACTATTTACGGTTCGGTTGTCTAACCGCTTTCTTATATTTGTTTTATTTAAATTTATGGCAGAAAAATCTCTCTCAGCGCATGTACCGCTATGCGGTAAAGAAACACTGTAAAAAGAAATCTTATTATTAGGTGAAAAAACTGTCTTAAAGTAAGCTGCAAAAGCATTAAGACAGCTTTCGCTGAAATTACTTTTGCTTTTATTTATTGCAAATTAGCCAACAATACTGTCTTATTCAAAGGCAGTTAACAGTAAAAACAGCAGTAGCTTCACTAAATTCAATTAGCTTCATTGAAATTTTAATCAACAATTTAACCCAATAAGTCAAATTAATGTGCGCCTTGCTGAAAACAAAAGTAAGACTGCATGATTTTCAGCAGGCAGGCATTAAGCTTTTAAATTTTAGCTGCCTACTAAAGGGTGTCCCAACAAGAACACAATTTTTAAATTTGGCGCCATTCGAAGTGTCATTGTTTGACATTTGAACAATTGTTATTGTTTGCTAGTAGAAGGTACGAAGTTAGTAAAAATGGAGCGCTACACGAATGAACAACGCATTCTCATTGTGAAATTGTTTTACCAAAATGGTGAAAGTTTTGCGGCTACAGTTCGCAAATTGCGATCAACTTGGGGTCATAATAATGCTCCAAAAGAGTCAACTGTAAAGAGATTAATGGATAAATTTGCCGAAACTGGGTCTGTTAGTGATGTAAAGACAAGAACGCGCCTTCGACCAGGTCAATCGACCGAAAATGTCGCAGCTGTACGTGATGATGTCGCTCAAACTCCATCCACCTCAATTCAACACCGAGCTCAGCAAATTGGTGTCTCCAAATCCACTATGCAGAGAATTTTGACGAAAGATTTGCATTTTCATGCATACAAAGTTCAATTGACTCAGGAACTGAAGCCAGCTGACCATGGACAGCGAAGGGAGTTCGTTAATTGGGTATTAGAGAGACAACATGAAAATGCTGATTTTGCCGCTAAAATCATCTTCAGTGACGAGGCCCATTTACATCTTGATGGCTTCGTCAAAAGGCAGAATTGTCGCATTTGGGGTGAGGGAAATCCTCGAGTGATTCACGAGAAGCAAATGCATCCTCAACGTGTCACTGTGTGGTGTGGTTTTAGGGCTGGAGGAATCATTGGACCTTTTTTTTATGAAAATGAGGCAGCTCAAGCGCAAACAGTTAATGTTGTTCGGTATAGTGAAATGATAACCAGTTTTTTCTTGCCTAGAATTGAAGAAATGAATGTGGAGGGCATGTGGTTCCAACAAGACGGCGCCACATGTCATACAGCCAGAGAAACAATTCAATTGCTGCATCAGTCATTTCCCGGTCGTGTTATTTCGCGTTGTGGTGATCAGAATTGGCCGCCTAGATCGTGCGATTTAACACCATTAGATTTTTTTCTTTGGGGTTTTTTTAAGTCGATGGTTTACGCGAATAAGCCGACGACGACTCAAGCCTTAAAAGAGAAAATTGGAGGCTGCATTAATGAAATACCGCAGCATTTATGTAAACCGGTCATTGAAAATTTCATTAAAAGATCGCGTGTATGCCAGCAAAGCCGCGGCGGCCATCTGCACGATATATTGTTCCATACATAACCTCATTCTGTCTACTTTACGATATAATAAAGTTTCACGATTTTTTTTAAATATCTGTGTTTTATTTAAAATTTAAAAATTGCGCTCTTGTTGGGACACCCTTTATTAGGGCTGCATCAACTTAATAGAAAGAGTACGATTAAATTAAGGCTATTGCAGATTTTAAGGCAGCGTTTAAAATAACACTAGCTTTTTACAGTGAAAATAAAATGATTTTTTTTTTAATTTTTGGGAACTTGTATTTGTAAATTTCAAATTTAACCCTAGAACTACAAACTGGGGTAGATATCTACCTCAGACAAACTTGTAGTTTTTTTAAATCTTTTGCACAACTTGTGGAAGTGTATTTAATAAATCAATATTTCTTAGTGACCTTTATTCTAAGCCGATATATATTCCGATTTTTTTAAATAAATAGGAACACAACGGAATTAATTATCAAAACGATAGTATCTACTAATGCAAAAGTCTAAATGCTCTGCCTGTCCCAAAAATTAAATCTTTTAAAAGTTCTCAGTTTTATTTATCTATACTGGATTTATTTTCCATAGTTTGACAAGCAAATAAATCAAAGGACGCTGAACGGAGAACAAATTTCGTTATAGTTTGCAGCTGATGACAAATCACATGAATTTGAATTATATACACAAGATTATTCAAATAGTAATAAAGTGAAATAAAAACTCAAGATGGCTCATATAATTTTAAAATATACTTATTTGAATACAAGATGTCTAAAAAAGAGGCTGATTTTGTGCCAAAATTACTCTTTTTGCACAAAAACGCGGTCAACCTCATTTTCCCCCGTTTTTAGAGTGTTGTTCCTGTTTTCTCTTTTGTGTTGAAAATTGCCGCAAAACGGGGGAAATTCCTTTTTCTGGCAACACTACTAATAAGACAAACAAAATGAATCACACAAAGTGTGCTTAGTTAAGTGAGCAACTGATTTTTGCAAACTTTTTTGTTAAAATAAAACTGGAATGATATTGCTAAGTGAATTAGTAAAACTGTTTAAAAACATATAAATATTATATTAGCAAATATCCGCTGCTTCGCCTGCGATAAAAATATGGAATACAATGTAAAAATTTTAAATCTTAAAATGAAAAGATGAAAAAATGGTATAAATATTAAAAAATTGTTTATATTTTTATTTTAATTTGAATACATTATTTAATCGGTAATTGTTATGATGACATAAATTTGCTTGGCTTTTGTTGTATTTGGACTTTTAAAAAAGTCCTGCATAACAGAGTTATACAAAATTTGGGAAAAGAATTTTTAAAATTTGTGATTAAAAAATGTGATTTTTAGCATAGATTCTGAACATAAATATATTCTTCTTAAATTTAAAAAAATCTGTTATTATGACATAAACTTTTGGCAATATCTCGAAAACTATAGATTTTCTCAGTACAACTTATTTTTCTATGAAAAGTTGTTGATTAATAAAAATAATGGTAAACGAAAGTTTTTTCGAAAATTTCCGTTATTATGACATAAAATTTATTGCGATATCTCAAAAACTATAGATTTGCTCAGTATAACGCATTTCTTTAGGCCTAAGAATGAAAGAAAAAGATTGATTTAAGTTTTGACTTAGCATGCAAACATTTCCGCCACTTTCAAATCGATTTTCATCAAATTTTCTTTGTCTCAAAGTTTAATTATGTAAATTGGGAAAATGAGAAAAGGTTTATCGTTACCTCACCAATTCAAAGTTTTGTATTGTTTTCAAAAAACCTCTAAAATATACAATTTGTACTGGCCAAAATTTGGTTTTGTTATAAATTTTTTTAAATGTTCATTTTCTCTCTTTTATATAACAGCATTTATCTGCAAAAATTGCTACACATAAACAGTTTGATTTTTTGATGAAAATTAATTGGCTTAAAATGTTGTTACATTTTTTACAATGCTTAGAAACTAATTTCTGTGAAAATTATTTTCAAATATAACCTAAAAAATAATTTCCGTGAAAACAATTACTGAAATATTTCAAACCATTTCAAAGTTAAATACATGAATCTATGTTTTTACCTGTTTTCTTTCTTTAGATTTATAGTGGACCCAAAAGAGGTTGGCCTGACCCAATTCAATGAATGTTTTTATTATCGTTTTGTGAATTTGTGAAAGTGTGTAAATTGACTTTCGAACAAAACATGCCAGACGTTTCCTTTTGAAACATCAATGCATGAGGATCAGAACCTTCTGATATATACAGCATTCTTATTGATTTACTTAGTTAATCGGTTCAGCGGTTACCGAGCTTATTCTGGATCAAATTTTGTGAGTCTCCTTTTATATAATAGGATAGATAAATGCTATAAAAACAAATCAAATGCTTTTAAAACTAAAAAACAGTAATTACCCGCCAGGAAATGTGAGCATTCCCGGATGTTACCAGGAAACATTCCATGGAATGTAGGAAGCATTCCCCTTTGTTGCACACTCCATTGCTTTTTTAACATAGCATGTCATTAGAGGGGAAACATTCCTCCCCGCTTTGTTAAAAAGTCATGTGGAAACATTCCTCTCCCTTGTTATGAAAATGGATTCGGCCAGGATTCGAACCCGGGACCCCTGAGCGACAGTCGAGCGCGCTACCACTAGACTATCGAATTCTACAATAAGCGGCTAGAAAGCAATGATATTAATATTTTCTATAAATAATAAATAAAAGTTTCCACATGCATTCTTTAAGAAGTGCTTTGGAAACAATATAAATACAAAACTACCCTTAAGCTTTCAAAAGATACGGTGGGGAATGTTTCTTTATCACTTTTAGATGGAAGCCTTCCGATTTTTCCTGGAGGGTATTTCATTGTTCAAATTCTCGTTGAGCAACATGCAAAAGGCATGACACAAGAATTTAAGTTAAGTTCATTTAGAGTACTCAACTGTTTTTTAGTACAATACACAAATGTTTTCCTTCTATGTTTACTTGTGCTAATTCGTAATCGGTTGCTGAGTGTGAAAGAGTATAAACATTTATTTTCTTAGTAAATGTGTTGAAGTTGCTGCCGAGTGCATTCATGCAGATGTCTATTGCAAACTGTTCTCTGCGCTGAATGCCTCCATTGGTAGTGGTATTAGTATTGATATTGCCCAGCAGGCAATTAAGCGAGTGCTTCGCACAAGAAGGAATTTTTTTTTTGCTATTATTGGCGTCAATACACCTTCCATGATCACTGCATAGATGAGTTCTTCTGTAAGGCCTATTTTTTAAGGTTCTGAGTATTTTGATATTATTTTATATGAAAAAATTTATAAAAAAATTATAAAAAATTAAACATGCTCAGAAAAATTTTAAAAAAGTAAATTAAAAAAAAACAAAAAATTGTTTGTTTTGTCCGAGTTGGGTCTTGAGCCCAGGTCTCTGAAATCTAACTTATTACATATCATATTATATGAAAATAATTATATAGAAAAATTCCAAGTCTCTTCTTATATTTTTGTATGAAGAAATTTTCCAAAAAATTTAAAAAATTTTTTTAAATGAACAGAAAATTTTTTAAAAAATGTAGATTGAAAAGAATACAAAAATTAATTTTTTTCCCAACTGAGTCTCGAACCCGCGCTCCCGAAAGCTTACTTTTATTTGTGATACTGCAAAATAAACTTAATTTTATTAAGAACTGCGGTGGACGAGTTGATAAGATGTCGGACCGCCACATGATAGGTTGGTTTAAATCTGGAAATTGTTAGTAGTTTTTATTTCAAGTTGATATTTATATTGCTTTTCTTTTTAACATGCATTCTCAAAAAGGGCTTTTAGCAGGCCTCTTTAGAGTCGCGAGAGCGGAAGGCCTGAAAAGTTTTCTCGTTTCATAGAAAAAAGAAAGTATACTTTGATATGAGAGTGGAAGCACTTCGAAATCCATATGAAAGCCTGCTAGTAGTGCTAGTATTGGTATTTGGTATTGGTGTTGGTATTGGTGTTGGTATTGGTGTTGGTATCGGTATTGGTATTGGTATTGGTATTGGTATTGGTATTGGTATTGGTATTGGTATTGGTATTGGTATTGGTATTGGTATTGGTATTGGTATTGGTATTGGTATTGGTAGTGGTATTGGTATTGGTATTGGTATTGGTATTGGTATTGGTATTGGTATTGGTATTGGTATTGGTATTGGTATTGGTATTGGTATTGGTATTGGTATTGGTATTGGTATTGATATTGGTATTGGTATTGGTATTGGTATTGGTATTGGTATTGGTATTGGTATTGGTATTGGTATTGGTATTGGTATTGGTATTGGTATTGGTATTGGTATTGGTATTGGTATTGGTATTGGTATTGGTATTGGTATTGGTATTGGTATTGGTATTGGTATTGGTATTGGTATTGGTATTGGTATTGGTATTGGTATTGGTATTGGTATTGGTATTGGTATTGGTATTGGTATTGGTATTGGTATTGGTATTGGTATTGGT
Organism: Dichetophora obliterata; assembly: GCA_963920525.1. Lineage (NCBI taxonomy): Eukaryota > Metazoa > Arthropoda > Insecta > Diptera > Sciomyzidae > Dichetophora > Dichetophora obliterata. The sequence continues at coordinate 173,558,276 of OY986439.1, forward strand.
CTTGGTCTTGGTCTTGGTCTTGGTCTTGGTCTTGGTCTTGGTCTTGGTCTTGGTCTTGGTCTTGGTCTTGGTCTTGGTCTTGGTCTTGGTCTTGGTCTTGGTCTTGGTCTTGGTCTTGGTCTTGGTCTTGGTCTTGGTCTTGGTCTTGGTCTTGGTCTTGCTCTTGCTCGTGCTCTTGTTCTTGGTCTTGGTCTTGGTTTTGGTCTTGGTGTTTGTCTTGGCGTCTTGATCTTGGCGTCTTTAGTCTTGATCTTTATCTAGGTCTTTAAAATAACCTTGGTCTTTTAGTTTTAATATTGGTTTTGCATTTGATAATGATCTTGTTCTTTGTCTTAGTTCTAGTCTTAGCCTTGGTCTTGGTCCTAGTATCGGTTTTGATCATGACCTTCCTTGTAATATTTGTTTTGGTCTTCATCTTGGTATTTATCATGGTAGTGCTCTTGGTCTTGATCTTAGTCTTCTTTTTGATATTTAATTTGATCTAAATCATTATGTTAGTCATGATCTTGGTGTTTGTCTTTGTTTTTGTCTTGGCCTTGGTCTTAATCTTTCTTGGTCTTGGTCTTGGTTTTGATACCGAGCTTGGTCGTTGATCCAGGTCTTTCTTTTGATATTTGTCTGAATCTTTAATATGGCTTATCTTGGTCCTTGTCTTGGTTATGGGATTGATTATAATTTTGGCATTGGTCTTTGGCTTTGATTCGGTCACGATCTTAATTTTGATCTTTTTCCTGGTCTTCGTTTTGGTAGTTGTTTCAATCTTTATCCCTGTTTTTATCGTGCTTTTGGTGTTGATCTTTGTTTTTGCATTGATTTTGATCTTGGTATTGGTGTTTGGCTTGGTTGTGTTCGTGGTCTTAATTTTTTTCTTGATTTTGATATAAGTTTGATTATTGTTCTTAGTTTTAAGATTGGTCTTGGTTTTGATTATGATCTTAGTATCAATTTTGTCCTTGGTTGTAGTTTTGATCTTGATTTTGGTCGATGTCTGGTTTTTGGTCTTGGTCTCAGTTGTGGAAGTAATTTTTATATAAGTTTGATCCTTGCTCTTAGGCTTAATTTTGATCTTAGGCTTGGTCTTGACCTTGCTCATAGCATTAAAGAATTCATCTTAATCTTGGTCATAACTAGTGTCCGATCGAATATTCGGTTACAGCCAGTTTCAGCCATTTTTGGTAGTTTCGGCTAGTTTCGGCTATACGGACTCAATATGGCTGAACCCCGAAACTGAAGCCGAAACTTTTGGTAAACATTTCTTCATTAGTCATGTAATTCAAATATATAAGTTTAGGTCATTTTATTTATTTTATTTTATTATATTTATTTATAATCAAAATATTTACAACTCGTTACATAAAACTAAAATGATGAATTCGTCTATAACTTGATTTATAGTGAAAACGCAAAACATTTTGATTAATTTTATGCTTTCGACACTATAATTTTCGTTGCTATTAATATTAAAGCTTTATGGGAACTGAAGCCAAAAAGTGATAACTAAACTTTCGAACGAATTCGGGGTGTCAAACTATTTAAAAGAAGAAGAAATATTTCTCTTCTCACAATACTAAAACTTTAAAAAAACAAAGATACTTTGCTTTGCAGTTCTATTGTTTTAGGCACAACAGTAAATTGTAGGTACATACTGTTACAATTGTAGGTAAAAATTATCTTTTTTATTATTATAATAAACTTAAATTAATTATTGTAAGATTCCATATTCAAAGCATACTTTTTTAAATCAATTTTTTTTAAATGTATGGAATGGTATTTTTGTTTCCTTTTAATAAAAAAATTATTAAAGGTTTAAATTTTCATATTAATAACCAGTTTCGGCCGAATATTATAAAATGGCCGAATATTCGGCTTCTACCAAAATGCCGGTTTCGGTCGGACACTAGTCATAACGTTCATGATTGGAACTTTACCTATAATTGTAAAATTCTGTGTCAGTTCAAGGTCACGTCGACCGACTATCGCTCTCTAACCTGTTTCAATTTCATTGAAATTGTGCGGATGTTGACACAAGTGGGTGCAATAAATTTGCATTTGGCTCCTACGATGCGTTTGTTGACTTTAAGAAGAGGGTATGAAATAAAATGATTGATTGTGTTAAGAAAGCATGAACAAAAACGTCAGTCAGAAACTCAGTCAGATATAAAAATAAAACAGGAATAGCAATCAAATAAATAACTTTTCGTCTGTTAAATTCCTAAATGATTCCTTTGAAAGCATTTATTGATTGAACATTTTATACAAAAAAGACCTTTGATGCAATAACACTGCAGACACACAGATACAACAAAAATACCGGAATAGCGTAATTGCACACAGACATTAAAATGACTAAAAAAATAACACAGTTATTTTTCCAAAAAATAAATCCAGCACTTTCCGAAATGATTTCAAAGTCATCTACATAAGTGAAAAATTTTTAATAAGTTTTGCTGCTTTGACTTAAGTTAGCTGGAGAAAGTTTTTTTGCATCGAGTTTTATGTATACAAATTAACAAATTTTAAAAAAGTATACAATATCCATCACCTCTGCCCCGTTAGAGTTTGAATTGGCTTCTTAAATGCCCTTTTGCCTCTTCAAAACTTATTATTTATTAGTTTAATAGTTTTTCTACTTATTTCAATTATTCAATTTTTGCTAAACTAACACAAAAAGTTAAGCTAGAAACTAATATGCTTTCGTAGTCAAATACATTAATATGACTGCAAACAACATGTTTCTGACAGCAAACAATTGTTGCTTTTTGCTAGTTTTTTTTTTTCTTTGCTCGCTCTCTGTGAGCTTTTATTAATTGTTGCCAAGATATGTGGAGTTCACTGAAAATAAATCAACTTAAGGACAAGCAAAAAAAGAAACACAGGATTTTAAACACTTAAACAAATCCAGATCCACTAAATCGTCCATCAAATGGAAACTATGGAATTTGCTCTCAATTGCAAACATGGGAGTCCATAGGAAAGGGCGTTGGAAGGCACTTGTCTTCCCCTAGGCAGTGAACACTTTTTATATATTTTCATATTTAATAAAAAAAGCCGTAAGTTACAATTAAAAAATTGTACGGTAGAAGCAAAAACCTTTCTAAATTGAAAGCTGTACTTGATTCGTTTTTGGCATAGGATTGATGGACGTAAAATGGACGTAGTTTGGTACATAATACGAATATTTTATTCGTATTCGCACAAAAACAAATGAATATTGTACGAATACAATTACATCAAGTTGATGTCCTCTGTACTGACTTCTCCAAGGCCTTTGACAAGGTTTCTTATGATGTTTTTCTAGCTAAACTTTCCAAAATGGGTTTCCATTCTTATTTCTTGAAATGGATCCAGTTTTATCTTCAATATAGAGTATGTTTCGTGGAAATAAATGGTGTTAAATTGCATCACTTAATTGCTTCTTCTGAAGTTTTGCAGGATAGCATTCTTAGCCCTTTACTTTTTCATTATTTATTAATGATGTTAGTAAATATTTTTATTCGGCAAAATTTTTACTTAATGCTGATGATTTTAAGCTTTTCAGTAAAGCATCTGATCTAAATGATGCTGCTCCTTTACAAAGTGATCTTAGTTATTTGCTGTCATGCAGTTTATTGAATTTGCTACCGTTAAAATTCAATAAGTGCTTTGCTATGACTTACACGAAGTCTAACAATTTTATAATTTTTTCGTATTCCCTCGCTGGTAATTCCTTAAAAAAGCTTAATTCAATTAAGGACCTTCGAGTTATTTTTGACTCCAAGTTCACTTTTGTTGAACATATAAATTATGTTGTTCCAAAATCATTTTCGTTGCTGGCACTTGTGCGTAGGAATAGTTTGGAATTTTCTGATCCTTTTGCTCTGGTTTGTTTTTTTAACTCTTTTGAAAGGTCAAGGTTAGAGTATGCTTCTTTTATATGGAGTCCTTTCTATTTAATCCATTGCATTCGATTGGAAAAGTTCCGAAAATCGTTTTGCACTTCATACCTTATACTTTGCCTTCCTATGATACGCAAATTTTACTATTGGGCTTGAAAAGTCTTGAAAATAGAAGAAATATTTAGTCGTTATCATTTATTCACGATCTTATTTCAGGTCAAACCGATTGTGACCAGTTATGGTACATTCATACCAGTTATGGTTGCTGCCTCAATTGAGACACACTTAGGCCAATGAGGCCCATTGTGGTAACTGCGACCACTATGCGTTATTCCATTCTCAAGCTCATAGAATTCTTTATGCACTTAATGAGCCTATAAATCGTGCCTGAAATTGCCATTTAAGAATTTGCTAAATACCTTGTTTCGTATATATTTTTTTATTTCCAATATACTTAGAAATACTTAGAAATAGTTTTCAGTTTTCTCGATCTTGGTGTTATTATGAATTCAAAACTTCGCTTCAATCTCCACGTTAATATGGTGATAAATAAGGCAAGAGGAGTCCTTGGTTTCATTAAAAGATGGGCTAAAGAATTCAGTGATCCCTTTACTACTAAATTATTATATACATCTCTCGTAAGACCAATTCTTGAATATGCATCAGTTGTATGGAACCCACAATATAATGTCTACATCGACGCCATAGAATCCGTTTAAAAACAGTTTTAACTTTTTGCTTTACGTCATAGTCGTTGGAACCCCAATATTATGCTTCCATCGTATGAAATACGCCTTAAAATTATTTTACTACCTTCCCTAAGAAGCATAAGAAAGATGCTTAATGTCATGTTTCTGTATAAATTACTTCGTGGCGAGATTAATTCGGAATATCTCATTTCAGCTCTAAATTTTAACATCCCAAGGAGAGGAACTAGACATTTTCTGTTTTTCAAGTTGAGTCAGTGCAGTTCTAATTACGCTCTTCATGAACCTTTACGATGTATGTGCAGTGATTTCAATGACAACTTCAACACGATTAATTTCTCTGATTCGGAATACGTCTTAAAACGGAAAATTATATTACATTTAAATCAATTTAACTTCATCCTATTATACCCAACGCAGTTTTATAACAATGAAATATTTGTAATTGAGATTGTTCTGTTTCTCCTTTTTGTCTCGATATTATGTTTTATAAAGTAAGCACCATCAAATATGAATCGGTTTTAAAACTTACTTTTTAATTATTCAATATTTTAATTTTTTATCGAATTGTGATTTACGTGCTCACGTGGTTTCCTGATTTGAAATTAGACTGAACTCACACTATCACCTGGATTGTTGTGCCAGAGTATATCTCTTTTCCACACAAGTTTATGCATGCATTGGCCCAAATGCATATCCAACTAATTGGGATTTTGATTTGGCGGATATGAGATTTATCTCATTTCCACGTAGGTCCTTGGGTTGGGCAATGGCCGCAAACCAGTTAAAATGAGTTTAGTGTTTTGGATTGTTTTTGAAATCAGGATTGTTTTTCGGGTACCTTAAATTGATAATCACTTTAGTTTAATTCGATGTTGCTTATTTTTATAGAATTAAAAATACTTAAATACGCGTTTGTTATATACTAAATTTTTAAATTCCGCTGAAAAGCCAATTAATGTGCTTAGTGGAAAATCCTAATTGCCAATAGGGGGTATGTTTTAGTACGTAGGTGCATTCTGTCTGTCCCTGCTGATCTGGACAGGATCTAGAATGTAAATTGTGCATGCGTATAGGTCGGGTATACGTATCTTTGGAAGATTCATACCTCCGGGCGAATCAAAAAAAAAATAGCACTTGTTTACAAATAAGGGTCAACTTTTGGACCAGAGAACTGCAATGAGTATCCGACAGAATTCGGATACTCAAATCATACCCGAGTGTCGTGCTGTTCTGAACTCTATCCATACTTATTAATATGTGTAAAATACTTATAGGCATTCGGCTCATTAGCATTTTTTCGGTTATAAGTATATTTTCATATCCGAGAGCGGCGTGATCCGATCCACTTCGAGCCGTTTTCAATGAGTGCGTTGAGTCAGTTTGTTACAAAAGCGCTCGATCCGAATGTATTTTGAGTGTACTCTGAGTACTGCTCCTTCTCTGCCAACGTCTCTTAGCGTTAATTAGTTTTTTTTTTGTGTATGCACTTTTCATAAGTATTTGTCTGCAGGCCATGTGAGCTCTCATTTTTTGTTTGTTTTTTCTCGAAAACGAGTTTTTGCTATTTTATTGTTGCACTCTATGGAGAAAGAAACAATAACAACGCTTGTGATTTTGGTTTGTTAGACATAAACAAAAATAAAACAAAACCAAAAGGCCGGCGCACAGTGGTTAAAAGTTGGAAATAAATACCAAAACTGATGATCTCTTTTTGTGATTTTTTTTTCTTTGCGTTGCTTAAGAATATTCAAACTCACATGATTCCAAAATATTTATCAGAAATATATGTATATAGGTTTTCTGTGTAGACGCCTTAATATACAATTTATGTAAAAATGTTGAAAAAATTTCGTAAAACATTGATATTTTTCAAGAGTTATTACAGACAATTGAGAAAACGTATTGCAATGTGGTTTTTTTAAGTACACAAAACATTATTGAAAAAGTTTTTTGCATTCTTGAAATATTTTTTTTTTAATTTTGCAATAAATTTCTTATGCAAAGTTGATATGACAAAAAAACGTAAATTTATTTTTTTGCAGAATAAAACATAATGATCTATGGATGTCGACGATATTTTAAATAAAGAAATGCTTTTATTGGACTGTAAGTTGAGCGATTAAAAAAAACTGACAGAAATTTTTGAGTCCTTGAACAACATTTGGTAAATGCGTTTAGAAGAAAATATAGATATGTTTAGTCTCAAGGTTTATTGCTATAGTCATTTTCTTTAGTATTATTTGAGGCATTTTTTGTTTAACGATCACTTCTTACGAGTTAAAATCGTTAAATTTTTAATGTAAATAGTGAAAGCATTTACTTACTAAATACGATAAATGCTTTAAAAATGTTATTATGCTTCTTTTGCAATACTTTATATTTGCAGAGTACTTAAATATTCTATAGTGTGTTTCTCAGTCTATTAATTTACTATGTTAATATATATTAAATATTTTTTTAAATAATTACAACTAAATTGAATTAGTAAAACAATAATGTGATATGTATAAAGTTAAACTAATTCACATTATCTTATAGCTTACTATGAAACATTTTAATGAATTTCGCAATAAAATGCTTTCAAAACTATTCAAACATTCAAATTCCCTTGTCAAGAAATGATCTTCAAACATCTTCAATTAGCTGAAAGTGAAATATATATTCTTTGATTCTAAACAACAGAATTAGAATACGTACACGGAGAAAATTAATTTGCTTGAATCAAGCAAATGTTTTGCTTAAAAGCAAATCAGCAAAACTTTGCTCAATCACAATGTGATTTAAGAAAAAGATTGCAAAATTGCAATCACTCCTCGATTATTTAGGAAAAAGCAAAATTTTGATTACATTCAAATTTTTACTTAATTTCAGCAAAAATTTGCTAAGTTATTATAAATGGGAGGAGCAAATGCTTACTTAATTCAAGAAAATATTTGCTTAGTTGTTATATATTAGAAAAGCATATTTTGATTAGTTTTTGCTAAAATTTTGCATAATGTTGAAGTGGCTTAGAATCAAGCGCAAGTTTTGCTTAACCACAATACTAATTTTGCAAACAGTTTTCTCCGTGTATGCAAGCCATGTTTTTATGCTACACGACCTGTGCTCACTTTATCACAATGCTAAAAAGTATGCTATTATCTTTTTTAACTGTTGATAGTATCACATTTACAACCAGTGCCAATTTGTGGCAAAAAGCATGAGGTTCACTCCTTTTTTTGGAATTCAAACGAAACGATAAGCTTTTTTTTGATGATTTTGTTTTTGTTTTTATAAAAAGCAACAAATAATATTTTTAAATACTATAAACCTTTAATTTAGACAGTTTAGATGCAGCGCTTCATTGAACTTGGAATACGGAAAAACACGTGAATTGGAAAATTTCGTATGGGAGGTGGGCGTGGCAGAAAATACTTTTTTTATAATAGACATATATTGAAGATTTCTGACAGAATGGTTCTTGTATTGGTTTAAGACAAAAAAAATATGGCGTTTTAAATATTTGTGTTGTATGGGAGGCAGGCGTGATTGAGGGCGGATTTAAAAATATTTTTGTGTGTATTCTAATAAGGCAAATTCCAAATATGTAATACACAAAATTTAATTGGTTTACGATGAGTCCTTCTATTTATTGACAACTTTTGTATGGGGCTCAACCACTGTGCGGCGCACGTGTCTGTTTGCTTCTTGTGCGTAAACACGTGCAATAGAAGTGTAATTTATATTATGCGCATGTGATTTGGTAACTGAAGGCTACAGAAAAATAAAAAAATACTTTACAAATTAAATAATAATTGCTGATTGCAGAAAATGAATGACTTACGATACTATCGAAACTGCGTATTATTTTTAAGCCTTAACAACGTTACCTCATGCGCAGCTTTCACTGTGCACGATAAAAACAAAAAGCAACACAAGAATAACACATCTGTAATTCAGCATTTAGATATGCGTAGGAAAAAATAGCACAAAACAAATACAAAAAACTCGCTCACTATTTACTGCTGCGCTCTCTTTCATATCCGTGGCAGATGAGCCGAGTGATTCGGCTACTTGTGTCGATTATGAGTATTTGGGCAAGTAGGATAAGTATCAGCAAGACGACAACAACCATAAGTATTTATGAACCGAAAAAACCCGATCTTTCCTGATCCGACTCATGACTTAGGATACTCATATTTATTTGAGCCGCCGCATTCTAGTTTCGTAGAAGAGAATATGAGTCGAGTTGTGTGCGCTTAGGGTGAGTAGGTTTTTGTACTTATTTTTTTCGGATATACTCAGAGTCGCAAAAAAGCTATCCGTTGCAGATCTCTGTTTTGGACCAGAGAAGATAAAAAGGTGCTATATGTATTTTTGCGAGCTGAATTCAAATCCGTGATCCGTTTTTCTCCATCAGTTCGAGTTTAGGAGTTCTAGGCAAAATTAAAAACACATTTATTTTTCTGATAACTTGACTATATCCTTTTAAGGCATTAGCCGATTTTAATTGTCTTTAAAAGGTTTGATTAAAAAATACTGGGTGTAACTAAACATGTTTACAAAAATTCATTGTCTTTGTAGGTTTAAAGATATCAGCCTTCAAAGTTCAAAATTGTTTTTTTGGATGCGGTCGTCCTCATCTGCGTTGACCGCCACTGGGTACCGAATCGAATGTTTTCTTCACTGGAGCATCGTCTTTCATGCTGAACATGACCAAGCCAGCGAAGCCGCTCGATTTTAATGCGCTTGACTATGTCGATGTCAGCGTACAGCTCATACAGTTCATCATTCCATCGTATTCGGTACTCGCCATTGACGCAGATTGGTCCGTAGATCTTACGAAGATTTTTCTCTCAAATGCTCCTAAAGTCTTTTCATCTGAACTGCTCAGCGTCCAGGTTTATGATGCATAAAGTAGGAAGAGCATGATGAGCGATTTACAGAGCGTGATTTTCGTTCGTCGAGAGAGGGCTCTGCTTCTCAATTGCCTACCCAAAGTAACACCTGTTGGCAAGAGTTATTCTTCGTTTGATCTCAATGCTGATGTCGTTGGTTGAGTTTATGCTGGATCCCAGATAAACGAAGTCCTTCACAACCTCGAAGGAGGTATTGTCAACTTTAACATAGGTTCCAAGACGCAGGGACTGTTTGTTTGTTGACACCAAGTATTTCGTCTTATCTGCATTCATTGCCAGATCCATTCGACTTGACTCTCTTTCTAATTTGGAAAATGCTGCACTGACTTCACGCGTATTATGGCCAATGATATCGATGTCATCAGCATACGCAAGCAGCATAACACTCTTGTAGAACATTTGCCACTACGTCTCAGATCAACAGCTCGGATGATCTTTTCCATCATTAGGTTGAAAAAGTCGCACGATAAGGAATCACCTTATCTGAAACCTCGTTTGGTAACAAATGGTGGGGAGAGGTCTATCCCGACTTTAACTGCGCTGCTGGTGTTGCTCAGTGTCATCCTGCAAAGTCGTATTAGTCTTATAAGCTTTAGCAAACTTTTTTTTTTGCCAATATATTTGAAATTTTTTATTAAAACTCAAATTTCTTAAAAAATTTCTAAAACTATCTAATACTACGTTTACATATAGAGATTAAAACGATTTAGAGAGATTAACTCCTAAATCTTTAATCTCTATACATGCCCTTGACCGCCACCATAACATAGCCCTAATCTAAAACAAAACAAAAGGAAGCATCGAAATATCAAAACTAATCCCTTTTCCACCAGTGTAAATTAAAAAAAAAAGGATTTTCTTAATCTTGTTTGTTTTAAACTCGTATGTAAACGTAGAATAAGATGTTGTCAAAAGGTAAAAATAATACTAAAACTCCAGAATTTTTCTATTTTTTTATTGATTTATAATAACAATAATGACTAGAATTTCTTACCACTTGGTTCTTCAAAAAAAGGCAATGAGACATTTTCAGCAATTTTCAAGAAAAACCTTTTTCTTTATTCGGAAAAATTTCTAATATTTGTAATTTTTCTCAATTCTGTGTAAATCTTGGTGTAGTCGTTCACTTTGCTTGTCGCTAGTTTCGCCTAAGCTTTCAGGAAAGCAATCCAAATTGGGAATGAAGAAAATTAATTTTTAACGACATTCGGGCACCCACTTTGCAGGAGTTCTTCAAAAATTTCTCAACAATTTCCTTGTAGGCATTACTATTTCTATTACCTCGCAAATTTTTTACAAACTAGAGTTTTATAAAAAATTTAAAGTAACGGAAAACTCAGATTTATCTAAATAACTCATTAACTGTCAAAGATATTGGAAAAAAGTAAAAAGTTTGCTAAGCTGATAAGCTATTCAATCTGACAAAAGAAAGTTTTTAAAAATAAATGGAAGGAAAAAAAGTTACAAGGTGGCAAACCTGAAAAAATGTAACAGTTTTAAAAATGTTGAACTTTGAAAGCTGATATCTTTAAAATTACAAAAGGCAATGAATTTTTGTAAACAGTTATATTTAGGCCTTGTATTTTTTAATCAAAACTATTAAATATAATTAAAATTGGCTAATGCGTTAAAATGATATAGTCCAGTTACCCAGTTATGATTTTGAATTTTACCTATATCTCCTTAACTCAACCTGATAGAGAAAATGGACTGCGGATTTGAATTCAGTGCGTGAAAATACATACAGAACCACTTTCGTGTTCTCTGGTGCGAAACCGTGTATACATGTGTAATAATAAATTTTACTCTTTGTTAAATTTTTGTTATTTTTTTATGATAGTTTGTAAGTTATTTTTATTTTTATTTTTAAGTAGTCTGTTCATTGTATCGAGATTGTTCGCATTTTCGAGATTGATTTTTTTCAAAATAATTAATGTTTTTGCTTCAACTTAAATTTTATTTTTTTTGAACTTTTTTGCTTTTTATTTTTTAAGATGTCAGTTGCTAAAATGTTGATTATTTTGTGGGTTCGTTATATCCTGATTTGATATAGGTACAGTTGCGAAGGAAATAATATCTGTACTCTTGTATTCAGAAATGTTTGGAACAGCTCCGTTTAAACAAACGAAACAAAATTTGTTGATATTTCGTTGGATAGTCTCAAAATTTTTGCTCCGCTACCGCACATGACACGATACGATAGTGGTTGATATACTGATTGAAAAGCTGATATTTTTCTAAATTACAAAATATAATTTTTTATTTTATGCACGCTCAGAAATCTTGGAATTAATTTTAATCCAATCGTTGGAATCATGCATTTTTTAATACTTTTTCTATTAGAATTCAAACTCTTCAAAATACTAGACATTTTTTAATAAAACCTGGAATAATTTTTAATACAGGTTGGATTAGTCTTTAAAAACAGCGTTCGGCTTGGTTCGGCTCTTATGCATGTTTATCATTTCTTTATACATGTGGCTTCATAGAGCAGTTGGTAGAGCCAAAAACTTATAACCTAAACGTACTGGGTTCGAATCCCACATGTTTCGTTAATTTTTTTTGTCAAAAATATTTTAATACAAGCATGTATTAAAATTAAGTCCCATGAGAGAATAAAAATTAATTGTAATATATGTAGTGTATTAAATTTTAATACAGTTTCGGTGTCGTCATATATACAATACAGGATGTATTAGAATTTAGTCCAAGATTTTTGAGCGTGTGGTGAGTATTTTAGATTCCAGATCAATAATACTAAACACGTGCCAAAAACGTAAAACACCTTGTATCTTGAAAATGTTACAATATAAGAGGAAACTGAGTACATATTTGAACCAACGTTGATAGTACATATAGGAATGATAATGGGTTTATCGGATATGAAATTTGTAAAGTAGCATTATTTATCCAAACATTTCTGAATATAAGAGTACTGCAATTGGCTTAAGAGTTATAGGCCTCCATAGATAAAAAATTCCTAAAAGTCTTGTTTGTATTTTCAGTTTTATAAAAAAAAAAAATGTTTAATATTGGGAAATTTTTGTATACTTATTTGAAAGGTTGAAAACTTGGCGGCGCAATAGTTATAAATGTGATTTTATTTAAGGATAAAGTAGAAACTAATAAGTATATTTGCCTTTGCAAAAAATTATTGAAAAAAAAATGAAATGAAATTTAATAATGATTCGGGCATAAAACGAGTAAGATTTTACCACATCTTTAAAATATATTAGATTTTCTTTGGTGTAGAAGCGAGTGGCAAGCGGTGTAGCATATCATGTTTACAAAATTAGTACCAAAAATCTCAGAAAATAGAATTAATTAGGTTACATTTTCTTTATGCACATTCTAGACTCCTTCATGCCCTTGCCCCTCTCTAGAACAAATTCTGCGGACGCCCATGATAGCAAATAACCAGTGTTTAACAAAAATGTAACTAAATCAACCAAAAAGAATTAATCAAAGTTTTCACAACTAGCTTGTTGTAAGAAATACTTTGGTTTTTAGCAATTACAGATTGCTGACGACTTTTAGAAAGAAATGCTGTATCTAATAATCAAAATAATAAATTCAGAGTTCCCGAGTAAAAATATAAGCAGGCGAACAGCGATCGATCAGCGGTTAAAAATTGACAGCACGGCAGTACAAGAGTCGAAGATAGCCTAAAAATAATTCAAAAAGACAAGCGGACGAAAGATGGGTCGAACAACGGCTTTACAAGTCATAAATTGAGTTCTACGGTCGCTGTATACCTTCAAATTTTTCAAAGCTCTTAGTTAACAGCAAACGTATTCGCAGAAACAAAAGCAAGCCTTACACGGCGATATTGATGTTGATAGTATCGCAACTTGTGTGTGGCGCAAGAGAATTTATTTTTTTGTGTTTGAAGTAAGTTAAAAAAAGCTGCTTATTGTTATTGTGGAATAATCACTGCTCTGCCAATGTAAGGCCGCTGTACGCCCGCTGTACGCCCGCTGTACGCCCGTTGTACGTCCGAGTTAATATATAAGCGGGCGAAAAGTGGCCGATCAGCGGTCGATCATGGGCCGCAGGCCTATATTTAATAAGGGGCAAAGATGGCCTAAAAATAATTCAAAAATCCCAGCTGCCGAAAATTGGATCAAACAACGGCCGTACAAGGCCTAAATTAAGTTGTAAGGCCGCAAAACGACCGCAGTACGGCCGCAATATGGCTGCAGTATGGCCGCTGTACGCCCATTTTATGCCACCAAACTTTTTAAACCTGTTATTCAACAAATTTAGGCTCAACAACAAAAGCAAGATTTACTCGGCGATGTTAATGTTATCGCCACTTGTGTGTAACGAAAAACATTAAATTTTCAATTAAAATAGTATAATTTGTTTTTTTTAATTAATGGTAATGAAAAAAAATTAATTAAATACAAAAACTTTATTAAAAACAATTTTTCATTAGCTTTACATTAACTTATTTCCGCATGAAGTTCCAATTGAAGAGCTGCTTTTCATTAATAATTTAAAAAGGGCCTCTGTATGGCCACTGATCGCCCGCTGTAGTCCTGCAAACTACCCTTGTACGAACCTCGCACGGCCAAGAAAAATATTTAAAATTATACCTTTTACGGCCACTGTTTGGCCTTAGCTACAAAGTTTTTATTCTTATTCGGACGCCCGTTGTACAGCCGAGGTTATTTAAAAACGGCCTCTGTACGGCCACTGTTTGGCCAAAAAGTCCTGCAAACGACCCTTGTACGACCCTCGTACGGCCGAGAAAACTATTGAAAATTAGGCCTTGTGCGGCCACTGTTTAGCCTTAGCTACAAACAAATTGGCCTTACAGCCAAGACTATTTAAAAACGTCCACTGTACGGCCGCTATTTGGCCACAAACTCCTCTAAATGACCCTTGCACGACCCTCGCACGGCCGCGAAAAATATTTTAAATTAGGCCCTGTACGGCCGCTATTTGGCCTTTACTAAAAAAAGTTCTTATTTTTACTCGGGCTATAAATAATAAATTTAACGAAAAAGAAACGTCTTTTTGGTTGGGGTTGAGGTAGAAATTTTAGATTCTAGTACCTAAACGGTTTTATATTAGATCGTGTTCAAATTGGTTTTCATTTCACTTATATTTCACTCTTTTAAATTTCACTCGGAATACAAAGAAACTCAATTTCACTTGAATCATGTCTGGCACACGCTTGCAAACTGTCACACTTATACACACTCACGCAACTGCAAACAACATCTTAGATTATCCCTTTGGCAAAGTTGTCTAAAATGTTTAGAACTAGTCTGAACAGGTGTTGAAATAAGTGAACAACTCAGAAAAATATTTACATACATACACAATGGTGTGTGCTGTAGAAATATGTAATATACAGAAAAAAAAGTAGAATGCATGCAAATAAATACGAACAGACAAAATGCAATACATTCAACCTTACCATGCACAAAGCGTTTCGTTCGATCCGACAACTAGGTCAAGGATATACGCACACACAGACGCTGCCACTTTATGCGTTGCTTCAAGTAATTGTTTTCACATGAATACAAGTATTTAATGGCGCGCATTTACGAATGCCTGCGATGGAGTGCGTATGTGTGTGTGATTGTGTTTGCTTATGCTTGGTTGTCTATGCGTATGTATGCGTACCGTGTTGTATGAAGGATGTAAATATTTGTAGGCATAAATTGACGAACACTTAACAAAAAATGTTCCATTTGTTCAAGTGTTTTAAATCTCCAAAGCATCAGCAATCAAACATATTGTAGACAATTAATTGGTGAATTTTTAAGGTTAAGTTTGAAGGTCATATCAAAGGCTTCAATGTAATCCCATAAAAATATTTGCGGTTTATTTTTTGGGTTTTTAAAATTGGTTTTAAAGCGCTTCAAATAAATTTACCAGAAGCACTTGATCATAACAGGCACTTGTGTCGATTTTGTTAATAAGAAAAAAGTTTAAAAGTTTCTAATGTTTTTAAGAAGTAACTAAGAAATATGTATTTCGACAACGCACAGTGCTTTCATGCTATACAACAGTTTGAATAGAAAAGAAAGAGCCGTTGTAGACCAATAAGATTTGGTATATGTTAGATTTAGCTAAGTTTGCAAGCATACAAATATATATTTAGATCTGCCTAAACCACGTCTACCTCCCATATAACAGTAAAACTTAGAACGTCATAATTTTTTTATATTATAGATATATCCAAAAAATTTCGTCACGAATCCTAAATATATACGTAGAGAAAAAAAAGTTTTTGATTGAAGTAAGATTTGTTTGCATTGGATTTTATATATGCCATGCATACTTCCCTTACAAAATTTTCACCATAATTTGGTTTTTAAGAATTTAACTCTTATTTAACAAAGCGTTTAAAATTTGAAATAAAATAGAAGAATGATTGGGTAAATAACAAAAAAAAAAAAAAGGAAAGACATTAATTTGAAAAACTGAATATGCAAATTATTATAGTTTGCAGTGTTATAAATATGAATTTGAGAGGATTTCGCAAAATTTTTTCAGTTGTTGACATGACTCTTTTTACAAGTTGGCAAGAAAACATACCGAAATTGCAGTTTAGTACTAAATATTTTTCAATAACGCATAAATTTTAGTACAAAAATTTGCAAACCTTGAACTAAGATATATATGTGACCCGGTCTACGAAAAGGGACCTTCGGTGTGAAAATATCATTTTTCACTTTTTTGGCGATTCGGATAGACTAATGTGTGCTCTTTCTAATGGCGCAAAGCAGAAGTTTCCAACTCGTAAAGAAGTTTGTCAGGAATTTTCCAAAAAAAGAGCAGAAATGAGTGAAAATGAAAAAAAAATTGGACATTGAATTATAACATAATAAACATAATTTCATACTTTTATTTGAAGGGAAACCAGCCATTTTACATAAAATTCGAAATATAAAATAAATCTATAATTTTTTTTTACGCTTTATATTTTTTTTTCCGATGCCAAATTTTTTTTTGGTAGTAGAGCCGCAGAATCTTCCTCGTCATTACCATCTGCCTTTCGTTTCTTCGATGCCAACTTTTTTTTTGGTAATGGAGCCGCAGAATCTTTCTTGTTATTACCTTTTGCTTTTTGTTTCTTCGATATCGAATTCTTGTTTTGCAAGGGAGCCGCAGAATTATCTTCTCCATCAACTTTGGATTTTTGTTTCTTTGGCTTTTCTTCCGGTTTTGGGGCTAAAATATCTACTTTTCTTGGATCTGCGAATAAACTGCGGAGATTTTGGTAAATATACCATTGGCGTTCCAACGTTAAACCAACTGGATGTATAGTTTTTGGCATTTCACTGACGATAGGTTCCAACAATAGATGAAAAGAGTCCACGTTCTCACTATCCGCGAATTTTTTTGCTTTTACACAATCTGTACAGATTATGAAATGATGGAACTGCGTTATGCCAACGAGTGGCCGATAAAATAGTTTGAAATAGGTATCCCATTGATACCATGTAACATTCTCTGCTGATACTACTTTATTATAACCACCGGGTGAGGATTCAACAACACATTGCAATAAATCTTCATAAGTATCGATGTTGCTAAGAGCATACTTTGCTTTGAAAATCCCGAAGAAGCGATCAGGCGCAAATTTCGTATGTCCTGTTAGTAAGAAATTGAATAAAATCGTTTGTTCAAGTTTTCGAGCAACTCTCCATTGTAAATACGATAATACGGTATTATTTTTGTTTTGCCCTACGCAATTGTCACAAAAAATAACCAGTTTTGGGATATCTTTGCAATGAGTTTCTAAGTAGTGATGCAAAATGCTGATGACACAGTTCGGTCCTTTACCAATATCATCCTTCTCATCAATTAAGTAATTATGCTGAAAATGAAAATTAGGTATAGTTCAAGTGGTTCGAGTTTGTACAATTTCAATATTTGATATCCTCACCTGAATTTTCAATTTTTCGTTTGTGATTCCAAAAACTCCACACTTTTTTGTAGCTTTAAAGTATGCTGAGCCCGGCTGCTGTGGACTAGTAGGGTAATGTACAGTTTGGGCAAAATCAAATGAAAGAATTACTACCGTATCATCAGTATTTTCGCACCAACTTTGATAATACGCTCGTTGGTTACGGGCCTTGTGAAGATGATCAAGAAATTGATTCAGTTTTTGTTCTCGTTCAATATCAGAGACGTTTTTAGTCAGCGCAATCGAAACCGTATTTCCTATGTTAAAAAAAAGTCACGTTTAGTATTGGATGTAATTATTAAGGTAAGTACCAATTCATCTACTTACCACGACATGTGTCGCATAAATCGTCTGCTGGTTTCATTGTTGTTACATACGGAATATACTTGGCCCATATACGACAAAAGCTGCGATAACTCATTTTTGGTTCGTTCTCTTGGAGTGAATCAATGTATTTTCGATGAACCGACGACTTTGTTTCGCTCGAAGGTAATTTCATTACTCGGTAATCTTTAAATTTTGGAAGTCGGCCAGGTAGTGGCAAAGCTAACAGATATGCAGTGTATTCGATAAATTTTACAGCCTTTTCAATTTCAGCTGGTGTAAATGATTTCGTATTCGTACTGGATTTATTAGCTAGGCCATGTTCTCGCACTATTAAACCGTTTTTATGATAATGAGTTACCAAATGTTTGTAACGTTTTATTCTGCATGCGTGCAGAAAAAGGAAAAGTGAACGACAAATTGGTATGCCGAGGAAAGAGAACTGAATCTGATGCCTTGTAACTTCTTTACCTTTTCTGCATTCTTCTACCTTCCGCTTAGCTATTTGTGAGTAAACACTTTGCAATTCTGCATTATACCTTATTCCAGCTTCGATATTACTTAGTATCACTAGATCTAGTTTGTTTTTGGAAAGGTCGAGACAGTTCATTCTACTATCAACAATCCGATCTCGTGGTATAAGTGTATTGCATTTCTTAACACAACAATCGGTAGAGAAATATTTTGTTATCAGCTTTTCTTCTTCTAAATCCACAATAGATAAGTCCATTTTAACGAAACTTTCCTCTGTATTATCTCCTGCCTGATGTAAATCATGATCGCTGTCGAAATCGTTATCAATGTCGGTTTTATCACTATCTTGTTCGTCTTCACCAATATATTGTCTAAGAACGAAACTAACCTCTTCATCTACACTCATTTTTAATTTATTTCGGAATCAAAAGACGCATAAAAATGATTCAGTAAACGTAATCACCTCTTCACTGTTGGTCGTTAACTAAAAAAGAACTCGGTAAAACCACGAAATTACGCCATCTAATACGATATTTTTCGAGACAGAAACAACACTGAATATCTTTAAACACGGTAGGATGAGTAGGGATACAGAGAGAAGGGAACAACTGAAGCGAAACTGATCTCATGACTTGTTTATCTTTAACAGCTGTTTTCTCGAAAACTTGTTTTTACACCGAAGGTCCCTTTTCGTAGACTGGGTCACATATCATAAGTCGCAGCAAGAAACAATATTAATAAAAATATTAATTCAGAAAAATTTTATGTTCCAAAGCATCGATATTTACAAAAATGAAAACTTTGACATACAATAAAAAAAAATATAAAAATGGGTTTGTTAAGTATTAATAGCTCTTTCTCAATACATTCCTAAAATTTTATTTATTTGTTTTTAATTTTATTTGTTGTCGAAAATAGAATAAATAAACTAAAAACATTTGTATACAATTTTTATGTGCCCCAATATAATTTTTTCTGAACGCATTTCTAAATTTTTTTTTTAAAAGTTTGCCGAAACTGAAATTTGGGGACTTTTTGACCACATTCTAGAATAAAGAAATAGAAGAAGTTCCAGTAGAATCCTAATATTGTGCAAGGACAAAATTCACAAAATTTTGTTCAAATCGGATGACACACACACTTCCCATTTAACTAAAACCAATTATCTGTTAATATACCAAATTATAAAATTTGTAATGCTCCCATTATCCATAATTCCATAATTATCCCATACATTATTATACCATAATATCCCATGGTTTTAATAATAAAACAATCTAATTAAAAATATTAATTTAAAATAATTTTTATACCAAAAGAATAGTCCGTGAAATTGTATTAATAAAATAAAATAAAATTAAAGTGCAAATTTTCATTTACCTTTTAACTAAAAATTTTTTGAACAGATTTTAATTAAAAAAATTTATGATATATCCCTGCAAAATATTTGATGCAAATGTGACATGAATTCTTAGGGACACTGCTTCCAGAAGACATTCTGTAGACCAAACTGTGCTTCTTCTTAGACGTGTAAAGAAGTCATTTTCAGAGGCATTCTTAAAAACTACTTTTGGAAGACATTCAAATGACATTTAAATTCAATTAAAGTAAAAATTATATAAAATTATAATATATGTTTTAAATATTTTCCGTGGGATTTTTTAAACCTGCAATTAAACGCAACCACTTACTATTTCGAATACCAAAATGCTTTGAAAATCGGGGAAAAGAACACTTTATGTGGAATTTATTTAAACCCCCAACAAAACTCAAATACTTTTCATTTCTAACACCAAAATCGCTATAATGTCGGGAAATAGGATATTTTCTCAGAAATTTTTTGACCCCCAATCCACAAAAACTATTCCATTCCATGGAATGCGTTCTTAAAGTTAAAGAAAAGGAGGGATGGAATTCAAGACTTTCCCTTCAACTTTAGCATCTTTTGGAAGCACTGTTTTTTCTGGGATATAATATATATCGTCGTCGCGCAAAACCGAGTATCCCTCTACTATAACGATAGGCGGAAATTCGGTATTGCACTCGCAACGATGATATATATATTATATATATATCGATGATTATATATCAATTCGAAAATTTTTGAGCAAAATCTCACCTTTGTGCTTCCAATTTTTTTGAAACTTTGTAATTTTGTAGTGACTATAAAAATATCTTACACGGTGTTGTTCTTATTTGCGAAACATTTTTTTAAAAAGTTATATACTGTGAAAAATATTACAAAACATAAAAAATACAATTTATGCATGTATTCAAATAGCTGTATCTTTGAAAACGGTACTCGTACAGAAAAAGATATATATATATTTTAAAGACATTGAATGGGTCCTTTTGGTGCCACATTTTTCATAGTCTTCGCAACAAATTTTTTATCTTTTTAATATAATGTCGTGCTAAGGCATGCATTTTTAATTCTAATACTTCATTTTAGGTTGGACCGCAAACAATTTCTATTATTTAAGAATTTTTTACGACATTTAATTTGTAAGTTCGTCTTATATTTACTCTTAGCTTTGCCAGGTTAACTTTTTGAGTGTTCAAATCCAAATCTAGTATCCAAATGCACTAGAATTAAGTCTAAGTATTGTTAAAAAAAAGTAATGCAGAAATATTCTCAAATTTAAACTAAAAAGCTTAAAAGAACGCATAAATATTCTATTTATACTTTGATTTAAACCAAAAATATAAAGTTGCTGGAATTTTGCAGTTTATATTTATTTACAGAAGGCAGAATAATTTTCAACTTTAAACTAAAAAGCTAAAAGGAAAGCTGTTATAATTCTTCGTGTTTAAATTTTAGTGCAGTAAAGTTTTAATAATGAGTTAGTATTTACAAAGTGAAATTTAAAAATTGCAAGTTTTTAAAAAAATTAGTAATATTTTAGCTGAACTAAATTTTAGTCCAAGCTTTTTAAGAGTGTACGTGTTTTTAATAGCAAATTCAATTTGTAGCATAGTAAGAAGCCAGTTTTTATAAATCAAATTTTACATTTTACACTTTAAATTCAATGTGTAAGAAAATTGTTAAAGCTGCATTTGAGGTATAAAACATTGAATTTAAAAGCCGTTATATAAAGCCTATACAAATAAATATTTTACTTTAATGGAGACTAAGAAAACTAGGTAACTATTATTATGTAATATTATTAGATACTAAAACTATAAAACAATAAAAGTATTCCTTTGTTCTATAAAAAATCGATTCCACTGATAAATCAATTGTATAATCTTTATCTATTTTTCTATCTTTCTCTGATATTCTGCCCTATGCTCTAAATCAAAGTCTTTACATTGCGTACTTTGGTCTTGTAAATTAAACACAATTTCTTAAATTTTGATATGTTTAAATGTTATTACTTGAGTAATCGTTAATATAGCTTTAGTCAGCACAATGGCGAAATACAGTTTATGTGTCCTTTATTTTTTAGTTTAAGCGTTTATAATATATCAAACTTGATCGGTAATTTTGTTTTAAAATTAACCAAATATTTTCTTCATAAATGAAAATACTCGATTGCGCCTATCGTTCAATTTTTAATATACTTAGTTTTTCTCTAACAACATTTTCTAAATTTCAGTTTCTCACATAAAAAATTTTAATTTGTTCTCTTGTGTTGCTCTCTTTATAGTAATTTTCTGTTTTTTTCTGATATTAGCAATATATTCACCATACTTAAGATTTTAATCTTGCTAAAATTCTCTTATATGTCTGCCACTTTTCAATAATTTCTAAGTCTATTCGTGTTACTCTTTTCTTCTGTCTCTTGCTCTTGTATTAAAGTCATATTGTTTATTTCAAAATAAAATTCCTTCTTACTCTCTTTTACTGTCTCTTGTTGCACTCTTGGCTATGTTTGGGATGCTATTTTTTCTCAAAATAGAACTAACCACACTTTTTGAATATTATCTCTCTGCATATATGTAGAATTTATACTGCATTATATGATTTAATTTTTTTCATAAGTTTTGATGCTTGCAAGCTTCAGAGTCACTATTAAAAAATTCGTATTTTTATTTTCTGTTTCACTTAAAAGTCAAAATCCAATTTTCCCTCGAATATTGCTTTCTTCAGATTTATTGAAAGTTTTTAGTCTTCTCTGCATGAGACTTTCCCTTTTTATAAATTTATTTATTTTTTTTAGTACAATTAAAATCACAACAAATTTATAGTTACAGCAAGTTTATATAATGTGCATTTATGGTATTTTTTTTTTCAAAATAAAAAATTGAAATTTATGTTCTCTTATTTAATGATCTTTTTCTTTGAATTTTTGTATATCCATGTTTGCCATTTCTTAAAGCAGTTTAGTGAGTCTTCTATTTTTTGTTAATTTTGCTTTAAACTCTAGTTTTGCGCATCTATTTTATTAATAATTTAATTTTATCTTTCAATTTGCTCTTTTCATATAATAGTTTAAGCGGACTTTATAGCTCTCTGCTAGTAGTTTAACCACATTGCGTTTTTAAAATCTCTTTAAATTTATCTGTAAAAGACATTGATTAAAAAAACAGCTATCCAAATTAAAATATTGTAACAAGCTCATAATATTTTTTCTCTCATGGTGTAATAAACGACGAGGTTGTTTGTAGAGGTGAGAGACTTGACTTGTTATTATCTGACTTTTTCGAATAAATCACGTACTATTTTTCTCTGTTGAAATAATACTCCAGGCAGAAGCACGACTGAGGTAACTTAGCTGTACTTAACAAAAAAAACCAAAGTTCCCCAAATAGTTTCGGACGAAAAACAAATATTCTCAGCTATGCGGCTTCCTTGTTTTTTTAGTATGTACTATTTGCTGTTTTAGTTGAAACAATCTTAATCAGCATTGTATTCACCACATAGCTGTGTACACATGAAGAGAGAGAAAATATTAAAATAAATGTATATTTTTCCATGCTTAAAATTTTGTTAAGAAATTTCTGTTTTCGCTCCTTTATATTCAGCGGAGTTTTTTCACCACAGCATATGCACTTTATAATAGTCTCTTTAACATTTCCTTGCAGTTTTACTCACCACCATAAATGCACTTAATAAGTGTCTCTTTTTAGATCTCCTTCATTTTATGAGAACAATTAATTCATTGTACCTGCCTTTCTCTCTTTGGTTAATATCACCCTTATTATACTCTCTATGATAAAGGATTTATGCAATATTTCCCTCTAGTTTCTTGCTCTGCTTATTATGTCTAAAATTCACCAAATTCATTGTTACTCTTTTTTTTGCAGGACTCACATTAAAGTAGGACTCCACACAGCTCCAAACGGCGCCAAATGAGAGACACAAATTCAGTTAGTCGACGAACGTCTCTTTGTCGGTCCACTTGTGCGGCATTGAAAAAAAGGTTACGTAAATAAGGACGCGCGAGTTATGTTCCTTGCTTAGAGCAGTTTGATTGAAACACACTTTTCTTTTCTGCTGTAAACTTAGAACTGAACTTTATTACAACTCTTTCTTAAAATCTAACCAATTCGTTTTCGAAATGTAAATGTGTAAAAGTATGTAAAGATATAAATGGAAGAAATACAATTGTAAAATAGGAGAAATGTAATGTATGTAAAAGAAATACAATGTGGTTAATATGTAAAAGTTAATAGTCGCAAAGTGTTGCCTAATTTATAGTTGCAACATAATATCAAAAATGCAAGGGTTTCATTTTAATGTCTTGTGGTTAATATGTAGAATAAATAATCGTAAAATGTTGCCCAATTTATGGTTGCAACATAATATCAGAAATGCAAGAGTTTGATTTTAATGTTATATTTTAAAATTGAACCTATTTTAATAGTTGCGATTTATGAGGAAAAAAATAAAGAAAGAGTGTAAATAAAATTGGAACACTTAAAATATCTTATTGATTACGCTGCACTTTAAGTAGTGCAGTGGGGCTTATTATGTTGTTGTTTCTGGTGCTATTGTTGTGGGTGCCGAGATTTAATTGCCGTTTGTGCTGTTGTTGTAAATGTAGTAACGATGTCTTTGACTTGTTGGTTAATTTGGTATTGTTGTTGTGTTTGTTGTAATTGTTACTGTAAGTGTTGCAGCGGCGTATTGAGCCTCGATGGTTTGGGTGGTGGCTGAGAAGTATATGTATTTGTTGTTGTCGTTTGAGTGGGGGTCGTAACTCCTCCCCCCCCAGTATGAAGTGAGGGCCATAAAGATTGTGCAGTGGCCCTTACGAAATTGGTTTGCGGTGTATAAATTGATGCCATTATTTTCCTAGGGACGTAAATGAAGATCAGGACAAGGATTACAATTAACGTATATTGCAGTGCGTCTTGGGCATATGTAATTGTGCTGAGGTGTTTAACTGATGCGTAGCTTTCGATTTGATGGTCGCGAAGTTTTTCCAAGTTTAGGGCTTCGGTTACTGACAGGGCTTGTATTCCTGAGTGTGTTATTGGCAGGATATGTATCTCGTCCCAGAAAATTCCAACATTGCTCTTGTAGATGATACCTCTTATAGCGATGTCGCAGTTCTGGAAATGAATAGCACCGGTACCTTCAACTGTGTATTGTCTTTGACTGCAAGTAGAATTTATTAGTGTATAGGGTATATTAATATAGACGATAAAGTTGGCTTCTGGCTGGAAGATTGTTGTTATCTTTCCGAGGTCATACAGGTCGCAGTGTCCAGGTTGATTTTGCATGAGCTGCCCCAGGCATTTAGATTCTTGAGTGTTTTCTTTTTGGATTGGTTTTTGGCAAAAGTATATTTTAGATATTCTTTGGCATGTTTTGTCGAAAAACTGAATTGTTTTGTTATTGTAAGTTATGTATGATTTTGTTATTATTTGCTTTGTTATGTTTATAGGGGTAGGTATAATATGATATAGCTGATAATTTTCTGTATAAAGATTAGGTATTTGAACATTGAATATGACATTAGAATGATTATAATATGCTTGTAATTGTAATAGTTCGTATATTTCTTCATCTGTTTCAATTTTAATGGATTGATTAATCATATAATTTCTAATTTCTTGTAACTCTTTTTGGTTTAATATAAGCTTGGATATAATGTTTAGTTTGGCTAATAGTATGGCTTCTGCTATGTCTGTGATATGATTGAATAAAATATCTATATTGTAGTTAAGTTGGTTAAGATATTGCATTTCTTCTAGAATATTTTCATTTCTTTTAATTTTATTGGCTGTTTCTTTTGAATATTTGTTTACAAATTTTTCAATTGTGCTATGTTCATTATTCATGTGTTCAGTAATATTTTTAAATCTTGCGATCATTTGCATATTCAATTTGTTTTGATTGACCGATTCTTTTTGTAAGTTTTCTTCATTTTCTTTTAATTTTGTTATTTCATTATTTAAATTTTGTGCATCAACCGCATCCATGTTTCCTGTAATAAACTTTACTACTGATCCTAGTCCATTCAAGATACCCCTTTTTTGTCTAGCAACAGGTGATAGTGTTTGAATTTTATTCTTTAGTTCGAAAAGTTTCATTTCAGTTACTTTTATAAGATTTGGTTGTATACCTTGTGCTTTAATTTCAGTAAAGGTAGTGGATAATTTGTTAATGTTTTCATGGTATTTGTCTAGGTCGATTATATGGATTAAATTGTTATACCCTTTTACTACTCGTGCCGGTCCGAGTCTGAGTGGAATTATACCTTGGTTATCTTTGACGTTATGAATCTCTATTAACTGTCCAATGACCAGTTGTACCCTAAAAAGTGAAAATATACAAATATAATGCAAGCTAAAAGTGCCTATTGGAAAAAAAAAATTCGAGGTATAATGTTAAAATTTATGGTTTATTTTGTTTTCTTAGTTTGGATTTGTGTAATTTTTGGTCTTTTATTGTGGTTAATGTGACTTTTTTATTGCGTTTTACTTTATGTTTTGTGAATCTAGGAGTCATTTTATTTCTTCTATTTTCTTTTCTAAATATGGTTTTGTTGCTGTCGAAATTTTCGGGTTCGTCTCTAGTTACATTGATTTTATCTATGTTAAGGCTTGTAATTTGTTTAAGCTGTTCACATATTTTTGGGTATAGAATCTCCTGATATTCTTTTAACTTTTGAAGGTATTCGTGTTCATTGTGAAATGAAATTATGTTATTGAATTTGTATGTTCTGCCAAAAAATAACTCGTAGGGAGTGTGTTTGGTGGCGGAGTGAATTGCGTTATTGTAAGTTATAAATGTTTCTGCTAAAATTTCGTCATGTTCAAGAGATAGATTGTTTTCTTTTCGAGTTGTAAGTAAAATTCTGTAAATTTCAGTTAAAGTGGAATGCATACGCTCTACTGGAGAATTACTACTCGATTGTTGGAATGACGTAAAATGCAGTTCTATTTGGTACTGACGACAGAAGTCCTTAAATATATTTGCCATAAATTCTTGACCTTGGTCACATACAATTTTTCGAGGTGTACCGTAAACACTGATGTATGTTTTTAATGCTTTTAGGATGGATACGCTATTTTTCGATTGTAGATTATAACCTGCTCCGAACTTAGAAAATTTGTCAATTATTGTTAAGATAGGGTGATTGTTAATTGTATATATATCGATGTGCAAAATATCGAGTGGCTTAATAGGTGTTTCTGGTTTTTCAAATTTTGTTTTAGGGGGATTCCTATCGTATTTTTGAGTTTTGCAGGTTTCGCAGTTATTAATTGTTTGTGTGATTTTATTTTTCATAAATGGAAAGTAGTACTTTCTTTTGAGATGCAAATGTGTTTCATTTATTCCTCTATGGTTATGTCGATTGTGATAATCCCTAATCAACTGTTCTTGTTCGTCGCTTTGTGTTATGTCCTGTAATATTTCCATGCAGCGTATTACACGGAATATTTGGTTATGTGAAAAATATTTGGAGTATACATCCTGGACTATTCTGAATGTATCGTCATCCGTATAGATGGCAGATAATTTATTAGGTGCCATATAGTTTTTTAAAATTTGAGTAATACTGTCTTCATTAAAATTAGTTTTTCGGATTATGCGTCTTTGTTTATTTCTAAATGGAATTTCGACTGTGATTTCAGGTGCTTGGCTTGATATTTGTAGAATTATTTGTAGATTAAAATCGTTTAGTGGTTTTTCGGAAATAGCTATTCCATCGTTGAGATTTTCTATAGCAGAGTGAATTGTGCTTCCGTTTGTAGCGTGATTAGATTCTGTATCGTTAATGTTTACGTCCACGTTAGTGTTTGGTTTATCCTGTATTATTCTGCTTAAAGCGTCGGCATTTGAATTAAGCTTTCCCTTTTTATAGACTATCTCGTAATCATACTCCTCTAATTTAAGGCGCCAGCGAATGAGTTTAGAGTTGGGTTCTTTCAAACTCATAAGCCAGGTTAGAGGTCTATGGTCAGTAACTATCTTGAATTTTCTACCATAAAGGTATGGCCGAAAGTACTTAGTCGCCCACATAATGGCGAGTAACTCTTTTTCTATAGTAGAATAATTTGTTTCCGAGTCGGAAAGCGTTCTACTCGCGTAGCAAACTGGCTTATCACTGCCTATAGTGCCTTGGGATAAGACTGCGCCTAGAGCATAATTACTAGCGTCTGTTGTGAGAATAAACGGTTTGGAGAAGTCTGGATACTGCAGTATTGGGTCATTTGTTAAAAGGTGTCTACATGTATTGAATGCCTGTATATATCGATCATTAATTACGATTTTCTTGTCTTTTTTTAGGCACTCAGTAAGAGGTTTTATAAGTTTTGATAGATCTTTAATGAATTTTCGGTAATAACCTAGTAACCCAAGAAAAGCTTTAATTTGTTTCCTAGTTTGCGGAATTGGATAATTTTGGATGGCTTCTATTTTGGAAGGATTTGGTTTGATACCATCTGTTGATACAATGTGTCCCAGGAACGCTACTTCTTTATGCAGGAACTCTGACTTGTCTAGTTGGATTTTGAAGTTTGCCGAACGTAATTTTTCAAAAACTTTTTCAAGACTTTCAAGATGTTCTTGAAGAGAAGTTGAGTAGATTATTATATCATCTAGGTAGACAAGACAAATTTTTCCTACTAATTCTCTAAGAACATTGTCCATCACTCTCTGAAACGTTGATGGAGCGTTCTTTAGACCGAATGGCATTCTTATGTATTCATAGTGACCACCTTCTACTGTGAACGCAGTTTTTTGTATATGTTTATGATGCATTTCTATTTGATGAAAACCGCTTGCTAAGTCAAGCGTAGAAAAATATACACATTTACCTAGTTTATCCAGAATTTCATTTATATTGGGGAGCGGGTACCTATCTGATATTGTTTTTTCATTAAGCTTCCGATAGTCTATGACGAGGCGCCACTTTTGTTTTCCACTGGAGTCCTTTTTCTTTGGAACGATCCAAACGGGAGAACTCCAAGGGGAATAGCTATGGCGGATTATTCCCTGTTGAAGCATTTTTGCGATTTGACATTGTACCTCGTCTTTGTGGACGTATGGATATCTGTACGATTTGGTGTAAATTGGAATGTCATCTGTTGTGGATATTTTGTGCTTAATTTCGTTGGAGAATGTTAATTGTTCTCCTTCTTTGTAGAATACGTCGTTATTTTTCTTACAGAGTTTCAATAACTTTTGTTTTTCTTCTGAATTCAGATGGTCTAATCTGAGAATTTCTGATAAGTCTACAAAGTGGTTTGGGTCACAAGTATTATCTGGGTTTATATTATTTAATTCGACAAAGTCAGAAGTGTTGTAAGGGTTTACTTTAAGAGGCTGTTCAAGAAAAAGGGATTGTTCATTTTCAGAAAAATTTATTACTTCCAGTGAAGCAACCCAGTTTTTTGATTCGTATATACCTTCTGATATAACTAAGTTAGGTTTAAGTTCTGTGTTTCTGAGATAAATTGATCCATTTTGAGTGTCTACTGGCAATTCAATAACTGTTTTAGATCTAGGTGCAATCAAGTATTTTTTTGATATTATATTTGGTTTAAATTGTAGATTAATAGTTGAGTTTTGTGTATTAAGTGATTTGCTAACAAGATTAACTGTTGCACCGAGTTGAGTAAGGGCATCAAGTCCGATTAGTCCATCGAAATAATTATGGAATTTGAAGAGAAGGAATATGAGATTACCGCGTTGATTGAATTCACGAAATATAGGTAATGATACTTGCTCATTAAGAGTATATTTTCCAAGTATAGTAGAGATTGAAGTTAATTTACATTTTTTAATATCGTCTTTATGTATGAATTCGGGATTAATAAATGAGGCTGACGCTCCCGTATCTATAAGAAATCTCAATGGTCTACCAAAAGGGGATGATATGTTAACATATGCTAGCTCAGATCCATGTCTATTTACGTCTATGTATCCTGTTGGTTCGGTGAGGCTGATCGGAAAAAATTTTGATCATCTTCAATGTTATTGATGTCTTCTATTGAGTCATCTGTATATTGATCTAATTGTTGTTGGTAAGAGGTATTGGGGCGTTGGGTCCTTGGATTTTTATTTATGTTATGAAATTCTTCTGTTCTTGGTCTTGTCATCCTGGAAAATTTAGAACGCATGCTTACATCGGAATTATTATTCCTTTGAGATACAGTGGAGTTTTTAGTGTTTGTAAAACCTGAACTTGTGTCCATTGGTTCTGGTTGTGGTTGTCTGGCAGAAAATGACGAATTGTTATTATTGTTGTGGTTATTTCTAAAAGGGTTATGATTAGGATTAAACCTATTGTATGTTGGTGGGTTATTAAATCGGGACTGGTTTGGGTTATATGTGTTTTGGTAGTAATTTGATGTGTTTGGATTATAGTTAGACGTATTTGGTGTAAAGTTACGTGGGTTTTGCATTCTTGCTGGATATTTATTGAACGTATTATATGGCTTATATTGTTTACTCTGATATGTGTTTCTTTCTGATCTCATGTAATGAATATTTTGTTCTTTTATACAGTAGGCTAAAGCAGTGGCCAAGGATTCTGGCCTCATAGCCCTAATGTTTGAGCCAAGTGGCTCTCTAAGACCACTTAAAAATGAGTTTAGACACATTTCCGCAAATAGTTCTTTTTTTGCTGCTACAACATTTTGATCACTTTCGTGTATCAAAATATTGTTGCACAGTGTAGCCTGAATTTCTATTATTTCACTGAAAAAATTTTCTACAGTTTTGTTGTATTGTCGTAAGTTGTGTAAATCCCTAATAAGTGAAGTCTCCGATCTTTTGTCAGAGTAATGCAGAATTAAGTTAGTTTTTATGTTTTCCCAATTGAGTGACGTTCCGTACATATTTAGTACTTCGTTTGCCTGACCGACTATCTTATTTCGTATTGCCCTTAGTAGTATTTGTCCTTGAGGCGTATGACTAGCACCTCTTGTATGTAACAATATTTCCTCTACGTTATTTAGAAATTCGTATAGTAGTCGAGGATTGCCATCATATTGAGGCAAATCCTTTATTGCATCTGGAATGCGAAGTGACTGAAAAATATCCACATATACAGGGGCAGGGGTGGGAAGGGTTGGGATGGGGGCTGTATTTTCCATAGTAAATTCTCTACTTGGTTCTTCTAGAATTGAAGTAAGGCTTCTGCTTTTAAAAAGATTACTGAGGGAAACTGAATAGGGCTGATTTTCTGCACGTTTTTTCTGGGTTTTCTTCCACATGAATTTTTTTTCTTTGTTCTTTTTTTTTTTTTTATTGAATAAAATTGTTAACGTATTGAAATTTTTCTTTTCTTATCCCCTTTTATTGAAAAAATTTATTTGTTTTATTTTTAAGCTTTGTTTTATTTAATTATTTTTCAGTTTTCGACTTACATGCTTCCAACGATGATGATGATTAACTGCTTTAGCTGCATGATGCTTGTTGTTCGCTAGTCGTCCTTTCAGAGCGTTGAGTTCCAATGGCGATTAAAAGTTGATATAGTCGTCCTTTCAGAGCGTTGAGTTCCAACGGCGATTAAAAGTTGATACTTAACCGATCTTGTGAAAAAAAAATGTGCTGATATTCAGTCAACACTTATTTCAGAATATTATGTATCGATATTCTCTCGATAATAACTTCTGATAATTACAATAATTTTAGTTCGATATTCTTTCGAACAATTATTTTATCACTTATTCTTCAAATAAGAAGGATACTGATTATTCACTATTCACAAGATGGTTCGCCAAGCCGTAGACTGCGCCAGTTATGTTCCTTGCTTAGAGCAGTTTGATTGAAACACACTTTTCTTTTCTGCTGTAAACTTAGAACTGAACTTTATTACAACTCTTTCTTAAAATCTAACCAATTCGTTTTCGAAATGTAAATGTGTAAAAGTATGTAAAGATATAAATGGAAGAAATACAATTGTAAAATAGGAGAAATGTAATGTATGTAAAAGAAATACAATGTGGTTAATATGTAAAAGTTAATAGTCGCAAAGTGTTGCCTAATTTATAGTTGCAACATAATATCAAAAATGCAAGGGTTTCATTTTAATGTCTTGTGGTTAATATGTAGAATAAATAATCGTAAAATGTTGCCCAATTTATGGTTGCAACATAATATCAGAAATGCAAGAGTTTGATTTTAATGTTATATTTTAAAATTGAACCTATTTTAATAGTTGCGATTTATGAGGAAAAAAATAAAGAAAGAGTGTAAATAAAATTGGAACACTTAAAATATCTTATTGATTACGCTGCACTTTAAGTAGTGCAGTGGGGCTTATTATGTTGTTGTTTCTGGTGCTATTGTTGTGGGTGCCGAGATTTAATTGCCGTTTGTGCTGTTGTTGTAAATGTAGTAACGATGTCTTTGACTTGTTGGTTAATTTGGTATTGTTGTTGTGTTTGTTGTAATTGTTACTGTAAGTGTTGCAGCGGCGTATTGAGCCTCGATGGTTTGGGTGGTGGCTGAGAAGTATATGTATTTGTTGTTGTCGTTTGAGTGGGGGTCGTAACTCGCGCGTATATTATACGTTAAGCCAATGTTCTAGGATATGTTCTAACAAGAGCCGAAAAAATATACAAAGCTCAGAAAATATAAATACAATAAATAACATTGCATATAAAAGCAATACTGGTGTAGTGTGTGTTTTTGTGTGCGTTTGTTTTAATCAACTAAGCCGTAAAAAGCTAAAGAATAATAGCTACAAATACAAGCAAGTGGCTCTTTCAAACAACCTGTACGAAATATCCCCAAATATATATAATTCAGCATAGAAAAAAAGTTTACCAAAAGTTCGATACTTACATCAACACTTGCGGCTTACCGTGTCATGGATTTACTCAATTGTGTGTGTGTAATAAATGTGTAGGAATGTTGTTAAAGGAAAATACTGACCGAGGCTAATATAATAGTAACAAATAATAGAGAAATTATAATAGAAACAAATACAGAAAAAGTAATAAAAGCTATGAGGACAGTGTTGAGTGAGTAATATTTGCGTTTAGAAAATTAAAAAAAAATTCTAAGAATTTTGTAAAGAAGTGACAAGCAGATTCAAATTAAGCGCTATCGTGTTTGTTCACATAAATACACAATAAAATGAATCGAGATCGCAGAGACCTAGTATCAGAAAATTCCAAAACAATTGTCTATCCAAAGTTACTAATAATTCATACCAGAACTGGATACATGTGAGAAAAAGCTTAATTTTTTTATTTTATTTTCAACTTTTAGTATAATATTTTTGACAATTTTGTATCAAACTTTTAGAAAAAAATATTCTTTAAACTAACTCAAAGAAAACTCAGAGTTTAAAAAAAAAAAAACAGTTCCTCTCGACAGTTAAACAGCTACATACTTTCTGAGCTGCTACAATAAAGTTCAAGTCGGCGGAATTGAGTTAAAAATCATGTTTGATCATCACAAAACCATTATATACTTTCTATTTCTGTATGCTGCATACCATCTATCTCATCTATCTCATCACTGCAATAGTATGCCGAGTCATGCAATATGTTATAAATACTTTTTTTAACGCTAAAGTCTTGTGTTTTAATTTGTGGCTCCTTGTGTTGCTTCTGTTAACCGTCAGTGCTAAAAAAATTTTTTTAAGATGACACAAATAATTCTGCAGGCATTCATGACAGTATTTATACTAGTTTAGGTTACAAAAGGTAAGGTAAGGTAAGGTAAGGTAAGGTAAGGTAAGGTAAGGTAAGGTAAGGTAAGGTAAGGTAAGGTAAGGTAAGGTAAGGTAAGGTAAGGTAAGGTAAGGTAAGGTAAGGTAAGGTAAGGTAAGGTAAGGTAAGGTAAGGTAAGGTAAGGTAAGGTAAGGTAAGGTAAGGTAAGGTAAGGTAAGGTAAGGTAAGGTAAGGTAAGGTAAGGTAAGGTAAGGTAAGGTAAGGTAAGGTAAGGTAAGGTAAGGTAAGGTAAGGTAAGGTAAGGTAAGGTAAGGTAAGGTAAGGTAAGGTAAGGTAAGGTAAGGTAAGGTAAGGTAAGGTAAGGTAAGGTAAGGTAAGGTAAGGTAAGGTAAGGTAAGGTAAGGTAAGGTAAGGTAAGGTAAGGTAAGGTAAGGTAAGGTAAGGTAAGGTAAGGTAAGGTAAGGTAAGGTAAGGTAAGGAAAGGTAAGGTAAGGTAAAGTAAGGTAAGGTTACCTTACCTTACCTTAAGTTAAGTTAAGTTAAGTTAAGTTAAGTTAAGTTAAGTTAAGTTAAGTTAAGTTAAGTTAAGTTAAGTTAAGTTAAGTTAAGTTAAGTTAAGTTAAGTTAAGTTAAGTTAAGTTAAGTTAAGTTAAGTTAAGTTAAGTTAAGTTAAGTTAAGTTAAGTTAAGTTAAGTTAAGTTAAGTTAAGTTAAGTTAAGTTAAGTTAAGTTAAGTTAAGTTAAGTTAAGTTAAGTTAAGTTAAGTTAAGTTAAGTTAAGTTAAGTTAAGTTAAGTTAAGTTAAGTTAAGTTAAGTTAAGTTAAGTTAAGTTAAGTTAAGTTAAGTTAAGTTAAGTTAAGTTAAGTTAAGTTAAGTTAAGTTAAGTTAAGTTAAGTTAAGTTAAGTTAAGTTAAGTTAAGTTAAGTTAAGTTAAGTTAAGTTAAGTTAAGTTAAGTTAAGTTAAGTTAAGTTAAGTTAAGTTAAGTTAAGTTAAGTTAAGTTAAGTTAAGTTAAGTTAAGTTAAGTTAAGTTAAGTTAAGTTAAGTTAAGTTAAGTTAAGTTAAGTTAAGTTAAGTTAAGTTAAGTTAAGTTAAGTTAAGTTAAGTTAAGTTAAGTTAAGTTAAGTTAAGTTAAGTTAAGTTAAGTTAAGTTAAGTTAAGTTAAGTTAAGTTAAGTTAAGTTAAGTTAAGTTAAGTTAAGTTAAGTTAAGTTAAGTTAAGTTAAGTTAAGTTAAGTTAAGTTAAGTTAAGTTAAGTTAAGTTAAGTTAAGTTAAGTTAAGTTAAGTTAAGTTAAGTTAAGTTAAGTTAAGTTAAGTTAAGTTAAGTTAAGTTAAGTTAAGTTAAGTTAAGTTAAGTTAAGTTAAGTTAAGTTAAGTTAAGTTAAGTTAAGTTAAGTTAAGTTAAGTTAAGTTAAGTTAAGTTAAGTTAAGTTAAGTTAAGTTAAGTTAAGTTAAGTTAAGTTAAGTTAAGTTAAGTTAAGTTAAGTTAAGTTAAGTTAAGTTAAGTTAAGTTAAGTTAAGTTAAGTTAAGTTAAGTTAAGTTAAGTTAAGTTAAGTTAAGTTAAGTTAAGTTAAGTTAAGTTAAGTTAAGTTAAGTTAAGTTAAGTTAAGTTAAGTTAAGTTAAGTTAAGTTAAGTTAAGTTAAGTTAAGTTAAGTTAAGTTAAGTTAAGTTAAGTTAAGTTAAGTTAAGTTAAGTTAAGTTAAGTTAAGTTAAGTTAAGTTAAGTTAAGTTAAGTTAAGTTAAGTTAAGTTAAGTTAAGTTAAGTTAAGTTAAGTTAAGTTAAGTTAAGTTAAGTTAAGTTAAGTTAAGTTAAGTTAAGTTAAGTTAAGTTAAGTTAAGTTAAGTTAAGTTAAGTTAAGTTAAGTTAAGTTAAGTTAAGTTAAGTTAAGTTAAGTTAAGTTAAGTTAAGTTAAGTTAAGTTAAGTTAAGTTAAGTTAAGTTAAGTTAAGTTAAGTTAAGTTAAGTTAAGTTAAGTTAAGTTAAGTTAAGTTAAGTTAAGTTAAGTTAAGTTAAGTTAAGTTAAGTTAAGTTAAGTTAAGTTAAGTTAAGTTAAGTTAAGTTAAGTTAAGTTAAGTTAAGTTAAGTTAAGTTAAGTTAAGTTAAGTTAAGTTAAGTTAAGTTAAGTTAAGTTAAGTTAAGTTAAGTTAAGTTAAGTTAAGTTAAGTTAAGTTAAGTTAAGTTAAGTTAAGTTAAGTTAAGTTAAGTTAAGTTAAGTTAAGTTAAGTTAAGTTAAGTTAAGTTAAGTTAAGTTAAGTTAAGTTAAGTTAAGTTAAGTTAAGTTAAGTTAAGTTAAGTTAAGTTAAGTTAAGTTAAGTTAAGTTAAGTTAAGTTAAGTTAAGTTAAGTTAAGTTAAGTTAAGTTAAGTTAAGTTAAGTTAAGTTAAGTTAAGTTAAGTTAAGTTAAGTTAAGTTAAGTTAAGTTAAGTTAAGTTAAGTTAAGTTAAGTTAAGTTAAGTTAAGTTAAGTTAAGTTAAGTTAAGTTAAGTTAAGTTAAGTTAAGTTAAGTTAAGTTAAGTTAAGTTAAGTTAAGTTAAGTTAAGTTAAGTTAAGTTAAGTTAAGTTAAGTTAAGTTAAG
The DNA here is from genome assembly GCA_963920525.1 of Dichetophora obliterata. Classification (NCBI taxonomy): domain Eukaryota; kingdom Metazoa; phylum Arthropoda; class Insecta; order Diptera; family Sciomyzidae; genus Dichetophora; species Dichetophora obliterata. The sequence continues at coordinate 173,594,094 of OY986439.1, forward strand.
TTAAGTTAAGTTAAGTTAAGTTAAGTTAAGTTAAGTTAAGTTAAGTTAAGTTAAGTTAAGTTAAGTTAAGTTAAGTTAAGTTAAGTTAAGTTAAGTTAAGTTAAGTTAAGTTAAGTTAAGTTAAGTTAAGTTAAGTTAAGTTAAGTTAAGTTAAGTTAAGCTAAGTTAAGTTAAGTTAAGTTAAGTTAAGTTAAGCTAAGTTATGTTAAGTTAAGTTAAGTTAAGTTAAGTTAAGTTAAGTTAAGTTAAGTTAAGTTAAGTTAAGTTAAGTTAAGTTAAGTTAAGTTAAGTTAAGTTAAGTTAAGTTAAGTTAAGTTAAGTTAAGTTAAGTTAAGTTAAGTTAAGTTAAGTTAAATTAAGTTAAGTTAAGTTAAGTTAAGTTAAGTTAAGTTAAGTTAAATTAAGTTAAGTTAAGTTAAGTTAAGTTAAGTCAAGTTAAGTTAAGTTAAGTTAAGTTAAGTTAAGTTAAGTTAAGTTAAGTTAAGTTAAGTTAACTCAATTTTGATGTGATGATATATGTAAGCCCAAAAGTATTAAAACTTATTCCAAGATTTCTAACCGTGTAGTCAACTAAGTGATTGACTCTATACAGAGTTGTTTTTGTTGTTGTTGCCTTCTAAAAAACTGACTTGGTCTATAGATCGCAAAGCAACAACAACATTTTTAAACCATTGTAAAATTTTAAGACAATATGACATAAAAGCATACCTTTTGAATACTCTTATTAAGTTATTTAGATTTGATATATTAGCAATGATAAAAGTACTGCTATCTTATTTTTTTGGATGTAATTGACCATAGCTGTATGTAGATAAATTTAAATATTATGTTAAGTTTCCTTTAAGGATTTAGTCATTTCATTCCTTATTTTATGTAACAGAGCTGCGTACAGATTAAGTTTGTTTAGACCAGCTGTCGTCAGCGCCGAAGGAATAAACGCCGAAGCAGACAGGCAGGCAGACAGGCGAAGGAAAACTATGTGAACAAGCGAGATAAAAGTTAGCTTGGCTTTATTTCTATCTCCTTTCTTCGCAGAACGCTATCTGCTTCGGCGTTTACTCTGCGGGCATCCTAACTCTTTATTTTCTTCTACAACAATTCCAAGATTTCCATGATTGTTGTTACTCGCATAATCGTTCACAGGCGCAGCTGCACCGCAACAATACAGCGCTTGTGTTGTTGTTATTTTTTGTCGTTGTTGGTAAATATAGCGCGTTAGTTGGTGTTTTTTTCCTTGTAGGTAAACAGAGTGCATGCGTCCGCGCACAATTCTTGCTAGACTGAAAGTGTCTTGTTGGTTATTTTGCGTAATGTTTCGCAGCTACCGGCATGTGTCTTGTTGCTTTTATGTGTTCTTTTTTTGTTAGTAATTTGTTATTTTACCACATTGCCAACGATTTGTTTTTTTTGTTAGTTTTTGTTTCAATAGTTGTAAAAAAATCTTATCTTAAAACAAAATTAAAGCAATAAAATTGTCTTTGGGCAATATGACCCTGCACAATAAAACATCGGCACAACAGCGGAACAATATTCAGGGGGATTTCAATATTTTTTTGATTTGTTCACCAAGAAAAAATACAGAAAACACCAAAACAGCCGTTAATTTAATATTTAGTCAGATGAAAAATAAAACAGAATGAAATAATAGTAAAATTATATAATACAGGTTGTCCTAGATCAACGTTTGAATCCGGCGCTTGTTACTTCCTTGGGCCAAGGTAAGAAAAATGTAAGATAGAGGAGAGTCGCAAAACCCCCCTTTTGGAGCTAGCAGAGAAAAACGAAAATGATAGGTTTGATTTTTAACAGAGGTTTTTGACCAGTACATTTAAATTGCTATTTTTAATCTAATATATTTAAAAATTGTCACGGTGCTTGCTACAGAACTCCTCTGAAACGGCCCGACCGATTTTCATGAAATTTTGTATGTATAGTGTTGGTAGGTATGAAAATAGGTCGTAAAGTTTATTTTACCCTCCTACCCCCAGTGGGCCTGGCCCACAATTTACACATGCCGCTTCGCTAATAACGTTTTATGGGAGTTGGAAAAGGGGCGTGGCACCTCCTATACAACCGAAATTTGCGATATCAAATAGCTTTGGAGTTATAGGCCGCACAGCCTCGTATTCGACCACAATTTACACGTGGCGTTTCAGTGACAACATTTTATGGGAGTTGGACAAAGAGGCGTGGTACATCCCATACAACCCAAATTTGCGATATCGAATAGCTTTTGAGTTATAGGCCGTACAGCCTCGGAATTCAGTATTTCGAACTCAATTTATACATTAATTTTTTTCTTCCGACGTTTCGTCAATTTTTTGTTGACAATTTCAGGGGTTTTATTTGTGATATGATAGGTGTCTATACGTTTAACTACGTAACTGACACATCTCCAAACTGATTTATAATTTAAATATTCTTCGAAAAGAAATTAAAATACTTTTATAATAATTAACCTAAAGCAAAAATTTACGAGCCACTAAACTAAAACGTTTTTATTGCTTAAATTTAATTTTAATCACAATTTTTCGGAAAAATACCAATTTTTCATGCCATTATTATGACTTTATTTTTTTCCTTGAAGAATTTTCCATTAACTCGTCTTGTTTTAATGTAAACCCGTCTAGTAAACCCGTTTTTACCTCAGAAAAGCTAATTTGCATAAAAAACGTTTTCCTTAGTACCTTTTTTTTGAGACGAATGTTGAGAAATATTGCTTGCTTTGCGAATCAGTAGTAGGGGAGCTAGGGGCTAGTTGTTACATGAGTTTATATTTATGAAAACTTGTTGTAAATTTTTTATAATAACCAGTTCTATTGCGTAAATATTTTAAGTGCTCCGTGGGAGAGCATAGTGTTAACTTGTGAGCAGCTTTATAGTCTTTAATAATTAGAGAACAATTTTTTAAAATATTGCGTTAAAAAGTAAATTGGTAAAGTTGAAAAATAAAGTCATTTTATTAATTTCGTTTATATATTAAGATTTAATTTATAGTCTTATTTTTTTATTAACCATTTTAGTTATTAGCTCATAATTAAAAATGTTTGAAATCATCCCATGGGGCAAGTTATAACATGTTACAAATATTTTTACAACTTATTATATTGTTTATTTTTATGGTATCGTTCGTATTGAAATTAGTTTTTGTAAAGTTAAACATGAAAAGTTTGTATAAAAACAATTTTGTGTTGTTAAAACTTGTTTGTATGCCTTCTTTTATATTGTTCAGTTATTTTACATGGCTTTTTTGCTCTCATTCTCTCACCACACTTGGTGAGAAAGTATCAAGCGTTGCAAGTTCTTTGATTTGATTAAAATTATTTTCCTTTTTAAAAAAAAAAAAAAACTTAATAAAGACAGTTAGTGAATCCTACTTAAGCATGGAAAGGTGCTTTGAGCCCCCTTTTTTCTTTAAAGTAGAAACCTAATTCAAAAAAAAATAATAATAAAATGCAAAAAGTCAGTTAAAACTTTCTTAAAAGAAAACACAAGAAAGTGAAAAAGGAAAAATATTTTTAACTTTTATACTTAAAAAGTTATTTATAAATCTTTTCAATACTTTTATGAAACTTTCATAGAAAATTTTAGCGTAGCTATCAATAAATAGGTCTTATGAAGCCAATATATGGCCAAATCCTCAGAAAAGTCAACCGTGACCAAAAAATATGAACTTATTAAAAACGTATTATTTTATGAAAATAAATAAGAGAAGCTTTTTTATTTAATTAATTTTCAAACCTATTAAATTATTACATGAATTTAATTGCGATCTTTAGACAGTCTGTTTCGAAAATTGCTACATTTCCTCTTCAATAGTCTTTGAGTTATTAAGCTGTGATCCACTCACTGTTTAAAGTCGCATATGATTTTACACATTTGGAATTCATTCATTTGAATTATATATAGCGTTCAAATTCACTACTTTATCATATGACATTTTAAAGCAGTAGTCTATTTATAGATCACCGCCATCAACTCTACCAAGGTTGCCATCTGTTCTAGTTACTTCTTATTTATTTCAATATTCATTGGTCGAAGGACAGTTTGTCGAAATCGAAGTCATGAGTAATTGAGCATTTGGTAGTGAAAATAGCCACCTTACAGTTAAAACACTAGCTTCTAGTGAAGCAAAAAAACTCGTTTCATTTCTATGATGCATTTCGACAAACAGTCGAACACCAATGAAACACCAATGTCTGGCACATGCTAAATTAATATTAAATATTTATCAGTGTTTTCAAACAGCAACCAACCATGCGAAATACCAAACTGAAAGTGCATTAAGCTAGATAAAATTTGGTAAGCTGATATCTGTAGTTACGTGAACGCGCACTAATAAGGGATTATTGGATATTTTAGTACTAATGGATTTAAAGGGTTAGATATAAATATTATGGGTATACTTAGAACTAACATAAAAGCTGGCAGCCTAAGCGCATATGATTTATTTTTGTGATTTTACACTTTAAATAATCCAGTCTTCAAATCGTTTCCTTGGATTTTTCAAATTTGATCTATACAGGGTTAAAATGTGGTTACAACAAATGTAATCAAATTTAAAATAATTTCAAGTCCGTAAAATCTAAACCACTCTATTGATTTGAGAATAGATTGCAACGTACATAGTTTTGACCACGCCTCTGAATCGATCCGAAAAACTTTAAAAAAATATATAATACATAATATACATTTTTTAAAGACTCATTACTAACATCGAATTCCATCAAGAAATCAAAGTTTTGTTTTTCGATGTCATTATCTCCGCTGTCTTAGAATATAATTGGTTTTAATTTTTTTTGTAAGAAGTTCAATAAAATTGATAAATTAAAAGATTTTCTTCTGAACCGTTTAGGGTCCGCCATCTAACGTTTTTTTTTTCAACTAGTGCTTATTTCGTGAATGGTAACACTTAGCTCATGTCTGATTTGACAGATAATTAGTTTTATCCTTCCGTTGAACGAATATGGTTGTGTATACGCTTGAAAAACGCTGGGAAATATTGCGACATAACTTTGAAAACCATGGTAATGTTGCAGAATGTGTGCGAAAATTGCGTTTGGATTTTGGAAGAAGAGAAGCACCGTTAGCTCCGTATGTTCGTTATCTTGTGAAAAAAGTGAAAGAAACTGGCATCCTCATCGATAAACCAAAGCGTGAAAAGCCAAAAGCAGTGCGTACACCCGAAAATATTGCTGCTGTGGCAGAAAGTGTGCGTGAAGCGCCATCAACATCAATTCACCGTCGTTCTCAACAATTGAACATTTCGGAGACATCATTGAGACGAATTTTGCATAAAGACCTTGGTATGACGCCATACAAAGTCCAATTGGTTCAGGAGTTGAAGCCAACTGACCATCCAATGCGTTTTCACTTCGCTAAGTGGGCCTGCGATCGACTCACAGAAGATGCCGATTTTGCCAAAAAATCATCTTTTCAGATGATGCTCATTTTGATCTTGGCGGGTATGTAAACAAGCAAAATTGTCGCATTTGGGGCACAGAAAACCCGCATGCATGCATTGAAAAGCCGCTGCACCCAAAACGAGTCACTGTTTGGTGCGGATTTTGGTCCAGAGACATAATTGGGCCATTTTTCTTCGAAAATGAGCAAGGATTGGCCGTTACAGTCAATGGCGATCGTTATCGGGCCATGTTGAACGAATTTTTGTTCACAAAAATTGAAGAGGAGGATATTGGCAACATTTGGTTTCAACAGGACGGCGCTACGTGCCACACAGCCGAAGCTACACTCGATGTTTTGCGCCCTGTTTTTGAAGATCGCAGAGCTGATGTCGTTTGGCCACCTCGGAGCTGCGTTGGACTATTATTTGTGAGGTGCCCTCAAAGATAAGTGTTACGCCGACAAGCCAGAGACAATTGACGCTTTAAAGGACAATATTCGTGAAGCCATTTGTGAAATACAGCTGCACACAATCGATAATGTGCTTAAAAATTGGACCGATCGTGTAGGCTACTGCATGGCCAGCCGAGGCAGCCATTTGAATGAAATTATTTTCTATTATTAACCGGAAGGATTGTACTTTCAAATAAAAAAAGAAATTTGAGAAAATATCCTGTAGTTTTTTTTTATAGAATTTAAAAAAAAAAGTTATTTAGCGGACCCTTTGTATAGTAGATTAAAAGTTATTCTTAATTGGTTTTAAGTTTAAGTCCCCAAGAAATAAGAAGGAAGTGTTTGGTTATTATTAATTTAATTGTATTTTTTTTTAATTTTACTAGCCAATCCAATTTGAATACGTTTGCAGGTTATGTTGTTCAAGCTCGATACAATATATCTAGTGTTATATATTAATTATTATATAATATATTAATCACATTTGTACTGCTGTATTTGTACTACGGCTAAGTCTTCAACAGAAATTTTTGCGACATCCGCATCACTTAGCGCAATTTCCCCATTTTCTTGGCAATCAAAACTGCTTAGAACTGAAAATCAGGAAAAACAGGATGGAATTGGAAATGTCAAGTATCGCCCGATACCTTATCATGCCTCTACGATCAATACTAGATCTGTGAAAACGGCATAGTTGAAAATTATAGAGAAGTGAAAAATGCAAATTGTTGGCGTAAAGCTGGAAAGCGTGGCCAGTTTGCCGACAGGCTACGGACTGTCAGTATACCGGACTTTATTTCAGCACTTAAGACCGAGATTGGTAGACAAACAGTGAATAGCCAGCTTTAGGAATCATATTGCATACAAAGAGATCACAGAGATTGTATTAAAAAAAAATTAGCTTATTTCTTCACTTTTTTATTTAATGTTCATGCTATTGCTTTTGTCGTATTCGAGTAGAAACTTCAAAAACGCTGTTGTATTTGAAATATTTTTTAATTTGTCTTTACGCGCAAATCTGACGACAATTATTTACATTTTGCACTTCTCTATCATTTTCCATTACGCCGTTTTCAATTTTGTGTTTCCAAAATTTGAATTAATTATTTACTTACTTTTTGTCAAAATATCCTCCTCAGGTTCAATCTTAATAAAATGAAAATCACCACCTGAGCGCACTTTAACAAAAATGTTTTTTTTTTGTTTTACATAAACGGAGTTGTAGATTTACCCTAAAAAATTTTTTTTGAATAAAGTTTAAAAATAAAACTTTGAGTTCTTTGATAAATGTTATATTCTTAATTAGAATCAGATATTCTTTTCTATTTTATATAGTCCTGTCTGTCCAACCGAATGTCTGTCTGAGTTTAGTAAAACAGGGCGCATTATATCGGGAAGTGCAAAAAAACCTTTTAAATTGAAAAAAGTAAAATCGGTGATTCTTAGCGAGAGGCGTTATAATTTCACATTAAGAAAAAAAAACTTGATTGAATATTATGCGGTATATTTTTAATACTGGTATTTATGTTTGCATTGAGTTTTTAAATTTTGTATTTGCATTGAAATAAAAAATTATTTTTATGAAAATGAACACCCCTATTAATTCAGTTTGCTATTTATATTTATATCGTATATAAAATTTAAGTACAAATTTTGTGTTGCCAATGAACTCTAAAAGTACTGGATTTTTTTTGAAAAAAATTTTAAAATATCATATTTCTGCTACAACAAAACACAACAAAACAAAAGAAAATAACAATTTTTTATTTCGTTTGACATGTCTTTAGGAGATTGGTAAAAAAACGTCCAACTGTGGTCTGCTATTACAAAAAGAATTTTAATTTGAACAAAATAAATAAACATCAAATACAAACACTAGACCTTGAACCATTTTTTTAATCTTTTTATTTTTCTTTCAGTAATTAACCTAAAGTAATTCCCCACCCAAATAAATGACATCCAATAACTCCTAGCAATCAATAGCAATTATTTTGCAGCTTTGGGTAAATCGGAAAGAGAAAATTTTAAATGCTGAGCATATAGTGAAATAAACATTAATCAGAGTTATTTTCGGTCTCTGTTTCATATGTAGATTTAAGAATCCAAGTTCTAGAATGGGCAAAATCAGACGCAAATCCCAAAACTCTTCAAATAATAAAATAAAATTTAGTCTGTAGGAGCCTTTCATCTGCGCTCATGTAATATTTTAAAAAGTGGATGTCGTTTCAGCCAATGTAACGTTTTTTGAGGAAAAATCGAGACCTTTTTTAAATTGATGATACGTGATATTTAAGCTTCGACCCGACCGAAAATAGTTTCTTCTCTAGTTTTCAGTTAATAATACAACTTGTATTTTTAAAAAATTTCATTAAATAAAATTTTTTAAATGGAGCTTGGCAACTCTTTCCATACAAAAAGTTAAGTGATTCGGTTAAGTGATAAAAGTTTTAAATTTCACTTAAACTTTCGGGAAGTTTTAATTTAAATCTTTTTTGGACTAAATATTCACCTAAACTAAATTAAAGTTTAATATTTAGTCCAAGATTTTTAACTGTGTTATAGTACTGTATGAAAGTACTATGGCGCTTAAAAGCGCTGTTTTTGAGGGTAAGTGAAATTTTCTACTGATTTGGGGATAGTTGTGAAGAAAATTGAAAAGTTAATTTTTTGCATTTATCCAGATATCGCTAAAAAGATGATGTCGTTGAATTTTTCAGGACTTCCAGTACATATAATTTTACTAAAAGAAAGAGCTACTATAATGTTGTTGCGTAATATTAATCCACCAAAGCTCTGTAATGAAACAAGACTATAAGTAAAATTTCTGCACAGAAAAGTCATAGAACCAAATATATTCATTTATTCATTCATTTATTTATTTTAAAATATTCATAATTTTACATTTAATTGAATATACTGCCGTCCTATGAAAGAAAGTCACAAACGCTAAAATTCCAAAATGTAGAAAAAGGCAGATTCGGAACTGTGAATGAGTTTCTGATTTTTGTGTTAAGCTAAGATTCGGATCCCATTTTCTTCTCTAAATGACTGAAAAATTTAAGTAAAGTGGTCACTTCTAGTGTGTTTCTTAGAAAGATAAAAAACGTGAAATCTAAATATCTCAAAACTACTCAAATGGAGATATGACGTTTTTACTTAGGAGGTTAGTATTATACATTGGCAGTAATATCTAAATTCTATAGCTCCAAGAACAAGAGGCGAATGTAAATTGCTTAAGGCTATTGATTCTAATATTAGACACATGGGGTCATAACACTCAATTAAATCAATAACAAATGTAAAGGTATATAAAGAATACACAATAAGATGTTTCTTTAAAAATTCTTAAATATAGGATAAAGAACATTATGTAGTAATATTAAGAAGCGAACCAATTTCATTGTAATTTAATTGGAAAAGCCACGATTTCACAGTAGTAATAAAAACATGTTTATTACGAATACAACGTAAGCTACCCGGCAAGTTATTATATAATCTAGGAGCAGTTGAGGTGTAGGATTGCAGAAAGTGATGTTAATTGGATGGAGGTACCAAGACTTTATTGGAGTTAATGATTCTTAAGTTATAATAAGTCGAATTTCTGATTAATAAGTTATCAAAATTTTTGAAAAATGTTTTAAGGACTTTATAAAAATACAGAGGTTTGAGGGGTAGGATTTTAAGATTTTTAAATAAATCCAAGCTAGCAATAGTACGATTTTTGTTGCAAATAAGTCGAATAATGTATTTTTGTGAACAATGCAATGGATAAATTTTATTTTTATGCGTGCCACCCCAGCAAACTAAGCCATATTGCAACTTTAAGTCCAAAAATTCTGTAATAAATGCAAGTTAGTAACTTTAGTGAGCAAAGAGATTTCAAGAGGTATATCTGTCTAGTAACAGCCAGCGAATATCGTTTGAGCGCACTTGTATGCTCATCCCAATTTAGTCTCTTATCCACTATCAAGCCCAGATACTTGAAATGTTTAAAACATCCAATAATAAACATTTTGATGAACATGGTACGTGATCGTTGTAGGTATTGCAGTAAGTTGATGCAGGACATATATATCTTCCCAGCATAATTCTGTCACAACCTGTACTATGAAAGGTGAAATGGTCCCCAAATTGTATATCTGTGCCACAAATACTAAAAAACATAATTTTAGTTTTATCACTCTTAACTAACCTATGTGCTGAGAACCAATGGTTTAAAATACTTAAATCATGATTGCTGTTAGCTGTTAAATTTAGCATTGAATCGGCTGTGTACATGCCATATCATCTGCAAATGCAAGAGTTTTACTTAAAAACTTTTGAGAAAAAAGAGATTCAATATATATCAGGAACAGGATGGGACCCAACACTGACCCTTGTTGGACACCTGTGTAAGCTTCAACAAAAGAACTATACGCGTTATTGATTTTTACACTCTGTTTCCTATTCATCAAATAAGAAGTAAACAATTTATGTACTGAGCCCTTTTGTCCACACTGAAACAATTTGTCTAGCAGAATTTTATGATCTACTGATTCAAACGTCTTGGTAATGTCCACAATGATAGCAGCAGATAGTTTTTTATTATTTATACTTTAGTATATTTTTGTACAGAATAAAAATGGGGCATTTTTTGTTGACAACCCTACTCGAAAACCAAATTGGCACTCACTGAACAAATTTGTTTTATTTAAAAAAGCTGTTATCCTTCTCTTCATAGTTTTTTCATAAATTTTAGAGAACACTGGTACCACTGGTAAAGATATTGGTCTATAGTTACTGAGTTCTTTTTTTTCACCCTTCAGCTCTCTTAAGATTGTCTGGAAAGATTTCAGCTTCAACACTCACATTCACCAAGTGGCACATTATGTCGACAATATTATTCACTATATTTTACATAAAAATTTTAGAGTACCCTTCTTCAGTCTGAGCATTTCAGTTTTTTAATGACATAATAGTCTTGTACATCTCTGATGGAAGCACAGGATCAAAAAAAAAATACTTAAACTCTGTGAGCGTTCTGAACGTAATCAAGGGTATAATGATGCACTCGGCGAGCTTAAAGGAATGACATTGTTAACAATATTTACAAAAACTTTTTAAAAGCATTAGCGATAGCTGACTGATTCGTTATAGCCTCATTATTTTCAATTAAAGCGTGAACTATATCTTTTCTAACAGTTTTACTTAGCAGATTATTCTCCAGTTTCCACTCCTTCTTAACATCACTTTTTATTTGATTAAATTCATTGATATAGTAATCATCTTTACAGGCAGATATATCTTTTAAAATCTCTGTACATTTTCTTGTATTGCGCCATGAGGACCTCGTTGTGAGGATATTTTATTGTTTTTCTATAGAGCTTATTTTTACTACGGATTTTCGTAATTAAGTCTGAAGTCATCCAAGATTTTAATTTATTTTATTTTGAATTCTTTTTCTTTAAAGTTTTGGAGCTTATGTGAACATGTGATAACTTTCCTGCAAAAATGTCGTACGCTTTGTATGAATCCAGTTCGTTATGAACTTCATCCCAAAACTCGAATCTAAGACGTTCATTTAATGCAATAAAATTGATTTTAGTGTCTAAATCTTTCGATGTTTCAGACTCAGTATAAGGAATAACATTTTCAAAATACAGACATGTTAAGCAATTATCAGAGATTTCAAAATTAAGCACGGAACTACTTATAGTTAGCTCTCTAGATGGCTTACCGCGTACAAATATATGATCAATACATGTTTGAGATGTGTTGGTAATACGGGTTGGTTGGTTAATACATGACTCTAATCCATAAGACAATAGAAGTTAGATAGTTATCAACCATGTTAGAGTCTTGTAGAATATTGATGTTAATATCATCTAAAACAACAAAATTCTCTGCCTTATCATTAGTTTACCCTTCATCCAAATTACTCAAAAATACATAATTCATCGCACTAATATAAAATCTGTGTATGCATATAATGGTAAATTTTTGGTCATTTATCATCATTTTACTCGCACCACATCAGAATTTGTAAACTTATGTGAAAGAAAATCGCAATATAGGACGTTCTTAGTAAACACTGCAACACCACCCGCTGCATATTCGTTATTACAATTCGCAAATATACTATAACCCGGAATGTTAAAGAGAGGCACTTCTTCGTCGTAAATCCAAGTTTCTGTTAAAAATATGATATCTGGTTTGCTTTTAAAGGAGTTTAAGTGCATGAGAAATATTTCAAAGTTTTTGCGCATACTTCTTACATTTCGTTGGATTATAGAAAAACTTGGATTGTTTGGATTGTTTATAATTGAATTAAAATTTCTATTTTTATAGTTTGCAAGAGGATAAATTATAAGTATAAATTAGTTTGAGTCCAAACAAACTTAATTTCCTATTCCTAGTCCAAACAAACTTAATATTTAAATCTTTTTTCACTGCTAGAGCTGCTTTGTAGAGCTGTCTAGTAGCATGCGATTGTTTATCATTTACATATATATTTTTGTTTTTTTACATCCAAATAGCTTTGAGTTTAGATTGTTTTTTTTCATATTTTTTCATTATAGATTTTTTAGTATATAGCGATATTAAATCAACACAAAAACTATCAGCACACAAAAACTATCAGCTATATCATTGTTTTTGTGAATTTTAAATATTAACTTGATGCACTCGGGGTGATTTAGTTTTTACTCCTCGGCTACCACTCACACCGATAGATAACCCATTAGAGTTTAAAAGGCTACAATTTGCTCTTAAGGTATACTGGCAAGGCGATGACAATCAGTAAATCAAAGGGACAATCAACAAAGATGGTAGGATTTGATTTAATAGAGGAGTGGTTGCATAAACGTTGCATGTTCTCGAGTAAGCTCAGTATGTAGGCTCATAATCCTTGCACTGGAAGGTAAGACCTTGAATATAGTATACAAAGAGGTTCTGAAGATCGAATATTATTGCGGATATCTTAAGCACTTTTATCTAATCGAAAACAGTCACACTTCAATAAAAGTTATCAAAAAGACCACCACATGCGTTTTTATCGGAAATACTGGAAATGCATACCAGCTAGCTATACATAATTGTATAAAATTTGACCTCAAGACTTTAAGAATGAACGAATATGTCTTTATTTCTAGTAAAAACTTGTATATAAACTTATCGTCATTGCACAATTTACAGAGATTTAGTAGAATATATACTTTACAACTAAGAAATAATACTTATGTTACAAACAGAAAAAAATAAACTTTCAATGATTGAAGGAGATAGCAGAAGGATAACTAAAAAAAAACCTTCTATTAAAGAAAACAAGAAAAGAAAAAGAAAATACTATAAGAAACTGTTATGAACAGTGTTGAGTTAGAATACACAATTCCTAAAATAAGCTTTCTGTGTCAATATCGATTACAGCACAGCAAATGGCAGCGATAGTTGTTTTATCGCTGCCATTTGCTGTGCTGTAATCGATATTGACACAGAAAGCTGGATGTTGATCCAGCTTAGAAAATTATGAAATGCGGCCTCTGCTCCACTAAAGCGATATTCTTCTACAGTGTTAGTTCAAGAAAAATCCTACTAAATATTCGCAAGCAACGACGACGTTAACAGTGTTAGCTCAAGAAATTCCCCTCTTCGACTTTGAGATCATGAAATATGGCCACAGCTTCAACAGTAATCTTTTACTCTATAAAGTTGGTTCGAGAGAAACCATCTTCAGCAAAAGACCGGTGCATTATATAGCCAGCAATGTACCAATGCTTAATAACTCATGTGTGACAAAATCATCTTCTGCAAACTTCCCTGAAAACACCACAAATCATTTACCGCATTGCCAGCGACTCTTACAGACAACAGATACACTTTTCTCTGTATCGGCAAAATATCAATGCAAAACCTTGCAAACACTCTATTTACCACCGTCCTCTGCCAGCTTTGTTCATTTAAAAAATTTATTGCAATCAATATTTGATTGCTTTGCAATTTCAAAGATGTTGCTGTATTTTAATAAGATTACTACATTTGATTATTTTGAACACATAAATGCAGTGCTGGCTGTTTCGAGACTGTGAGCGACAGTGAATCTCTGATTAGCTTGATTGAATTTATTTACATTTCGAGAATTAAGTTATCTCCAGATAACTAAGTTCAGTTTTCTTTTGATTACAGAAGGGCGGTAAAATATTTACCACAAAAAGCTTTTTATGTAGAATGTTTTGCCTTAGAACATGACCAAAACTGTGGCAGACCCTCGAAAATAGAGTGAAGCAATAATAAAATTACTAAAGTGATAAGAAAATAAAAAAAAAAAACAGAACAAAAGAAATTACAATAAAATGTTCAAAAATCTCAAATTTACTAACTCTGAGTTAGTGTAAAAATAACCTAATAAAATAACAAAGTAAAAAGAAAGTAATAACATACATCAAATGACAAAGCTACTCAATAAAAGCTTTCTTCAGTAGCAACACTTAAGTCAAATCTAAGCGAATAGGCAGAAATCCTTAAATTCCAATTTCTAACAAGAAGTAAAGAACTATTTCTTTTGTATATCCTTCCTGGAATGGATACTCAAAAATAATAGAAGCTGGGGCTGTGAAGTTTGTGTGAATTAATACTGTGCATTAGGACGCAGCCACCCGCAGTTGCAAATGCGGCAGCCATGATTTATAGCGCAAATAAATTACCTGCTATACATATATATAGATCGAACAAATATATATTCTATAGAAAAAGCATACACATATGACACACTTCATTTTACGAGGTTGCCAAGGTCGAATGTCCTTTTTAGCTGGCTGCTTAGGCGTGCAAAGGACATGCTTGCTACAACAACATTGTTAGATAAGAACGTTAATCTTAAACTTATGTGTGATTCAGTTCGAACACATAAAAAATATGATAATGTTGTCGATGACGATGATGATGATGATGATGATGATGATGATGATGATGATGATGATGATAATGGCAGTCATGGTAAAATTGCTTAACCCACATTTGAGAAATTTTTCAATAAGCCAGAAACAGACACATAAGCCTTTAGCAATTTATATATGTATCGCATTTATATCGATTTAGGCACGTAGTCAGGGGGGATTTTTGCGGTTTAATACCCTTCCCATTTGGGCCCAAGGTTTTTTTTATCTGAACTAACGCTCAGGAAATGTGTAAGCGTTATAGCGTGTAAGTCTCCTATAAATGTGCAAGCATTGTGTTGATGCGGAAGATGGTTGGTAGTTAGTTGGAAGATGAAAAGATGAATAAGTGTCAGCGTTGATTTGTTTTAAATTTACAAAGCTCGATACTGTTGCGAAACACGTTCGCAGGGAGATAACCATGTGATAATCTCCCTGCCTTACCGTGTAGTAAAGGGGTGGGCTTGGATATCTGCCCGAGTGGACCTGGGAAACACATGAGCTGGTGGCGTCAGGCCATTTATCTTCTTTGCACACTTTCCATGGTAGTGCCTATATAGAAATTTGAGGTAACCAACATTAGGTGCATTCAAAAGTAACACGGGTCATCTTTTGATATGTTTTCTCGGTGCCGTGATATAAGTGACAAACCCAAATTTATAATGACATAAACCCAATTTTTTTGCTTAGAGTTATGTCACTATTTAAGGATTGACATATTGCCAAACAAAAAGAAGTCAAAATTCCAAATTTGTTTGGGATTATATCACCCGTGTTATAGTGACATAGTCCCAAGTGTAATATTTTTATAGTTTTTCTAGCAAGGCGTATTTGATATTAGCGTCAACTTTAGGAGCAATTTATTTCTAGCTAAAATTACTTTGTATTAATTTTGTGAAATGTGAACTTGCAGTTAAAAAAGCGAATAGCGAAAATTAAAGGCCGCTCTCAAGTCGTTTAGAAGTGAAAGGGCTCCAAAGTTGGAACAAATGGGCAAAATTTTTCGTAATTTTACGTTTGAAACTGTTTTTGTTATATGAATTTTTTGTCCTTGAAATGTCCTCAAATCAATACAGAACCAAAGCTTTTACACCAAATAAAGTTAGTGCAATGACACCAACCGTACTGTTTTGGCAGTACAGTACAGTTTTCCTCCCGTTGTACTGCGTACTACGTAGTGCAAGCATTTTTACTCCTTTTTGCTTCTTATAACATCTTGTACGACTTTGATATCTTAACATTTATTTCAGGAAAATAAAGCTGCACAATTATTTGATCAATATGATAGGGGTTTGTTAGCTTGCAAAAAGATTTTGCAGCTTAGATGGGGTATACTGCCACACCCACAATATTCACAAAACTTGGCACCGTCTGATAATTATTTGCTTCTATTTGGCTAAACCTTTTCTTCGAATGAGGAGGTCAAAAACCACCTAAATCAGTTTTTTACCAGCAAAGACCAAACATTTTATGAGCGCGGAGTCATGGTAGTGGCAGAAAGATGACAAAAAGCATTGTAACAGAAACAATAAACTTGTCTTAAAAAAAAAATTAAAATCAATACGAATAAAAAAATTCAAAATTATACAAAAAATATTTGTTATTTTTCCAAAACTGAATTTTGGCTGCTAAAAAAACACTCAAGTTTTCTCAAATTCTCAAATTTCGATGTGTTATTCCATGGCAGAATTATCCAGGAAAAAATAGCCTGTCAAAAACAGCTGTTAGTGAAAGAAAGCGAAAAAGAAAGCAAGCGTCGAAAACTAAACTCATAAAAATCAAATAAGACTTTTTGTGCACTTAAACAAATAAAAATTGAAAATCATGAAAATTGTAAAAAAATCGTGTGTGATTTGTGCGAAAAGCTTTTCAGTTCGTGATGTTAAATTCTATTCAGTGCCTCAAAAGGAATTCTCAGCTGTTGGTTCATATTCTTTATCATCCGGCACACATGACTAGCTCCAGATTCCTTGACAAATAATCGACCGCTGTCTCCACTATAGCTGCACAGCTGCCCGCTTAAGCTAAGTCACTCAAACTCGCCGTAAAATATGATAAAATTCTTTGCCTTCCAAAAATACACCACTTTTATTGAATATTTATTTTATTTGGAACATACTCATCTGCTGCTGCTTAGGTTGTTCTATGTTTTTCACTTCAACATTTTTAGCATAGGTTATGTTTTCACTTATAGGTCTCTTCCCGTACTCGATTCAAGTAGCTTGAAGTTGCTTGAAAGCTTTATTTTGAAGCTCGAGAGAGAGGAATAGCATGCAAAATGACACTCTCTTACAAGCGCGTCGGAAGCTAATTTCATCTGGGGGGGGGGACAGTACAAATGGGGGGCAGTACAAATGGTGGTGCAAAAATAAAGTTCACAAAAATTTCTTCAAAGAAACATGAATGTGAATAAACAAATTTTTTATTTTAGTTTAAAATAAAAAAAAAATATAAAAATATATAAAAAATATTAAAATTTCATTATTTTTAAAAGTTCTTCCAATTTTAATATTAGAGATCATTCTTTAAAGGATCTTTCATATGGTAATATGAAAATATAAGAAATAATGATTGCTTTTATAAAGCAAGACTAGGTATATCTTTACATGGTTTAAATGCAATAAGGAACAAAAAGTTATATTAATTTAAATTATTCCAAAATGTTTCTTTCTGTCCTTGCGAGAAACAAACTCTTTCACCACCACCATCGAATTCAATTCTTCGGTTTTATCTTTGTGAATGTGTATAAGTGCCGCATGAGTGAGTCGTTTTTGTGTCATAGTTGCTCGAAGATACCTTTTAAGTCGTCTTAGTGCATTAAAAGAACGATCAGATGAAGCTGCTGATGCAGGCACAGTCAAAAGCAAAGCAATAAGTTTTTCATCTTCATTTAATAGGTTTTTTACAGTATCCGAATTTTTCGCAAATTGGGATACAATGCCACTACAATTTCAAGGTGTTTGGCCAGGCAATTGCTTCAGGCAAAATTTCATCTGCAAAAAAGTCATCTGCATAAAGATCTAGTTTTGTTTTTAGATTTTGTTCAGAAGGCACTTTTCCGTTGAAGGCTTCGATTACAATATTTTCCAACGATTCCAGAGTGTCAAGATCTGTTTAAATGTACAATAAGATTTACAAAGTGCCAGTTTACACTAGCTTCACTCAACCGACTCACCGAATGTTGAATCAAAGTGAGTCGGTTGAGTGAAGCTGGTGTAAACTTGCAAAAATAAAAAAAAAGTAAAATATCAACCTGTTTGATCAAATCTAGCCGTTATCTCATTTGAGGGAAGATCTAAAATTTCGAAATAATCTTTTCGTAGCCGATCATATAATGGCAACTGTACTGAAGGAACCGGATTTGATGTTTCTTCAAAGCGTCGAGGTGGATTTTCATCAGCTAATTCACAGTAGGGGCTTTCGCATGGTCCAAAACATTGGACCAACATGGCAGATTGTACAACATGTAGTACCATGCGTAAGCTAAAACGATAGTCGAAATTTTTGGTTTTTTTCTGCCGATTGTACAATATTGTACAATTATGTAAAATTACTGCTCAATTGTTAGGGCATCTACAAGTTGCTTAGCTATTAGCCGGATATGTTCTGCTTGAGAGCTTGCAATTAATGATGTTGCTTTACAAGTTGGATCGTTCGAACGCTCAATCAAATAGTCCCATTAGTTTACCATCTAACTTATCGTACAACATGTCGTCCAAATTTTTTCTTACCAGAGTTGCAAAATTAACAAGCATTAAGCTACATACTTAAGGGTGCTTTTAAACTGAAGTGGTGGGCTTGCAGTAGAAACTCTACATTTTGTTCTATCTTTTTGCAAACACAGAGAAAGAAAATGGTTATTCGCAAGCATGCTTATGAAGAAGAGAGAAAGAAGAGGAAAATATATAATACAAAAATATTATCGTTGTAAAAAAAATTGATATTTTGGATAACTTTTGAAGTTTTCTTTTTAACTTGTTTATCTAGTTAAAAAAGTGGGGGCAACTGCCCCCTTGCCCCCCACTTCCGACGCCAATGCTCTCTTATCTATTACAATTAATTTAAGTTAGTACGGGAACAAACCTATTGACAATGGCCGATTAAAAGCCCTCTCTTTTTGAGTAATTTTTTTGACAGCTTATGTTTTCCATAAAAACTGTCAACACTACCTGGGTAATTCTGCTATGGTGTTATTTCAAGTATTCCTTGCCTAACTAAAACAAATATTTTCCTACACATTTTTGTTTACATATAGTTTTCCGCGCAAAAAATTTGCGTTTTTCCGAAAAACAAAATCATTTTGTTGACAACAATTTTTTTCAGTCTAATTTCTAACAGTTTTTCATACTGATTAAAGTCCAATTTTATATTTATTAGACGTTGCAGTGAGACAAAATTGTAAACATCGTGTTTTTTCTGTTTTTTAAAAAACCAGCAGCTTAAAACAAACATCGAAATATTACAAAAAAATTGTTTTTTTGTACGCTTTAATGAGCGCAAAATATATATTGGCATTTCCTCCAAAAGGCTTACCTCGGCTGAAAATTAAAATGTTACATAAAATTCATTTAAGCCTACATAATAGAGAAAAAAATGTTTAAATTTTTATTGTGAGAGTACTGAGAGCTGATCTCAATTTGAATTTTAATAAATGGGAGCAAACATGATGAATCGCCACAAAAGTTGAAAAATGGAGACAAAAGTTTAAAAATTTTAACGAAAATTGGAATTTTATAAGTATAATAAATTTTAGTATTATACAAAGTTTTATCAATTTGCTTTCAGTTTTCGATTTTTACGGTCCTGAATTACACTTTATAAGTTTTTTAGTTCAATTAAACAAATACAACTATCAAATATTTGTACTTCTTTGAAGGGAAAAAACAGTCGCGTACGTTATGTCGCATACGTTATTACACTTTATTTCAAAAAATAAAAATTAAGATGATTATGATTTGAAGTCACTTCAATATAAAATAGCATTGTCGATTTTAATTTTGAAATTTTTAGAAAAATAATTTTCTTTAATATTTCGCAGAGTTTTGTATATTTTCTCATGCGCCTACACAGCACTTACTTTTTTGTCGAGTACGAATCGTTATTAAAAAGGCTGGTATTTTGAAACTCAACGCTTGCCCGTGTCCGATTTTACTTATGTATATAGTACTGCTCGAGGGCTCAAACACAACCAAAGTATGAACTACATTCTCTTATTTCACTTTGGTTTTTTTCTCTGTTATATGCGTACAAATGTCGAATACGTAAGCAAAGAAATGCCCATATGAAAAGTTTTAATAATAATAAATATTTATCTTCTTTAAATGTTTTCTTCAAAAATATATTTTCACAATTTGGGTGTGATAAGTCCCCGTTAGTGTGATTTTCCATAATTTAGAATAAAGTGTATTTCATGGAGTTTATGAACATTTTCTTGTGTTTTTTCAATTTTAAGTTCTCCGGCTATATAAAAAACATACATAAATACCCAAAAATATGCAGAGTTTTATTAACGGTCTCCATTTTTTTCTTAAATTTTTCATTTCCAAAAGAAAAATTTTCTCAATTTAAGTGTGTCAAATCCCTTTAAATATGATTTTCAGAACAAAATTTAACATAGCATAATTATGATTAAAAAATATGATAACTTTTGTTTTTGGGAAAAAGATAAAACTGAAAAGCCAAAAACGTAAATAAAAATAAGAAAACATTTTATTAAAATTGAACCAAGTGAGTTTTTTTTAATATGCTTTCAAACTTCTCAAAGGTTTTTGGTAATATTTTCATTCAAAATTGTAAAAATTTTTACAAAAAATAACCATATTAAATGCATTGCAATTTTTTTGTTTATCAAAACGGCCACATAATATTCTGAAAACTGAAAAAGATTCTTATCACAGAAAATGATTAAATTGATAAAAAACGCAGAGACCTATTTTTTTCTTAACTTCTAAAGATATAAAAAAAATTCGTTCTTATGTTGTTATTTTTTAATAAAGATCAGAGAACCAAGGCATGCGCCTTATACAAACAAGGTTTGGTCTTTGATCTGAAAGGAAAAGGATAGATTATTAAGAGGAATTGATTCGAACCATACGTGAATTATTGATTAGGAGAAACAACCTTGAAAGACAATTTGAACCGAGGCTAGTGTTATGCCTTAACCTCGGCAAGCAATTCCAGCCCTTAGTTGTTCTTTCATTAATTCCACATTTGCAACAATTTAGTTGTGGATTTTTAGTTTTCCATTATTTTTAAATGTAGAAAAGAACAAAGAAAGTGAAAAGAGCCATGCCCCAACCCAGCTCATGATTCGAACCAGGGACCTCTGGGTTGATAGTCTAGCGCACACTCATCTAGACTTTAAAGGCCGACAAATGAATAAGCGAATTTAATTATGTACATATTTTTTTGTGAAATTACGACCTTTCTTAATTTTGTATTTTTGTCCGCATTTTGTCGGAGAACTCAAAAAAAAAAAATAGAATGACCAAAATGAATTCAGGAGACTATGTCGCATTAACCATGAGTAGTAGCACGCAGTTATTTCAAATAATTATTTAAAAAAATCCACTCTAATGTACATATGGTTTGAACAGAAAATGCATGTGTCTAAAATAGCATTACAAGTCATAAAAAACAACAAGCAAAGCTCCGTCTCAGCAGCATTACTGGCACATCAATCATTCGAACATAAAATGTTGAAATTTTTGAACCGAAATAAAAAAATAAACAGAAATAGACGCGACATGCGTAAGCTTAATGTAAGGTTTTTGTTGTTTTTTGTGTTATGTTTATGGCACGTGTTAAGGTGTCAAATGATGCCATTAATAATTTTGCGCAGAGCTGCACTGCTCCAAAGATTCTTAAAGGCGTTAAGTAAAAGATAATACAAAACAAGAAAGCAGACAAAAGTGCTCCTAGCCTAAGCACGCTAAGTATCGTAACATTTAGCAGCCTACTTTTAGGCATTATGTGGCTACAATAAGTTGTTAGCAGCACCATCGTACTAACTTCTTTTTCTTCGTCTTTGTGCTTTTTCGACAAAGTGTACTTTAACACTCTTAAAATACCATAAACATTATTTCGCAGAACACGCTTCAAAAGCGTGACACCTCAATGTCATGTTCTGGCGCTTACGTGTAAATGTAAATGTAAATGATCTGGCATGAACAAAGTAGTTAAAATACGCTGCATACTTTAAGGCACTCAGTCCTGAATAAGTATCGCTAACCTTGCCAACTTACTGATATTTTAATATCGCACTTAATAAATTTAAGATTTTTCACGTCGTTGCTGAAGAAGCTTTTTTGTGCTGCTTCTGCTTAAACTTCTTCACCATAACATTACAAAATCATCCATGCTCCGTAAAGTATGCTTTGTTTATTTTTCATTGCATGCAACCAAGCAGAAAGGAAAGCACGTTTGTGGAAAATTTTTCATTTGTGACACACGTTAAGCGACGTGCATGTAACGATAATTAATAGCGCAATTATATAAAAGCACGTGTATTCTGGGCAGACACGGAAAACCGCTTAAAAGTAGGAGGGGTTGGTGTTAAGCAAAGAAAATATGAAAGACAAGTTAACTATAAAAAGTCAAGAATATGAAACAGGCCCGTAGAGAAGTTTTCCCATGGTTGGGGGAGGGTTTGTTAAAAAACTTTCTAAATACAGACTGTTTCAAAACAGAAGAACATTTTTAAGTTTAATTTTTTGATGCGCAGTGAGAATTTACTTCTACATTTAAAAAAAATTTATGTTTGGAGCGTAATGTCTTGCTCTTTTTGTTTTCAAAATAAATAACTAATATGCCTGCAGAAAATTGGACCAACTTTTAAATAGTTCTGAACTAGTTTCAAAAAGGACCGGCACTGGTCCCTGATGTTTGATGTCATAGGAAAAGAGAATTGTACCCAAAAACATTCCTTTTTTCCCTATATTTGAACTACTAGTTCCAACATATTTATTTCATTTCCAAACATTTATTTACCCAATAAAACATTTCCACACTGGTACTTTTTGCTTAAGTCTTCAAATAGATCTTACAGTGGTTTCAAAGTATTCAAACGTTATTCATTTATTTCTTATATCGTGCATGTATTAAGAAAAGAATTGCATTACGTAAAAGATGAGGCATTTCTTTTATTTATAGTATAACTTAGTTTTGTTGAATTCTTTAAATTGATTTCCCTCAAACAGTTTGAAAATGAAAAAATTGCTAGAAAACGTTTTCAGATTTAATTGATTTTGTTAGTAAAAATTTTGACAAAAAAACAAAATAAAATCAAAGTAAACTGTTCAAAGCTGAAAGTTTTTTGTAATTTTTGATAGCAATTACAAATTGCGCTAGAAATAGAGATGGATAGTAAAATTAAAAAAAAAAATTGATTTTCGACTTCTTAATTTTTTTTAAATTTTTGAATGAACGATTTTTTCGAAAACGACTTTTTGCCTAAAGAATCGATTAAAATCGGGTTTTCGACTTTTTCCATTATCCCTTACAACATTTTTATACACTGAGATTAAAAGAGTTCAAAATGTGCTAACCTCAATTCAATGCATCTTTGAAAATAAACATCAATGCATATTTGAAAACAAAAAATTAACAAAATTTATTAATTAACAAAAAATAAAACAAATAAAAAGAAAACAAACATAAAACTAAATAAATCCTTTTTGACTATATTTCAAGGAACAAGGATTTCAAGGTTGCTGATAATTGTAATACTACTATACATATTTAGGGAGTATAGTAGTACGCACTATCCAATAGGAGTAAAATACTGCAATAGTAGTACTTTTGGCAGCGCTGGCACAAATTAGCAATTAAAACTTAAAAAACTAAGTAATTTTTTACTATTGCTTTAAACTTGAGGACTTGAGTAGTTGCGCACTTGTGTGCATTGAAAAATTTTGACAGCTTTGAAATAGTGATGCTAGTGTGTTCATGAAAACATAACTGCACAACTGCACAAGTTCTCAACTGCACTGGCAAGTGCACTAAATCGTGAATACCCCTATTTTTTTCTCAAAGTTGGCTGCGTTGTTGGCGAACTGAACGCACCAGTGTTGCTGTTTTATCGCAATCGTTTTTCACTAAGGGAAAACTAAGTGTTATTGATACAAACCTAATTGTAACAAAATTATATTAATTATGAATAAAAAAAAATTCACAATTACCGAAAATAGTCGATAAAAAAATCGATTTTCGGCTAACAACTGAAATCATTAATTGACTTTAAAAAGTCCAAAAATTTTATGAGTCGACTACTCGACTATGCATCCCTAGCAAGAAATAAACTAGTTGGTTTTTCCCATTGACTCCAAAATAACTGCTGGGATGAATTTGAAGTGAGTGTAGTATGTAATATTATGAAAATAAACGTAAAATTGAGTTTGATTTAAAAAATACTGCATTATTAAATAATTGAAATTATTTGTTTATACACTACACCTGAATTGGTAAGGGTATATTTACTTTGTACATAGATTGTGCATAGTTTGGAAAAATATATATTCTTAATATGCGTCACCTCCTGATTCGATCAAACCATATCCGTCTATCTGTTCGTCTAGCTGTGTGTTATCTGTAAACACAGGAGAAGGAGCTGTAATTCGGTGGAACATTGAGAGATGTTTATGTGGGTTCAATGACGTGCGCACCCACTATTGTAAAATCTCTCTAAAATGACTGAGCTGTATTGAAAGTACTTTTTACAACTCATACATATAAACTACACCAAATGCTTTTTCGTCACCAAATATTTTAAAACTTGATCTTGGGTTAAGCGATCTTAAAACATATTGCCTAATGTTGCTCATACTTGTTTTTTGAATACTAGAAGTCAGTACTTCCAAAGCGCAGTTGCGATAAGCAAAAAATAACCAAATTTAATTAATTTATTTTGCTGCTGATGAATATTCAATTTTATTTTTAATGTCGACCAATCAAAATGAAGAACACACTCAAATTTTTTCTGTTTTTAATTATCTATACCAATATGATATGTACTAAAGTAAGGATTATGCAAAAGAAAGTAAAACTAAAAATATTTTGAAATGCGGGTTTAATTTTTTAATCTGTATTAATAAAAAAATTTTAATAACAAATATGTACATTGAATATTTTTTCAACATTCTTCTTGCTAAGCACGCTTCAGAACACGCTGTAGCCGAACAATTTTTATTTTCTAATTTGACAGGCGCACGGCTGTTATTGAAAAACAAATAAAAAAAGGCTGTGTTCAGACGAGAATCAAATGAATGAATTAATTAAAATTTGTGGTTTTTTTCCCCAAGCTAAAAAAATTAACTATGCGAGACCGAGAATTAACTTCGAACATAATCAAAATTTTGATGACGTTCAAGACTGGAATCAATTGGTCAAATAGAGTAAAAAAAGAACAAAAGAAGAGATAAGCTTAATCATTTGATTGTCGTCTGAACATAGCCAAAGATTGTATTCCACACACCAGCAATAGTTCTACACGCCAGTGGAACTTACACGTCACACGCCCGTAACCCCAATTGTATTTATAACATTTGGGGCCTATTCTGCCAGATCTGTTATTCTGTTATGAATTTTGTTATGAATCATAAAAGATACCGATCATAAAAAATCTGTTGAAGTTTATATTCTGCCTTTCGATACTTTTGGTACCCTGTTATAAATCTTCGAAATTAAAAATGTATAACAATTCCTTTAACTTCTTCTTTGTAATGTATTTAGGCTTCCTTAGTCCAAAAGTGCAAACATAAAATGTCGGTCTCGAATGGCTTAGGAGATAAAATTCGCGAAAGTTTAAAATTAATAATTTTAACTACAGGGTTGTCCATATTCGAAGCGCCCATCTGGCAACACTGTAACTTTCCGCAGTGATGCCAAATCGACTAATGACATACCGCGTTTGAAGCGTCATTCCAAGCAAATGTTTACAATGGAACAGAACACGCCACGCGAACGCTCTAAAATTGTTGAAATTTACATTCAACAAAACAAGTCAATAGTGAAAACTCAACGTGCTTTCAGAAAATGAGCGATGAAGCTCATTTTCAGTTTAACGGAACGGTAAACAAACAAAATTGCCTTATTTATGCCACTGAAAATCCACAAGAGATTCAAGAGGTACCTCTTCACGATGCAAAAGTCACTGTTTGGTGCGGCGTTTGTGCTAAAATGCTCATTGGGCCGTTCTTTTTCGAAGATGATAATGGCCACAGAGTTACTGTCAATCAGGAGCGTTATCGCGATATGATAAACAATTTTTTCATGCCAATCGTTCGTCGAAAGCGTATCAGGCACTACTGGTTTCAACAAGACACAAGCCGCACTACAATCGATTTTTTGAAGCAATTGTTCCCTGGCCGTTTGATGTCAAAAAATGGTGATTTCGATTGGCCGCCAAGGTCACCAGATTTAACGCCTCCAGACTTCTTTTTGTGGGGTTATTTGAAATCAAAGGTTTACGTCAACAAGCCAAAGACCCTAGAAGAGCTAAAAACCAACATCCGTCAAGAAATAACCGCCATTCCCATCGAAATGTTGAAGAAAACCATGGAAAATGCTGCAAAACGGGCACAATATGTCGTAGAGGCCAATGGCGACCATTTAGGAGATATCATATTCAAGAAATAATGTAAGCAAATCTACTTGAACCCAATTAAATGATATTCATGACGAACAGACAAAAAATTGTGGTTTCTTTGATTAATTTAAAAATAAAATGGGCGCTTCGAATATGGACAACCCTGTATTTTTCCTGGAACAGAAGTATTAAGAGCTTCTAATTCCAAATCTGAAAAAATTAATGGCCGCTCTCAATTAGTTTAAAAGTTATAGGGGTTCAGAAGTTGAAAAAAATGGAAAAAATAATTTGGACTTTCATCTTAATATACAAAAACATTAATTTTTCTCCAGCGGCTCTTTTTGCATTTATCTCCATATTATGTATGAGTATAACTACTTTCAAAAATTTTAACAAAGGCCATTTTAGCTTAAAGTAAAATACTACCAAAATGTTAAGTGTGTAGAAGGTAATTTCCTCTTCTACGAAGTTATCGCGGCGATTTTTAATACATTTTTTAATTAATTTTTATCTTTTTAACCATAGGAGACAAACATTTTTTCACCTTTTGCATTAAGAAGACTGAAAATCATTGACAACAACCTGCATCTTGTTTTTTTTTCGTAGTAAAATATAAGGAAAACTACAATTATTTACCTCGAAAACGTAACTTCGTTGAATTTTATCTCCCAATCCATAAGAGACCGAAAATTTTTTTTTGCACCATTGCATTTAGGAGACCAAAATACATATAAAAAAATATTAAAAAAGGGGCGTGGGCTCTAAAGTAGAATTGTCACCAAATAAATATTAGTACTATTCCTAACAGTTTTCATTTAGCTACTTTGTGGAAGGTTGGCGTGTTTTTATGCTATTTTGACAAATTTTAAATAAATGGTGAATATTTGAGATCAAAAGCTTATGTGCAAAAGTTGAAGCTATAACATAAGTTTTAGTGGCATTTAAAGAGATTTCACCGCTTTTATAGTCACTTAGTATGAAAGGTGGGCGTGGTTTTCATCTGATTTTGATAAATTTCAATCTTATGGTGAATTTTTGAGACCGATGCTTATGCATAGTCAAACAGATTACGTTCTCTTCCTTGAACACACAGAATAAAAATTAAATTCTGATAATAGGCAGAAAATGTATCTGTTATTCCGATTTCATAACAGATTTGTTCATGTAGAATACCAATTCAAGAGAATTTAGACCAAAATGTTTACTTTCTAAAAATTTGTAAAGACAGAAAAATGTATCTGTTATTTTGTTGTTTTTCATAGCAGATTTCACAGCAGATTTTGTCATGCAGAGTACCAAATAAAAGATATTGTAAAAGATATTTGACAATTCGAAAAATCTGCTATGATTTATAACAGATTTCGTAAAAGATTGTCGTGCAGAATACCAATTTTGGCCTCGTAACAGATTTTTTGACAGCTCAAAAATTTGTATGGGAAATAATAACAGAATAACAGAATTTTTTCATAAAAGATTCCGCAGAATAGGTCCAATTATTTGTTTTTCAATACACGCTTGTCAAATTAGAAAATAAAAATTGTCCGGCGGCAGCCTGCTCTGTAGCCTCACGATAAGCTCGGCGTGTGATGTGGATTGTGTTTATAACATAAGAAATACATTGTTCTATATTGACAGGCTACAATTTCAATTGTGTTTATAGCATAAACATTAAGTTTACTGATTTTTATAATCTTATAGACTATAAAGTGATGAACCAATTAAAACTAATAAAAAATTTTTAACTGAATTGATCTACTGAAATATTGAAACTCATAATTGGGAAAAAACTACTACATAAGTATTAACATCTAGCGATAGGCTCATTACATTGTTGCAGTTTCGACACGGAATTTTTGGTTCTGCGATAAAAACAACATTTTCGGATTTTCAGATTTTCGGGGAGTCGTCTGAGTACAACTGTGTCCTTGATCAATGGAAATGATTGATTTTAACCTGTTCCAGGCGCGTACCCAGAAATAAATTTCGGGGGGATCTTAATTTTTTTTTTTTTTTGTTTAGACTTATTCCAATTTTCTTTTTCATATAATAAAGGGTGTTTTTTAGTGTTTTTTTTTTTAAGTAATACAAGTTTAAATAACAATAAAACAAAGTAATATATTTTTTAATATCAATGTAACAGGCTTTATTGGATAGAAAATTTTATGTCATTAATGTTTAAATATGATTTCGGCCATGTAGCCACCAAGGCTGGCGCGTACAAGTCGCAATCTGGTACACCAATTTTCACAAACTTTTCGCAGCATTTGCGGCCGTATCTCGCCGATAACTCTTCGAATGTTGATTTCCAGGTGTTCAATTGTTTGTGGTTTATCGACGTAGACAAGTGACTTTACATAACCCCAAAGAAAATAATTCAATGGGGTTAAATCACACGATATTGTGGGCCAACTAATTGGGCCATTTCGTGAAATTATTTTTTCGTCAAAAGTTTCCTTGAGTAAATCAATTGTAGTGCCCGCTGTGTGGCATGTGGCTCCGTCCTGATGGAACCACATAACAGAAAGATTAACGCCAGCTAATTGAGGTACGAAAAAACTTCGAATCATGTTCCTATACCGTTCACCATTGACAGTAACATTCTGACCATCATCGTTTTTGAAGACATATGGGCCAATGACTCCGCCAGCCCATTAAGCGCACCAAACAGTAATTTTCTGTGGATGTAATGGTGTTTCGACAAAAGCTTGTGGATTCTCCTCACTCCAAATACGGCAATTTTGTTTATTTACGTACCCATTCAACCAAAAATGGCTTTCATCGGAAAATAAAATTTTCCATGGAAATTCAAAATCAATAACAATTTGTGCTTTAGCCCATTCGCCGAATTGGTGGCACATACGATGATCGTTTGGCTTTAATTCCTGCACAAGTTGAATCTTGAAAGATTTTAAGCCAAGATCTTGTCGTAAAATCTTCCATAAAGTGGAAGGACACAACCCCAGTTGCTGAGAACGGCGACGAATTGATTGATTAGGATCATGTTCAATGCTTTCCTGTACAGTGGTTACAGATTCTTCAGTGCGCACTGTTCGGCGTCTCACGAGATGCACACTATCAGTATCAGTAAATGTGGTCCGAAAACGATCTATTGTTTTTCGAATTAGCAGCTCTGAAGGACGATTATGTACTCTATAAAATTGACGAAGTGCACGATAAGTTTGACGAGCAGAACCATTATTTTGATTAAAAATTTCCACAATTTGCATGCGTTGCTCTGATGTAAGTCAATTCATAATAAAATGTTGCAGCAAACTTAACAAAAAACAATTATCAGCTGTTAAATAGGAGGTCAAATAAAGCAGTGATGCCAACTCAAAGTTGTATCACTCTATAAAAAACACCTTGTATATAATAATAGTAGTATATATTTTTTTTAGACTAATGCATTTTAAAATTTCTTCCGTGGTCATTTAAACATCCCTGTGAACATTTAGAAGAGCTAACCCATTGAGCTTTTCTTCTCCAGTTTTACTTCTCATGCATGTTTTGGGTCTTCGAAGTGACGAAAACGAGGGTTTGCTTGAAGCGACTGAAACCAGCAACGTTGCACCAATCTTCAGAAATCGGATTGTTGATAAATATATAACGTATGGATATATGAACGTTATAGGTCGATTTGTCTGTTTTAAGCCTATAAATATGGGGTACAAAATATTGATCAAAGTCAGTTTATACACTGTAAAAACCATCACGTTTTTAAATTCAGCACAATGCTTTTTATATCAATGCATGATTTTTCATACAAAATTTAAAAAAAGTTTCAAGCAATTTTTAACCAATTTTTAACAATATATTATACAAAAATTTGCATTAAATATATTTCGTCAAAGTAGGAACAAATTATTTTCAATATGTCGTCCATTTCACATTGAAGTGCAATATAAGTTGCACCGACCATCTCCGATTTGGCTCAAATGTTGTGCTTATATTAATTTATTGTTTAGAAACCAAATCCGGAGTTTG
Organism: Dichetophora obliterata; assembly: GCA_963920525.1. Taxonomy (NCBI): domain Eukaryota; kingdom Metazoa; phylum Arthropoda; class Insecta; order Diptera; family Sciomyzidae; genus Dichetophora; species Dichetophora obliterata. The sequence goes on from OY986439.1 coordinate 173,624,427, forward strand.
AGGTTTCGAGATTTCTTTCGCGGACCCATAGCGAAAATGTGAATGAAAAAATAGGATCTATTTTGAGGCAACGTAGCTCAGTCAATTCAAACGCGATTTTCGTAAATAGGGTATGATTTGAAACTAGTAAGCCTGTGTGGCGTTTAAACGCTAAAATTAAACATACCTAGATTTTATTTTAAGCTATTGAATAGATTTTCAATTGATCCAAATTGAAATTAAATTAATTTTGTCCTTTTTGCAATATTTTTGTGTAAATTTTTAAAAATTAAAAAAAATATAGCTTTATTTTAGTCTGATTAAGTTTATCAAACGCTTTGGAAGAGTCTGCATAGATGGCATTAAATCGACTCGCATTTTTCATTGCAGTTACAATGTTGTTTGAAATGAGTATCTCGATTTTATGCTTGAAAAATTAAGGTTTTTGCATTTGATAGTCTTCTTTTAATTATTATTTAATACTCTCGCACCCCAGTTGAACCCCAAGAACCCGCTCATGGCTACCATAGATCTGCTATGAAATAAAAAGAATGGTAGAACACAGACAAGAAACAACAAGAGCCAGACAAACGGCAATGCAAATTGCATGAAAGCCTGCAAAAAATATATACAACCAAAACATACAAAAACACTCACGCACACATGTGTACAGTTACACAAAAGCTTTTGCACCCACACCTTTGTTATTTTGCGTATGCGGTGGCAAATGTAAAAATTAAATGTCATAAAAGCGACAAGAACACGCTGAATCGGAAAAGAAAAATTGTTTTCACTTTTGCACAAATGTTTTTATGAATGTTCAGCCAACAAGAAAAAAAAAATTAAAATTTTCTATTGTTTGCTGCTTGTCTGCGGTGATTCGTTTGGATATGTTGAATATTGAGTGATTACTTTGTGTATCTAAAACTACAAAAAATTAAAAAATAATTTTGTTTAATTCAAATCTTTTAGTATTTTTAATAAAATACTTTGTTATATTTTATTTAAATACTTTGTTTTTTTTAAAATTAAAAAAAAACAGAAAGTTTTCAATTGTGAATAAAATATTTATTTGGAGCGTTACATCAATGCCTGCCATTTACTTTTTAAATATTATTTAATGTAAATGTTTCCCGCGGCTACACCTGAGGTGGCTCATACGTAAGCTCCAATTTTTGCATACTTCTTCTTACAGCATTTCGGCCAGTATCTCACCGGTATCAATGGCAGCTGTAATGTTGTAATTGTGACTGGCTTGTCCCTGTACACGAGACATTTTACGTGGCCCCACTAAAAATAGACTAGTGGAACCAAATCGCATGGTCTGGCGGCCAATAGACTGCTTCAAAACGAGAGATAAATTGCTCACCAAACTCGCCTCTCAATAGGTCCGTGGTATCGCGTGCGGTGTGGCATGTGGCACCGTCTCGTTGAAACCACATGTCAACCAAGTTCACCTTTTCCCATTTTGGCCAAAAAAAAAGTCGGTAATCATCGCACGGTACCTAGCTCCATTGACTGCAACGTTGCGATCTTCATTATTTTTGAAAAAGTACGGTCCAATGATGCCGCCTACCTACAAACCAAGGTTGCCACCTTTAGTACAAAAATATCATATTTGGGAATTTTTAATTGCCGTGGGAATTAAAAATTCCCATGGTATTTTTTAATTAAGCATGGTATTTTTTTATTCACGTGGGATTTCTTTTGGGAATTTTTAATTGCCGTGGGAATTAAAATTTCTCATGGTATTTTTTTAATTCACGTGGGATTTTTCGGGGAATTTTTAAGTTTTAAGCATTTTTAATCAATATTTGCGCAAAACTTTGTTTCCTTACAGTTTTAAAATGTTATTTTTGCACAAATATCTCCGCACGCTTTTTCACACCTGGTTATATATTGAATGTGTTATAAACGCATCCAAATTAAAAAAAAGCGCACGCATCAACACATTGAACGTATTAAATTTAAATAAAACTACACTTAAAAACATAGCTTCGACGGATTTGGTCGCCGCTATTCTTCATGCAAAACGCTTATCACAAACAAAAAAAAATTACAAGGTTGTATTTAACAAAAATCATTATAATTTGTTTTATAATAATATGTACGACTTTAAACATAATGAACAAAATTAAGAAATCGACAGCTAAATGTAAATACAACTGCAGTCAAAATAATAGCAGTGCGTAAAACTAATTCATAAAAATTAAAATCAGACACAAAAACAATTATCAGGCATGTTCTGCATTCCACTTCCGAGTGAAAGTGAAAATAAATCATAGTGGAATTTGATTTTTGGTGTTCTACATATAATTTTTTTCTTTTTGTATTTTATTTAATTTATTAATATAATCAATTGTATAACAAAAAAAATTATATATATGTTATGATACTGGACTTTATTTATGAACACCAAATAGCGAATTCAATTATGATTTATTTTAACTTCCACTCGGAATTGGAATGCAGAACATTTTTTCTTAAGTATTATTTTATTATTATTTATTGTATTTATATCTTTGCTGCTAAGCACGGTTAATTGAGAAATTTTGAATGAAATAACGGTTCTGTTCTGTTCTGTTCAACCTTTGAATTCAATCAGTCAAAATAATAGTTATGTTTTTAGAACTCTATTTTGAATTAAATTTGGCATATTTTGAAAATAAAAACATGTGCGGACTTTCTTAAAAGCGCTTTAATTTTAATTTGTTTGTCTTACTGCTATTTTTGAGCACAATTATACATGTTTTATTTATTTAACTTGTAATATTTGTTTGCGTTTCAATGTAACAAGAGTATGCAATATTGACATTTTTAATAAATTTTGTGGTATTTTTAATTCGTATGGTATTTTCTGTGGTATTTTTTAATGCGTGGTATTTTTGTGGTAATTTTAAATACTTGTGGTATTTTTTTTAATATTTTTTTAATAGCCGTGGGATTTTTTTTTAGTATTTTGGTATGGGAATTGTTGTGGTAATTTTTTTTTTGTTCTCGTGGGAAAAAGGTATTTTTTATGGGAATTTGAGGTGGCAACCGTGCTACAAACCGCACTAAATAGTGCATTTTTCTTGAAGTAACTCTGGCAGCTCTTCAGACCAAAGTCGGCCATTCAGTTTGTTGACGTACCCATTGAGCCAAAAATGAGCTGCGGCTCTCAAGACAATTTTTCTATAAAAAAGTGGATTTTGATCAAATTTTTAGAAAGCCAATTCACCAAACAAACGACATAGTGGTAGGTCACCCGATTTCAGTTCTCGCACCAGCTGTATTTTGTATGGTTTCATTCAGAGGTTCTTACGTAAAATCTCCAGGTGCCTTAATAACACAAGCCCAATTGTTAACAACGGCAACGAATTGACATATCGCTATCTTCATTGACACTGGCCGCACTCTCCGCAAACGGGTTGGTGGATTAATGTTCAATAAAGTGAAACTTGTACGAAATTTGGTCACAATAGCTTGAATAAATAGCTTGTTCGGTGGGTCAATTTGCGAAACACATTTCTCACAGAGCATGAATTTTTATATCAAAATTCAATAACTTGTAAGGCACTGTTCGCTTATTAGTCTATTTATGGTAAAACATTAACGAATCACGCTTGAGTTGTCAAAAAATGTACACTGAAAAAACAAATATCAAATTAATCACGCTTTATATCTCTATTCATGTAAATTGTACAATTTTAAAACATTTGACGGAGTCTTTTTGCAGGACCTTAATCTCATGCAATTTCCTATGATTTTTTTCGATATAATTGAAGGGCTTATTGCAATAACGTAATAGCCATATGATCTAAATCGATTTTTTTTTCTGAATACATTACTCAATTATTGCCAACAACAACTGAAGACATTTTGGCTATTTTTCATTCATTTTCTAACCTATTTGTAAAATTTTCCGTGTTCAGTTCCATTCCTTCATACAAAAATAAATTTTTTTAAAACTTTAGAGTCGATTATTTTTAAAAAATTTTTCTGTGGCTTATCATGTTCTTGCAATAAGCTTCAAATAAAGGCGGATTTTTCAAAAATAGTGCGAAACACTCACCCCCAAATTTGTCAGTTTATTAAAAATTAATTCCATTAAAAACGCAAAAAAATTAAAATTTTAAAATGTGCGCCGTTATGAGTGCGGGATCCTAAGAGCCCGAACAGAACCAAAGCGGATGTCGGTTGTCAGATTCGCCGTGCTACAAAATACATGAAAATATATGCAGCCGCCAAAAATGGAATCGCCGTAGAAATGTGTGATGGGAAAACGCCTGAATAGAATCTATTCTAATTTCTCTCTGACGGGTGATCTAATCTCTCTCTGAGTGAGTTAAATGTTGCCATATTTTTGCTAAAGATTGGGTACGTTCTGTGTTATTTTCTTAGTTTTTACTATGTTCTGACATTCTGTTTTTGTGCCTGTGTTGCATTCATGTGAATTCCAAGCATAATATGAAATAATTTGTATCATTCCCAATATGAAATGCAACTGTGATCCGACAACCGACAACCGCTCCTATTCTGGACGTGTTCTCAACGGATTTCTCCTAGAGAGGCCCGCCATCCGACATCCGCTTTGGTTCTGTTCGGGCTCTAAGGTCGAGGAATTTTTTTTATATATTCATTAAGGCGTAGTGAAGTGTATGGGCTGAGATTTTTGCTCTAAAGCTAGATTGAAAAACTGAAAACTCACAGCATTTTAAGCAACTTGCAAGAAGGATTCTGCTCTCCGATGAATTTTGAACCGCCAAATCTTTTTAAATACCATTTTATATGGATGTGTTTAAGAAATATTGCTCGAAAGTGTTTCTTGCTCATTAAAGGTGAAGTATTGTTCAAGCTCCATGTTAGTTAGTGATAAAAAGTTGCCTTTGGAAATAAAATTATATTTTGCATTGTTTTTCACCCACTATGGCAAGCCCTACCCTACGATCTCTAAACGCGGAATCTGATTTTCAGATTATTGCAATGTATAAACAGCTTCTATGTAATTTAAATACAAACATTTTGATATATTGTTCGATTTTCTGAGATATCGGGATAGTGAGATATTCATTTTTGAATATATGTAACTTTCTATGTTACTGATTTCGCTGAAACTAAGAAAATGAAGTTATAACAGACTAGCTTGCCCAAATGAAGAAATATTTTAAAAATGGTGCAACATTCGAAAAATTAAAATAAATTAAAATCATTGAAATAAATTGAAAACATTCGTAACTGCTCCGTCAACAATGGTTTAGCACATTTTCAAAATTTGTTATGTTGGGTGATTTTATTGTTAATTTAACTTTGTTTTTATTTTTTAAATAACAGTATTAGGCATAAAAACTCCTTTGCGCGAAATGATCCGTTATATCATTTTTTCGAAGTTGTCTTTTTGATGCAAATTTGTTCCACACTCCACAAGGCATCACCTGGTAAAATATTGTTGCATAAATCCTTATAGTAAATTAGTTAATTATCTAAACACATGTAAAATTTGGTTTTGATATTGCAAGCTAAAGCTTAGTATGCTGTAGGAACAAATATTTTTAGGCATTTATTTCTACACGCGAAATTTTGGTGTAGATTTAACACTAACACATACTTACCATGTGTTTGTTGAACATTATTGTTGAATGTCAACTTTCCACGCCAATAAAATATACGGACATATAAAAGACAGCGAAATTTTGACATTTTAACTCTCCAATCATGGTTGTGAACTTGGCTGCATTGAACAAATTTTTCGGTTCAACAGCGTACTGACCAAAAAAAAAAAAATTTCGTTACTTTTTCGTTGTCAAAAACGCAATGCATTTCTTACGAAAGACTTATTTTCGCTTCTACAGCATACTAAGCTTTAAGCGAATTCTAAATATATAGTATTGAATTACATGAAAGGAATTTTTAAGTGCAATTTATTTTCGTTAAAACATTTTCATGGCAAATTATTTAAATAAAATTGTTAGAAACTTAAATATTTTTGAGAAATTATGTTGACTTTATATAATTTAAATACAAATTCTAAATGTTTTAAAGTTTAAATCATACTTGATTTTAAATACAAATTCTAGTTGTTTGATAGTTTGAAATCGTTTATTGAGCTTAAGGTCAAAGTTAGAACAATTAATTGTTCTAACGAAACTTTCCAAAGAAACAACAACAACAATAACAAAGTTTTTTTCAATATGAAAAGGAAAAATCACTAGCTGATTTTATTGCAATTTCGGCCGTGCTAAAGGCTTCATCAGAAATCTTTGTGATACCCGTGCAAGCGCGCACTAACGCACTGCACCACAGAGGCGATGAGATTTGTTGTTGTATTTTTGCTTTACTTTAGTCGTTATGCTTATGTTATTATTTATGGAGTCCAACAGTCTGCTGGAAGTCTTCCACTAACAAAGCATGTTTACTGAAGTTGTTTTTAGATTTTCGCTGATTTTGTTTTCAGCTGTTCGACCAAACAGAAACAGCTGAAAACAAATCGCTGTCTACAGTACAAATAGCTTAAGTCGACTTAAGACAGATTTGAGTTATTTATCCATCGTACAGAACTATAAACACACAAAATCTGGAGCTTCTAGCATGACCTTAGCCAAAGTTATGACACAAAAATAAAAAACCTTTCCATATAACTTATATGGCGATTGAAAACTTTGAAGAAAGATATCTCAAAACTTTGAAATCAGACTTATGCTGTTATTGCTTATCGACACAGATATCAGTATTTATTGAAACCACTTGGGATTATGACCTCTTAAAAGCGGACATAATCCTAAGGGGTCAGAATCCCCATTTCCAACTCCAATTTTTGGGATAATGTCCTCTTTGAAAGCGGTCATAATCCCAAATTTAGTGTGGAATATTTCGTTAACGCATCTGTTATGGTTTTTATTCTAAAATTCGAAAATAAAAAATTGCAAATTTTGTATTTCACCGATTTTTTTCTTCAAAAATATAGTATCTCAGTTAACTGGTATCTCAGAAAATCAAGTAATATATCAAAATGTTTGTATTTATATAATCTGGAAACTGTTATTACTGATGTCTCTTAATTTGTACGCATGTTACGAAGCAATAAGCTGAAAACTCAGTATTTTGCGTTCAGAGATCGTAGGGTAGGGTGGGCCATAGTGGGTGTTCCAATGGCAACTTTTTATCACCAACTAGCATTGATCTTAGCATTGAGCAAACAAAAATCTATTTTAAAGATTTCACTGTTCAAAATTTATCGGAGAGCAGAACCCTTCGGCGAAGGTGATTGTGAAAAATTTCACATTGCCTAATATTCACTAATAAAGTTAATGAAAAGCATACGATCAAATATTTATTGCAATTTTTTAAGGTTATCGTTTTGAAGAGAAGAAAGAGTGTAGCAATAAAAAACTATCCATTTAGTTTATAAATAAAAAAAAAATTATTTTTTTAGAATTTAATTAATTTTTTATGATCTATTGAATAATTACATTCAAGAAAACTCACTTGATCTAAAGCTCACAATCTTAATTCATGTTATTTTTTTAGAATTATATTTGAATTTAATGAGGAGCTTGTTCTGCAAAGAACTTGTTGTTGTTACAACCTGTTGCTTCATAAACTTGTTTGGCATAAGGCTTAAATATAATTCTAAGAATTTATATATTTTTTGTTTCTCAATTATAAAAGAAATTTTATTTAAAATATTTGATTAATAATTTTTCTTACATTTAAATAAAAATTTTAAATTGAAAAAGGAGTGATAAAATCAAAAATTTACTTCTTTCTTAAAGTTATTTGGAAATAGGAATAAGTCAAATGAAGTTCATTGTCATAAAAATGTGTAATTTTATCTCTGTTAAACTGCCTATAAATTGATTAAATGTCTTTATCAAACTATGTAAAGGAAACCGTAAGCCTTTAAATTTTTATTCTTTGTGCCGATACCAAAGAAATAAAAAATATGTTGTAATTAAGTTTAATATACTTGTAAAACTTATCCATAACGGTGCGGACATTTTTTTTTAAATCTGGTCAAGTAAGTCTTTAGTTAAGAATTTAAATTAATGTCAAGAAAACTCTAGAAAGATAGCACTAAAAACACGATTCACAGTTTAAAAAACTATTTTCGATATGACATTAGAAATTTTAAGACTACATATTATATTTTATGTTTATATTAATTACTAAAAGTCATGTTAGCCGATAAAAGACTAAAAACTTTTAAAAACTTGACATTTGATTACACATAAAGTATAATTTAAGGTTCTGAAAAAAAAAAAATTTTTAATAAAAAAAAAATTTCAAATCAAATTTTCTCACTTTGATACTGTTGCATACAAAAGAATTTGCTGCATATTTGCATATACACGCAGAGAAAAGACATGGTTGAGACATGATTACTGCAATAATAATTTTTTTACTAAAATTATTGTATTATTTCTGCAAACACAAATGTTTGCCTTAATAAAGTCATTATTTACTAATGGTGGTACCAAAAATAACATTATAGTTGAAATCATAACATCATTGAAATCGTCAACATACTATGATTGCCTCAACTATTAGTTGCAACAAAAATGTTGTAGTTCTGTCAATCATGATAAATGTGAATATTATTATAGAGACAAACATATTAGAATTTTAAATGTTTGTCTGAACTATTCTTTGCTTGTTGGCAAACGAAGCAGAACATAACCAAAAATCGAAAGAATTTATTGTGTCTGAACAGTTTGCAGGAAAAACTTTCACTTCATTCAGACATAATAAGTTTTATCGATCCCTGGCTATGTGCCGTTTCGTTTGTCAACTGTTCAATTATTGTGTTTTGTTTTAAATCGCCTGATCCTAAAAAGAGCACGCAGAAAAGTGACATTTTTGACTTTAATTGTAGCAAACATGTTTCTTTTTACCGTAAACATATTTCGCAATTCTGACCATATTTTGTTTATCACAAATATTGCTATTTTTGTGACAATACACTTAATGTACCATGTTTATGAATGACATTAGTCAGGCGAGCGGTAGTAGCGGCTGTGGCTTACTGGTAGTAAGCGTGGCTCGTAAGCGAAAAAGCCGCGGTTCAAACCCCAGCTCGGACAGAAAATTTTATCAAAAAGTTTTTTCAATTGAATTAATATTTCTGTTCAGCCTAGTCAATGGCAAACCTTTGGAGATATCTTAATAATTAGCTGTTGAAATTGAAGTGCATGAAAATAAATAATATTCAATAATATTCTAGATCTTAAAAATAAATTCATAATATAGTTGTTGCAATCATTCTATTTTTGACCCAATAAGAGAATAATGATTGTTTCAATAATATTTTGGTTCCTACAAAAAAGTTCCTTTTCTAAATATGGTTGTTGTAATCATTTTATCATGATCAAAGAAAATATTATATGTTTAAGAACATGTTAGCAACAATCATAATCCGAATCACACTATGATCCTCTGAAAACATGGTTGTTGCAACTATGTTTTTTCTCTGCGTGTAAGGATGTACCTGTGCTGCTTTACAGACAGAGTTCTGATGATGGATTTTTTACTGCAGTTGTGTTCCATTCATACAGCTCTAAACGCACCCAAAATCTGGAGCAAAATCTAAGACGAATTTATAACACAAAAACCAAAAATCATAGTACTAAGTGGCGATAAAAACTTTAATGAAATATTTTTCGAAACTTAAAAATTAGACTTAAGCTTTTATTGTTTTGAATTTTAAGTTTGAACTAAGTAGGAAGGTAATTAAGAAAACATTAATCTAAACCTTTTTTTGGGAAATTTTGGGGGTCCCTCCTTGCGGTAAAGTTATTTATTTTGTTGTAGGAGTGCGATTCACCATTCAAAAAAATGTAAATAATTTGATTCTTAAATCTGGTAAAATTAAGTTTTAAACAATATAAAAATTAAAGTGGACACTTAATGGGTTAATGAGATATGATAATTTTAATAACTAAACACAAATATTTTTTTATTATGTTTTAACTACCGTTGGAAAGGTAATTGACCGAACTTTACTCCAAAAATAGTTTTGGGAAATTCTGGTGGATTAGGGCTCCATGCTTTGTAATAAGGTAAATGTTTTCGGAGAAGGGGTTCGTTATTTTTTTCTTAAAGCTCGCAAAATTTCTTTTTTAACAAGGTGTTCCTCTTTTTTTTAACTCAATTACCTTACCGCAAGGGATGGAGCCCTCAACCTCAAAAATTTCTCAAAACTTCTTTGATTAAAGTCCGTTGAATTACTTTTCCAACGGTAGTTCAAACTTAAAATTCGGTTAAGAAATTCGTTTTGTTAATCAAAAAAATATTTGTCTTAAGATGTTAAAATTATCATGTCTCAATAACCCATAGAGTTTCCACCCTAATTTTTATGTTGTTTAAGAGGTAATTTTACCAGCTTTAAGAAAAAATTATTTGCATTTTTTAAATGGTGTTCTCTGCACTCATTCATCGAAATTAAATAGCAACCTTAACGCAAGTGGTGGAATCCAAACCACCAAAATTTTTTTTGATTAAAGTTATATTAATTTTCTTTCTAACGGTATTTAAATTTAAAATTCGGTAAAGAAGTGTTTGGATATGAATTTTTTTTAGAAATCGATTTTAAACGGTTTTACCGATTTTATTCTATTGTGTGCACCCTACAACTCCGCCAAAAATCACTTCAAACTTTTCTTCTCGAAATAAAGTTTTTTTATCTATTATTAAGTTTTTTTAATAATTCCTCTATTTTCTCTTCCATTTCTATTTTTTTATCACTTTCAAATTAAATGCAAACCATTAAATATCGTCTTTTTAATGCAAATATTCGACTCTATGAAATAAGGCCCCAAACATTTCTACACAAGACAACAACACAAATAATTGTAATGCTATTTTCTATTTTGGGGCTTTATTTCATTTCATTTCATAACGAAATAAGGTCCCAAGAGTAAAATGAAATAAGGCCCCAAAAATGATATAAGGAAATAAAAGCATGAGTATTTGGGGTGTTATTTCAATTTTTGTGGCCTTATTTCTTTTTTAAATTAGGGCTTTATTTCAGCGTAAAATAGGCCACCAAAAATTTACAACAATCCTTGAGGGTCAAACTTGGATGCGGTTGTTATAATAACTTTTCGATTTTTGTTATATAAAAGCAATTGACAATTTCTCAATTGAAAATATTTGAGAAAATACGTTAAGTTTTGATATTTTTGCCGCGTAGTGAGGATATAATAAAAAATTACAAAATAAAATTAATTATGAAAAATTTCATGGTAAAAGAAGGACCAGTGAACATCTCTATGCCTTCTATCAAAAAATGATATATAGAAAAAAATACACTCATAAAACTATAACAAAATATGAATGTGGGCAAGAGGCCTGAAAAGCAAGAGTTAACCTTTTGCCGGAAGGAAAATTTAACGAAGTTCGCACTTCACAAGATCTCTTATTAGTTGGAAAACAACTCTTTGAACTTAAATTGGACTCTATTGAAATTAAACTTTAGGTACGAGATAATAGAGACTTCATAAAGTTTTCTCAGAAATTACATATTTGTAAATTAAAATAGATTAACAAAACAGTTATTATATTATATAAGCTCAACGATTTGGATTACAAATTTATAAAAAGATTTAGTACAGGGGAATACTTTTTTAAAATTTTTAATAAGATAAATGAAATCTTAAAGATATTAATTAATTCATGTTTACAAATAAAAATTTTAACAATATTGGGGTGCTTTCATTTATTATGTGCTATTTTCTTAATATTGGGGTATTTTTTCCCAATGGAACAACTATACCCCCATTTCGGAGTCTGATTCCGTTTTAAGATTTGAGGCCTTTTATTTTGGGATGCATTTTCGCGGAGCCTTTTGAACAACTGGCATTTTTAACGTTGGGGCCTTATTGCATCATATTGTGTTTTATTTCATAATAACTTGTTATATAATGAAATAAATCCCTAATTTTGGGGCCTTATTTCATTTTATATTGGGTCTTTATTTCGTCGAATTGGTGCTTTATTTCGTAGATGTTATTTCATAATGAAATAAAGCCCTATATTTGGGGCCTTATTTCATTTTTGTTTTGGGGCCTTATTTCACATATATTCAAACTGAAAGCATAACGTTTCTTGTTTTCACTTATAAAAATATGTAAAATTCATAGTAAAAACTAATTTAGCAATCAACAAGGCAAATAAAATGCAAGAAATGCAAGAAACTGACAAATGTTATCCAAAGAGTTTGTCAATAAAAATGTTCAGGAATTATTTACATAAAATATTTCCATCCTCTAAAGATACATTTCAGTGTGATATTTTGAATTTTTTAAAAATGCTAAAAATAGTATTACTAGTATACTATTTTTTCAAATTCTTAATAAGATAAATGAATTCTTAAAGATATTAATTAATTCATGTTTTCAAATAAAAATTTTTACAGTTTGGGGTGTTTTCATAAAGGTTTAAAATTAAGGCGTTAAATTTTAGCGTCTTAAAAAAATATTTTTTATAAAAATTTACAATATTTAGAAGTTTTTTCACTTTTTATTTAAAAAAGGATCAAAATTTAGTGTTAATCGACGTTAACTTTACTCTATCAGAATACATTAAATGAATACGTTTATTTATTGGATGTTGGACTGTGTTATTTAACCAAAATTTTGGGCTTTAACTAAGGACCTACACCATTTCCAATTGTTACTGCAAAAAGAACAATTTAAAAATTTTATATGCAATTCAAAAAACAATAATTAAAATTTAGAAAAAATTAATTATTTTTAGATTTTCTCTTAAAATTCGGAAAATAATAATTAAATCTTAAATCACTTAAAGTTCAGAATAATTTTAATTTACTTAAAAAAAAATAAATTTTCTTTTATATGGTAATGAAAAATTATCACAAGGTTTAATAATGGTACGGTAATATCATTATATTAGTGTGGTAAAAATGTGGTCAAGGCATAGTAATTGTATGGTTATCGCTATATTACTGTAATGGAAGAATTTTGGTGTGATAATGGTATTGTAAAGGTATGGTATGGATATGGAATCATTAATAATTAGGCTATAAGATAAACAATTAATATTAACTTTGTCACTCAGTTCGTAACGCTTATAAGCCGTGGCAGGTATGAAAATCTATATAGCGATGTCCGTCTGTTATCACGATTTTTTTGAGATATTGTTACAAAACTCATCATATAAGGCTATCTTTGAAAAAAAATAGGGATCAAGTTCAGAAAAAAAGCCAAATCATAAAAAAACCATGCCTACCTCCCTTACAAAGTGACATTATCGAAACGATAAATTTTATATCAATTCTGCCAAATTCAAATGTAACGACTAAATTTTAGACGTAATCTTTAATTTCAAATATTTTGACAGATTTTATAATTATTGTAAAATCTGTCAAAATCTAATGAAAATCAAGGCTATTTCCCATACAAAGTGACTTTATGAAAACAGAAAAATCTCTTTTAATATCAAAAAGAAATTAAGCGGTTAAATTGTCTGTCTGCCATAGATTCCAGAACTATTTGTTCGATTTAGCTTAAATTTTGGCAATAAATGTTTTGGGTATGATATGGTAAAGAAGTAATAAAAAGTTTTGTTAGATAACGGAGGGTGGCAGCTTCCATATATCTCCAATACCTCAAACGCGATGGCTTTCCACTCCATGACAGCTAAAGTATGTAACTTTAGTAGAAGGATCACTTTAACTAAAACTTATCATAAAAAAAATATAGTACATTTCAAAACAGGGCGTAGCACCTCTCATGTAACTCTAAAACCTTAAACACGATAACTTCGAAATGAATCGTCCGTAGTACAAAATATTTCTTATAGGTTGCGCTCAACATCGAAACAAAAAAAAAAACTCTATAACTTGCACATTTCAAACCGAGATTCTTGAAATTTAAATAAAATTTTACTGTTATAAGTCCTAATTTCCACAAAAAATATGTGTAGCAATAGGTAACGGGGCGTGACATCTCCCATAAAACTCTAATATCGTGAACGCAATACGTTTCTGCTTATGAAAACTAAATGATTTAAATTAGGAAGAAAAAGAGATTTTTGTTGAAACTTATCACCCCAAGATTAAAATAAGCACCATAAAAGAAAACTAGACTACTTCGAAGTAACCGTCTGTATAGTTTCAACTTTTTAAAGTTTGTCTAGGTGTCTAATAAAGCCCACCGTCAGTGCATCGATTTCAACGTACACACACTGTGATTTATTGCATTGCTCACAGTTGACTGTCATCTAATAACACTTGAGAGTATGATTTGCTCAACAGCAAACGAAAGTCTACAACGACAAGCAATACACACTTTCTCTCTCGGCAATTCATGCACGACGTGTTTTTGTTCGTCAACACAACAAGCAATAAAATTAAATCATTAAGGGTAGGATGAGAATAAAAAGAAATATATGGCAATAGATCATTTGGATGATTTGGATCAATTGATAATTTTATTGAGCGGTCATCAGCACATAACTAGACATTTTTTTTACACCAACTTCAAGATTTTCTAGGTAAGATTGACTAGGTAAAAATGGATTGCTGTATCCGAATCCGTTGTCAGAATAAAATAATTATATAATTTTTTTATAATAGGGCTGCCACCTAATATGTATTTTTAAAAGTTTTAAGTATCATTTAACCCATTAACCGCCGACATGTGATTTCGTAGGCCGATTTCGATGATTTTTTCAGGAATTGCTTATTTTGCTCCCTAGATCGAAAATTCTGAGTTTAGAAAAAACCAATATTCTGGAATTCCAGAAAAAAACGTCCGATATGACTTTTTAAAGTGACTAAATTTAATATTTATCTTTAAAAATTTAATAAATAAATCATTCACTGAAATACACTTCAGAATTAATTTTAAAAAATAAATCAGCAAAACTGAGCCATTAGCTTACGAGCTACAAACTCTCAAAAACCTTAGACTCGATTTTTTTTCTCTCACACCTTTTTTCACCCAATGCAATAAAACAGAATTAAAAAAGATTAGTATTTTCAGAGAAATTAGCTAACTTTTACTTGAACAAAGACTAAACAAAATGTATTGGAGTGGTATTCATATCAGGTGATTTTAAAGCAACACCATTTAAAAAAAAATATCTAAGTACTTAAAGGTTGAAAAATCACTTGAAGTGAAGCATTTATTTGTTGAACTTTAGGTTGGTCGTTTGGCTTTACATTTCAGTCATAATTTGCTAAATAACAGCTTTGTTTAAATTAAGTAAACTGTTCAAAAAAATGTGTAAAAATGTGATTTTTTTCAGTAATTCCAAAGGTACCTCTCCCCAAATCGTGAAATATACCTCTAACCGCTCACATTTTACAAGAAAAAGCCTATGATTTTAGGTAAAACGAATTTTTCTTGTTCAGAAATTTAGATCTACCATTTCCGATAGCGACACTGCATTGTTAACTGCAAGGTTTCAGGTGAAGCAGGTGTCCCAAGGTGACTACAGAATTTTTTCCCAAAACTTCGACATGACTATTACGACTCAGAAAAAATGTATAGTGCTGATGAAACAAGGTTCTTCTTTAAACTTATGCCCTACAAAATTTTAAAATTTTAAGGTAAAAAGTGTTTAGGAGGAAAAGTTTTGACGGTTCGTGTTACAGTTTTGGTTGTTGCAAACATGGATGGAAGATTGAAAAGGAAAATATGTATTATCAGAAAGGCAAAGAAACAAAAAAACTTATTATATTTATTTAACCTAAATTTTAAGTTTTTATTTTTACTATTGATAATAATTTTATTTTCTTTACAATAAATGAATTATGTTAATAATGAACAACAAAAAAATAATGTATGCATATAACGACATTCGGTTGTAACGACGAAATATTCCGGTCCTTTCAGGTTCGTTATAACCGAATTCCACTGTGTTTTTAAAAGTTTTTAACAATATTTAACAATTCTATAATTGGGGGAACCCCAAAAGTATTTTTCAAGTCAAAGTTACAACCAATATAAAAAGAAAACATAAGCAAGTATTTATAAGTATAGTATTTTATTTTTAGTATTTTTCATTGTTAAAAATAGAATTAGGATTAGAATAACATTTAATATTTTTGGAGCCAATCTGTTTCGTTTTTTATTACCAGCATGAAAATGAGCATGATAACATTACCAACAAGAGAAATAACTCTTTTCTAAGGTAAAACATCAACAGAAAAAATGCTCACCAAACCTGCATACTTATCATAATTCGTAAAAATAAAAAGTTATGGTGGCAACCCTATCCACCATCTTGAATTTTAAAATTCTGAATTCAGATTTGAAATCAGCTACCCCCTGGTTGAAATTATGTTTAAAACTCTTAAAAATACATATTTTTTATTTTTTGAAATTCTGACAACGGATTCGGATTCAGCGACCCATTTTTACCTGATGTTCGCGCCAGCTTCGCATTCGTAAAATAAAAAAAAAGTATTAGTTGACAACCCTATTACACATTTTTAATTTTAAAATTCTGACTTCAGATTCGAAATCAGCAACCTCCTATTACTTGATGTATTAATTGATGTGTGACCCATTTTTACTAGTGTTCGCGCCAGCACTGTATTCGTTCTCTGATACAAATCATCTATTGCCAGTGAACAAGCTTTCGTTGCATTCATGGTACAATTACTGACAGGTAGTAGCGTAAACTTGCTTTTTTCTTACGAGTGGCGATCGGAAGTTGTCAAAATTAGTTGTTCATGCAATGAATCATGATGTAATTATTTGACAAGGTAGTAGTGACAGTTTTTTGGCGGTCAGGAGTTGTCAAAAACAGCTACAGGCAGTGTTGCCAGATTTTGGGAGAGATCATTCCCGTTTTGTTAATGCATTTCAAGGGTTTTTCTCCTTCTTTTCTTAACATTTTCCCGTTTTTCCCTTTTTTAAAGTACATTAAAGGAAAATTATCGACATTTTATATTTTCCTTCAGTGTTTTATTTTAAATAGAAACCATAACAATAAAAATCTTAATTAATGTAATTAAAAATCGTAATGTAATTAAAAAAATGCCTTAAGAAATTAATAACATTTATTACTCGTTCAATTACTTGAGTGTAACTGCAAACACTTCCTTTTGATTTCAAATCCTATGCAGTTTTTAATTTTCATAAGCATTTTGGTGTATAAACATTAGTTACAATACGGTTGTCTAACTGATTTCTTATAATAGTTTTATTTAAATTCTGCTATGCGGAAGAGAAAAGTTAATAAATGGAAGAGTTTTTTAATTTGGGGAACATTTCGCTTGTATCTGCAAATCTATATATATATTTTTTTTTATTTTTATTTTATTCGCGAAGGGGGAACCCTCAAAAGGCCCCACCGTGCAGGTGGGAGTGTACGATTTTTACGCACTAAACCTACATTATACCTCGCGGTATCATAACCTCCGCATTGAATCTTCGACCCTATAGGACCCCGCGGGACCGCCGTAAAGCATAACTTCGCGGGGCTTGGGAACAGCTCTAGGCTGGAAACTGTTTGGCTACTGCCGGGATCTACTGTGGGATGGTCGTCGGGTCAACAACCTTTACCTCATCTATCTTGCGCGCGCTCAACTCTTCCCAGCTCTTCGGTTATTTTTCTAGCCAGGGTGCTAACCATCGACCAGTTCTCTTCGCTGTTTAGCATAAGAGAAACCATATTTTGCTGTGTTAACGTTTCGCCGAGACAGGCCGAGGCCTCAAGTCTGGCGTTATGGAACATGGGGCACACAAAAAGAACGTGCGCCGCGTCTTGCAGCGTGTTTCCTGTGCAATTAGTGCAGTAAGGATCGATCGCGTGTTTATACTTGTGAAGGTATGCCCTGAAGCAACCATGTCCGCTCAGTATCTGTGTAAGGTAGAAGTTCACTGAGCTGTGGCTTCTGCCATACCACTCGGTTAGGCTAGGAATGAGCTGGTGCGTCCACCGACCCTTCTCTGAACTATCCCAGCGGTCTTGCAATTTTTGCAAGCTTCTCTCTCTAGCGAGTTTTTTATTAGCTGTTGTGCTTTCACTACCAGCTGTGAGAAGCGCTTCTTCCACGAGAAGGTCAATAGGGATCGCGCTAGCTAGAACCAGTGCTGCATCTCCGGATACCGTTCTGAAGCTGCAGCAGACCCTGAGTGCGCCAAGTCTGTAAACTGACTCTACTCCGTGTCGGTAGGACTTCGTTTTCATCGCTGTGTACCATACAGTCGCACCATACATCATAGTAGATCGCACTACTTTGAGGAGCAGTGTTCGTAGTGCTTGTTTGGGGCCTCTTGTGTTCGGCATTATTCTAGATAGCGCCAAACATACTTTGGATGCTTTCCTGTGTGCGTACTGCATATGTTGCTTAAATGACAGTCTGGAATCGATCATTACACCGAGATATTTAATGAACGGCTTCGATTCAATTACTGTTCCACGAATACTGATGCTAGCGGTTTCTAGTTTTTTCCGACTACTTATAAGTACCATCTCAGTCTTATGTTCAGCTAGACTAAGTCCCGCTCTTCGCAGCCAATCGCAAATCATAGCGATAGTTACACTACTGAGGGCCTCAGCTTCTTCACGGTGTTTTGCTGTCGCCACAACTGCAAGGTCGTCGGCAAAGCCAACAATCTTGACGTCTGCTGGCACCTCAAGCCTGAGAACCCCATCGTACATGACGTTCCATAGCAGGGGGCCAAGAACCGACCCCTGTGGGACTCCACCGGAGACATTGTACGTCTTCGTGCCTTCTTCTGTGTCGTAGAGCAGGACTCTTTCACTGAAATAGTGTGACACGATCTTCGTGAGGTATCGTGGTACTCCAAAGTTCCTGAGGGCTGTCATAATCAGACTCCAGTTAGCTGAGTTGAAAGCGTTCTTTACGTCGAGTGTTGCCACCAAACAGTACTGCTTTGCTCCCCTCACTCCCTCAATTGCTTCCTGCGCGGTGCTTGTAACTAGCTTAATAGCGTCCGTCGTTGATTGGGCCTTTCGAAACCCAAATTGTCGAGCCGAAAGTCCTCCTCCGGCTTGGATCGCGATTTCCAGGCGGTTGCACACCACACGCTCAAAGACTTTGCCTATTGTGTCGAGTAGGCAAATCGGCCTGTAGTCTGAGGGGGCGTCCGTGGAGCAACTGCCTTTCGGTATGAGCACTAACTTCTGGGTTTTCCACTGCGCTGGGAAAATGCCCTCTAGAAGGCACGCGTTGAAAAGCTGGGCAAGCTGATGCGGCTGCGACATAATCGCAATCTTCAGTGCGCGGTTCGGAATACCATCAGGACCTGGCGCCTAGTCGTTTTTTATGTTTTTTACTACATTAACAATCTCCTCTATAGTTACAGCCAATATGGTCCGTAGCTCGATGTGTTCCTCGACCGGCTGGGCCGCTGGCTGCTGTGGAAAGAGTGTTCTAACTATAGCACTTAGTACCTGCGGGTCCGTAGGTGCTGGTCGCTTGAACGACTTCAGTTTTTTCATAACTAATCTGTATGCAGTACCCCATGGATTGGTTTCTGCCTCATCACATAGCTGTAGGAAGCATTGGCGCTTACTCGTACGGATTGCTATTTTCAGGCCTTTCTTGAGCATTCGATAGGTTTCGCGGAGATCGTTGAAGCTGTATTAACCTCTTGCGCGGTAGTACATCCTCCTTGCTTCGAGGCATTTCCTGCGTGCTTCAGCAATTTCCACCGTCCACCAGTAGACCGGGTCTTGCTTGCGCTTGCTAGACCGCCTCGAGATCATCGCTGCATCGCAAGCTCTTCTTGTTTGGTCCAGGGTCTGCCTTGCCATATCATTTGGCAAATCTATATATATAAAATAGGATGTGTGTATGTATGTAACGTATGGACTCCAAAACGGCTGGGCCGATTTTGATGAAATTGTCAGGTAATGTTCATCTTGGTACGGTGGGTATATAAGGCTATATTTGGACCCGATAGGTGGCGCTGGGGTGGACTTATATCGAAAATTTAAATTTATGGACCAATTTAACTGAAATTCAGAATGTATGTTTGTTTGATCATAAGAAAATAATTTGTGTATAAATGGACACGGTAGGTGGCGCTGGGTGGACTTATTTCGAAAATTCGATGGCGTGAAAAATATATAAATACTTTTAATTTTATTTTATAACGAGGGGAGTAGCGAAGCACACCGGGTTAGCTAGTTTTATATATAAAACATGATGCCAAAAATTTGGCACATTTTGTGTTCTAAGTCGAGATCAATTAATTCAAATTTTTTAAATAAATGAAGCAAATAGGAGCACAATGGTATCAAACGAACGCTGAACGTGGTGCGAGACCCGGTAAGCAATACATTTTTTCATATCAAAAAAATTTGTTGCTCGTTTCTTTCACGACGTTCAGTCTTCATTTCGTTTTATATAAACATGCAGTAAATCTTTTTAAAACTATCTGTCTTACTTAAGATGCCCCAGATTATATGTTTTTTCAGATGACATGTCAAAAAAATTTCATACCGAATTTAATCTGTGTGTCAAAATTAAGTTTTTGTCAGACAGCTTTTTTCTTTTGTCTCCACTCTATCAATAAGCAAGAAATAAAATGTCGGTAATTTTCCTTTTATGTACTTTAAAAAAAGGGAAAATGTTAAAGAAAGAACGAGAAAAACTCTTGAAATGCATTAACAAAACGGGAATGATCTCTCCCAAAATCTGGCAACACTGCCTGTAGCTGTTTTCGACAACTCATGATCACCAAAAAACTGTCACTACTACCTTGTCAAATAATTATATCATGGTTGCATTGACTGCAGTGAGCTCTCTGACAACGATATCTTAGATCAACAATATCTATGATCTGTTTTGATTGCGCTATCATGCTTTCTTTGTCTTCGCTGGAATTACAACATGATTTCTTTTCAGCAAGCAAGAATCTGCAGTGTAGTGTGAAAATAACAAATGTTTTGAAGCCGGTTTTAAGTGCACCTACGCAGGGCTCTAGTGTCTATTGTTAAAAATATTGCATATTCTCTTGCGTTACAATAAAAATATTAAATTTTTTAATTTCTTATTCACAAAAAAGGAACAAAGAATTTGTGTATTTAAAAACGTAACTACGTAGGTCTGGTACAGCTAGTCATTCATTAATTGCACAAAAATTCATTTTTAAGCACTTAATATTTTAAACTGGATCTTTTTGACATATTCGCGATGCAAGATTACGTACCACATTTAAAAAATTTGAATAAAATCTGCACAGCATAAATGTCATCGAAATAATATTCAGCAAAATCCAAAACTTCGGATGATCTAAAACACATCTGTGGATGCATCTTAACTTCGGACCAGTCAAAGATAATTTCTTTCTAGTTAAATATTATTAATATTTTATTATTATTTATTTATTTATTTTATATTAGTACATTAAGAACTAGGTTCTTTTATAGTACAGAGCTTAAAGACATAATTTGAATTCAACTTATTATAAAACATTTAAACTTAAATCTGAGGTAATTTAAATTGATTATTATTCAATTAAAAGTGTTATCAAAAAATTTTTATGTTAAACAAATGTTGATTCATAAGACAGATAAAACTTAAATTAAGAAAGAGCAAACAAGAGAGAGAGAGAGAGAGAGAGAGAGAGAGAGAGAGAGAGAGAGAGAGAGAGAGAGAGAGAGAAAGTCATATAGAGCTAAAG
Source organism: Dichetophora obliterata (assembly GCA_963920525.1). Classification (NCBI taxonomy): domain Eukaryota; kingdom Metazoa; phylum Arthropoda; class Insecta; order Diptera; family Sciomyzidae; genus Dichetophora; species Dichetophora obliterata. The sequence goes on from OY986439.1 coordinate 173,646,014, forward strand.
ATCTGATATTTTGTTAAGTATTATGTGATGAAAAGTGCTTCAAAATAGCATGTTTGAAGGATGTTTTTGACGCTATGGATTTTAAGCTACTAGGCAATGAATTCCATAATCTAGCGTCATTAATAAAGAATAGTCTTGTGGAGTTTAGAAAGTTAAAACTAGGTATAATTATCACTTGGCTTCTATTTGACCGACTAAATTGCAGTTTTTCAATTCCTGGCATTAGAGTAGCTTATGATATCGCACCCAAGTGTACAGTTTTTTAATTGAGCTAAATGATCAAATTTACGCAAGCCGTAGACATAACGAGTGGCATGATTAAACGCGATCTGCAATTTAAGTTGAGACCGCGAGTCTAACTTGCTGTATACAAGTTCAGAATATGTTATGACGGGGACAACAAGCTGAATTACAAGTTTACGTCTTAGATCAATAGGTGTATACTCAGACGACATCGTAAGGTTACGCAAGATGTAATAGATTTTACGGACTACACTGTTGATATGATCTGTGCAAGTAAAGGAAGCATTGATATTAAATCCAAGACTTACAACACTATTAACTATTTTTATGATTTTATCACCCAATGTAACTTCTGGAATGGAATCAAGGCTTATTTTTTCTTTAGAGACAGGCAACACATACGACTATTGGTGGACGAAGGTGAAGACTATTTTTCATAGCCCATTGGTTTATACTGTCAAGATCTTCATTCAGTTTGCATACTAAATCTTCCATGAGGTTTGTTCTACCAGACAAGTAAATCTGAACGTCATCAGCATAAGCATGCATGGACGAATATGTGCAGCAGTGAAAAATGTCATTCACGAACATGGAGAAGAGCAGCGGGCCAAGAACCGATCCCTGAGGCACACCACAGCAAACAGCTTCATAGTATGAAAAATTAGTACGGACCTTCACTCTTTGTACTCTATTTGTCAAAAAGCTACTTAACAAATGAATGGCACTGTCGCAGAAACCAAATAAATATTTTAATTTTTGACAAAGGAGTTCATGACTTACAGTGTCAAATGCTTTTAAAAAATTAAGCAGACACAATAGAGTTAGTCTACCATCATCATAATAAGACCTAATATAATCCATTACTTTAACCGTAGCAGTAGAGCAACTATGACCTGCGCGAAAACCAGATTGGAATGGAGACAAAAGATTATTTTCACTTAAGAATGATGATATTTGGTTAGCCATGATAGATTCACATACTTTGGATAATGAAGACAGGATGCTTATAGGCCTGAAATCCTTCGGTTCACAAGCTGTATTTTTTTTGCCACCGGCGTTACTATAGCAGATTTCCACAAATGTGGAAAAGACGATGTAGTAAAACAATAATTGATAATGTGAGTTAGAGAGCTAAGAATGTGTGGTAAAATAATCTTTACAAATTTTATATTTATACCATCTTCACCAACAGCATTTAAGTTAATATTTAATACAGCCTTTGCAACATCGTCTTCTGTCACCATGGTGAACTAAAATGTTTGTTCAATAGGAGTACCTAAAAATGTATGGGAACTTGGCGTGTAATTTTGGTTTACATTGGCACTAGCCAGAAAATATTCATTAAGACGGTCAGGATGAATCTGGCAGTTAGGTGTTTGCTTGTCAACAATGCTTAAGTTTCTTAGATTGTTCCATAAAACTTTAGGTGGCAGAGTGGTTTTGAGTTTGGTTGAACAATACCTTATTTTAAGCATTCTTAGCACTTCTATAATTTTCCCATTATTCAGATGAAGGATTCTTTTTCCATATTGCATGCAACCTATTTCTTTTTTTTACGGCAAGCTGCATACGATTTGTAAACCACGGGCAGGACATATTTGTAATATTTACAGTTTTCAAAGGGACATGTTTTACGACGAACAGTTCAGTTATTGCACTTGTAAATATGATCAGTTTACTTTATCCATTTTTTCTCTGAATTGATCTTTTTTGAATTTAAAATGTATCTTCTTAGTTTGCAATGGTATTTTCTCAATTATTATTGAAAATGGTGTTGCTTGAAAGTATAATATTAAATAACGCATAAAAGAGGTATGAAGAAGTTTTACTCAATTCAAATTATACTATATATATATATAGTTATATTATCGTATTGGAAAGTAATTACGGAAATGCATAAAAGGATTTTTTATTTCGAACTTTTTTCGACTCAACAGAAGTATTGCGTCCGAAAAGCTATTATATTGTTCACATTCTATTCCGCAAGTCTCTGTGAAATATATATGCAAAGAATGAAATTACTACCAATTTCAGAGTACAATAAAAATTGGCAATTTTTATACATATATCTTTCAAATAAAAAATGTTTTTTATTAAATAACGAAAGTTGAATAATGCTTTGGATAGTTCAAAGCTCTATTAATTAAGTTATTTTATTGCAAAAAACCCAAATAAAATAAAGTTTTGTATCGAAATATTTAGATTCATTATTTTGAATATAAAAAAAAAACCCGAAATTCTTCATATGACATTAACCCAAACAAGCTGTTTCATTATAATAAGAGCATATAGCATTAGCGTTTATTCAAACAGAATCTCATATAAAAACTTTGCCTACCAACATTCAATGAATTATGCAATAAACTTAAATAGTTTTATAATACAGCCTGCTGTTAATCCAGCTTTTTCTGCTCATGCTGGCAACTTCAGCTCACAATAAATAATTCATTTAAGCTGTTTTTGTGCAATGAAATATATCATATTTTCCCCTTATATTTTGTTTTGTTTGATTTAGAAGTTCACTCTGGAACTTTTACCTGACATAAAATATTGCCTGACATATATAATAAAAACACAAATATATACCGCTTTAGTGTAAACAAATCAACATAAATACATATTGCCATACATAAATTTTACTACTGTCCAAACGACTACTTTTTATTCTAAAACTTATTTATTATCTCGTTACAGCAAAATCACATAAATAAAGAGAAGAAGCAATGAAAGTCAATATTTTAGGAAAATATTATCTTACATATATGCATATATGTATGTAGTTAAATGAATGAATACTGCATGAAAAGTCTGAAGAGCTACTTGTTCTAATGATGTGTATTAAATTATTTATGCCATAAAAAAGATAACCGAAAGTAAGCAAGTATATATATGTAATGAAATGCAAAAAGTTTTTACTATAACTTGAAGTGCTTAAAATGATTAGCAAAAAATGTTTTTTTGCCAGCTAGCCTAACTCAAATGAGAAACAAACGATCATAAAAGTACTAGGAAATAATTAATATTTTGCAAATTATAAATATAAGAAAAGTGAAAATAATATTCGAGCAATTCAACAAATGGATCAAGTTTCTACAGTTAAATTTTCTGTGAATTTTTTTTAAGCAAGAGTTGGAAAATCACTGCATAAAAAGCCAAGACCTGCTATAAGTGGAAATAAAAAATTTGTACAAAAATGTAAGTAGACATAAACTAAACTCATTTTGTCTTATATTTCTTTTCGTACAATTTGTATTGCTATAGGGTGGTCCAAATTGACGTGACTGATTTAAAGTGCTTATAATTTTTAAATTTAAAAGTTTTATTTTTTAATTTTTTTCAACGAAAGTATAAATTATTAAGCTATATATGAAAAAGTACGTCCTTAGAATCGATTTCATTTTTGCTGTTGGCAGTCTTTTTAAGACATTTTGCATTGTGTTGCGCAACGTTTCTGGCTTCAGTTTTTGAATTTCTGTGCGAATATTTTGATTTAGTGCCTGAATATTTTGCGGTTTGTTAACGTTATCTTGTCCCTTCAAGAAACCCCATACATAAAAATCAGGGGCCGTCAAACATGGAAACGAGATAGCAACCTGAAATAAGCATTTTTTTAAATTTTTCGGTCATTGTCTTTATCGTGGTATGAGCTGGAACCATATGTTATACGAAGAAAACGGTTTGCTAAATTTATAAAGGGTGTTTTTTATAGAGTAATACAACTTTGAGTTGGCATCACTGCTTTATTTGACCACCTATTTCACAGCTGATAGTTGCTTTTTGTTTAGTTTGCTTTGACATTTCATTATAAATCGACTTACACCAGAGCAACGCGTGCAAATTGTGGAAATTTTTAATCAATATAATGATTCTGTTCGTCAAACTTATCGTGCACTTCGTTCATTTTATGGCGTACATAATCGTCCTTTAGAGCTGCTTATTCGAAGAACAATAGATCGTTTTCGGACCACATTTACTGTTACTGATAATGTGCATCCCGTGAGATGCCGAACAGTGCGCACTGAAGAATCTGTAACAGCTGTACAGGAAAGCATTGAAGATCAATGAATTCGTCACCGTTCTCAGCAACTGGGGTTGTGTCCTTCCACTTATGGAAGATCTTACGAAAAGATCTTGGCTTAAAACCTTTCAAGATTCAACTTGTGCAGGAATTAAAGCCAAACGACCATCGTATGCGCCGCCAATTCGGCGAATGGGCTGAAGCACAAATTGATATTGATTTCGAATTTCCGTGGAAAATTTTATTTTCCGATGAAGGCCATTTTTGGTTGAATGGGTACGTAAATAAACAGAATTGTGGTATTTGGAGTGAGGAGAATCCACAAGCTTTTGTCGAAACACCATTACATCCACAGAAAATTACTGTTTGGTGCGCTTTATGGGCTGGCGGAGTCATTAGCCCATATATCTTCAAAAACGATGATGGTCAGAATGTTACTGTCAATGGTGAACGGTATAGGAACATGATTTCGTACCTCAACTAGCTGGCATTAATCTTGCTGATATGTGGTTCCAACAAGAAGGAGCCACATGTCACACAGCGGGCGCTAGAATTGATTTACTCAAGGAAAATTTTGTCGAAAAAATAATTTCACGAAATGGCCCAATTAATTGGCTCACAAGATCGTGTGATTTAACCCCATTGGATTATTTTCTTTGGGGTTATGTAAAGTCACTTGTCTACGTCGATAAACCACAAACAATTGAAAACCTGGAAATCAACAATTGAAGAGTTATTGGCGAGATACGGCCGCAAATGCTGCGAAAATTTGTGAATATTGGTGTTCCAGATTGCGCCTTGTACGTGCCAGCCTTGGTGGCTACATGGCCGAAATCATGTTTAAACATTAATTTCATAAAATTTTCTATCCAATAAAGTCCTTTTCATTGATATTAAAAATATATTTCTATGTTTTATTACACAGTACAACAAAATCAAATGTTTTTGAGTATACATGAGGATTGTTAACAGAATATGAAAATAGGTTTAAAATAAAGAAATACTTGTCTCGGCGTTTTGGTGTAGCACGTCAGAATTTTGAGAAAATCGATTTTGAAGCTTCGAAGGACCTTAAATGTTGACTTGGAATGTAATACTAGTATAAAAATTTCTATAAAAACAGAATGGGTGAACCGATTTTAATGCTTGAGCCAGTTTTGAGAAGTGAATTAAATTTGAATTTTTTCTTTTTAAAAAAACAATTTTTTTCTCCGTTAATGGCGCTTTAATTTTCATATAAAGTTTAAAATTCATTCAATTAATTTAAAATACACTGTTGTTAATTTTTAACACAAAAAAATAGTTAAGATTTCATATTAATTTTTGTATTTTTACATAACATTTACATTACATTACATTTTTGGTTATTTTTTAAATTTACATGAAAATTAAAGCGCCATCCAGCGGAGAAAAAATTGTTTTTTTAATGAAAAAAAATTTAAATTTAATTCCCTTTTCAAAACTGGCTCAAGCATTTAAATCGGTTCACCCATTCTGTTTTTATAGAACTTTTTATAATCTAGTGTATTTCTAGTATATTTTATAATCTAGTATATTTTTGAAGTGAAATAGAGTCTGTTCGGAAATGCATCACGATTTGTAGCATGCACACAACTTGCATTTTTCAAGCGTCCAAATTGTAGCGTGAATTTTTTTGATGCAAATGATGAGTGACGCTCGATAGAAAAATGGCCTCCGCAAAAGAGCTCCTAACAGTAAATTAAATAAGTCCTAACTTTGAAAGATGAAATAACTCCTAAGGTTTGGTGAAATTAGACATAAAAAAATAGATGAAATAAAACCTAACATTTAGGAGTATGTTCATTATGAAATAAAACCTAAACGGAAATGATGAATTAAGTCCTAAATTTCAGAATATTTAGTGGTTTTTTTTACCAAAAAAAAAAAACAATTGTGGTTCTTCTAGCTGCGACCATAAAGCGAGCAGGGAAGGCTCTCGACCTCGCACACGTTCGGTGCGACACTCCGCGACGGCTCGCACCCTTCCGCGCTCGTCCGGCGCGACTGCCTGGCTGCGACCATTAAGCAAGCAGGGAAGGCATTAGACCTCTGGAAAAATGCACACAAAACGAAAAATTAAATAAGGGCCGATAATAAAATGGTTTTCCCTTGCACGGAATTTTAAAACCACATTTCGTATAAGGGCAAACCATTTGGGCGTTATACGGACATGCCCTTTTTTCGTTTTATGACTATATATCAAAGAGCCATAGAAGTATAATAACTCCTAACAATTATAAATGAAATAACTCCAATTAGGACTTATTTCATCAGCAACTTTTTAGGAGTTATTACATAATGAACAGAAACCTAACAGTCAAAAATGAAATAATTCCTAACATTGGTGAAAGAACACCTAACACTTAGGAGTTCTTTCATGTGAAATAACTCCTAACTTTGAAGGGGAAATTTTAGGAGTTATTTAATTTTTTTTCTTCTTATGAGTAGACCCAACATTCAAGAAGAATGACTGATCCAGGGTTGCTTCGGATTAAAATAAAAACGTACTCTTTATAAATATTTTCTAAATAACAAAAAGTACTACCACGATAAGAAGTTTTTTGCGAAATGAATGGAAAATATTGTGAGCCAAAATTTAAACCCGTTCATTTCCACTTGCGCTAAAAAAAGGATAAAATTTAGTTTAATGAAATAACTGGATTTTAAAATGTTTTAAGTACAGGGAAGCATTTTTTACGAAGATTATAATAGTTAATAGTGTTAATATGGATATCAATATTATTGGCACTATAAGGAATTATTTATGGCCTTTCTAATGATATTTTTATTTATTTATAGAAAATAATTGAGTACAAATAAGAAACTAAGTTCTTTTACAGTACAATGAAAAATAAATTCTAACAATATTGAATTAATTAGAGATAACAACAAATTATTTTTTCTTAAGCTTAGTAAAACATAAATAGTGACATCAATAATAACATATGAAAAAAATGGTAAAAAGAATCCATTTAATTAGCTTAAAAATACTAAGTAAGAAATAATAAATTTAAGAGAATAAAAATAAAATAAGATTAAGAAGTAGAAAAGTGAGAAAAAATTGATTGCCTAAAAGTTTCCTTCCTCGAGATTTCTCTTATTCTACGATGCCATGCATTCCACAGTCTTACAGCATTAATGAAAAAGAGATTTGAACTGATTAGAGAGCTATGTCTGGGGATAATTAGTAAGTTACATCTCCTAGATAAGCTAAATTGCAGTTTTTCGTAGAGATAATGAGGTGTTTTAGTGTGAATGATTTTATGGATGTAAATAGAATTTCTATCGTGGAAATAATCATTCAAACTACAACCAAGTATTGCATTTCTAAAGCTAGAAAGATGGTCAAACTTGTTTAACCCATACACAAAACGTGTGGCATAATTAAAAGCAACAGTAAGTTTTAGCAGAGACAATGAATCAAGTTTACTGTAAACTATCTCAGAGTATGTTATGACGGGCATGATAAGTGCTGGACTAGTAATTTTTTAATTCAATAGTGCATAAGTTGGCAAACATTCTCAAGTTACGTAGGTTATAATAAACTTTTTGGACAACATTATTAACATGATCAGTACAAGAAAGGAACGAATTCATACAAAAACCAAGGTTTACAATTTTCGTAACAACATTACGCTTATTTGTACCAATATATAATTCAGAAACAGCATTTAACATAGTTTTTTTTTACATATTGGTAGAACATACGATTTAGCAGCATTTAGTTGAAGACCATTACAACAAGCCCATTGATGTATGTTACTAAGATCTTCATTCAATCTACCAGAGAATGCATTCAAGCATTCAATTCTACCAGTGAGATAAAGTTGGATATCGTCTGCATAGGCATGAAGAGAAGCATGTTTGCAGACAGAAAAGATGTCCTTAATAAAAATTGAGAAAAGAAGCGGACCAAGAATCGAACCTTGTGGAACACCGCTTAAGACGAGCTTATGGTGGGAAAAATTGTGGCCAACTTTAACTCTTTGAGATCTATTTGACAAATAACCGGAAATTAAATTAACTGCACTAAGGGAAAACCCAAACATATACCTAAGTTTTTGGCATAGAAATGAGTGACTAACTTTGTCAAAAGCCTCAGAAAAATCAAGTAGGCAAAGTAAGGACAATAACCCTGCATCATATTGAGGTCTTATATCTTCAAAGACTTTAACAACGGCCGAAGCACACCCATGCCACCGCCGAAAACCAGATTGATAAGGAGACAAGAGATTATTCCTGGCCAAAATATAATTAATTCGGAGGCTTATAAGTTTTTCCACTAAATATGACATTATAACTGAATTTTTTATAAAAAATAAAAAATTATAAGCATTTGTAATCAGTTAGTCTAAGTTGGTCTACTCTGTATTTATAGTTTTATTTAAAAAGTTTTAATATATTTTGGTTTAAAATAATACTAACTACTTTAATTTGTATATCGAAAACGTAAGCCAATGACAAATAAGAAACAAGAAGCAATAATTCTTTCTATATAAAATTATATTGCTTCTCGTGTCTTGCTTGTCGTTGGTTCGCGTTTTTTATATACAAAATAAAGCGGTAATTTTGTTTTTTACATTTATAACCTACTGAAGCTTAAATCTACAAAATAAGCCGAATATTTATTTTATATTTAGTTCAAGGGAATTTTAAATTATGTTTATTATTTTTCCTTCATAGAATTACGCTGTAAAAAAAACTTGTCCAATGTAAAAAAGTAAAATTTTACAAGCAAAATTTTCAAATAATATTTAAATACTCTACGAAGACTTTTTAGGGTCCTTTTTAAAGTTTTTGTATAAAGAATTAATAATTCTTTTCAATAAATAACCAAAGCGTCTTACAAAAATATTTCTCATAAAATCACTATTCACTCATATATGTAGCTTACTCTATATTTTAAAAAATGGTTAAATTGAGTGTACATTTAAATAGTAGTTAAACTACTCAGACGTGAAAACATTAATACAATTTTTATTTTGTTGTTATATTTTCTATGAGAGTACATTTCGAAGAAGAATTTTGTTATCTTTGCAAAAATTAAGATAGGAACTATTTGCAAATACAGATCATTTGTTTTTGGCTATATTTTTGTTTGATAACCTGAAATTTTCTTAGCTGTGGTTGATAAATTTTTGTGTAAAATATGTGAATCTCGTAATCATCGACTTAAAATTAATATCATATCATTTAAAAATTAAAAAAAAAACTCAATATATTTGCTTTAAAATAGCGGTAAGAGCTAAGTTTTCATTAAATTTTTCGTTTAATATTTTTTACAGCAATGTTTTTAGTTTGAAATATTTTCAAGTTTTGAATTTTTACTTTAGTTAAAAATTTTATGTAATATGCCAATCCAAAATGAATGTACATTTTTTTCAAAAATTGACTCTGGCTATAGATTCCTTTCAAATTTATAAGATTTTATATATAAAATTAAAGATATAAGATCTTATATCTGATATATTAGATATAATATATAAAATATAAGAGATAAGATATAAGCTATGAAGTCAATGGTGTTCCCTGTTTTCCAGAAAATATGTGGTAGTTATAATCACCATCGGCGGAATACGTATACACGTATGAGGCTTTCAAGGGTAAATAAAAAGCATTTTATTCAATGATGATAACTTCTTATTATGATAAACTTCAAAACAATTGGTGCACTTCGCACTCTTTACACATAAAGGAAGTGTGGTTGTGGCATTGCTTGCACCGATAATGTGTTACGTCACTTTGGTGCGCTTTGATCTTGGCTCCTCTGCTTTCATTTGCTGCCCTTTTGTATCCTCCCAAACAAGTAGAGCTCTAGCAACTCCGACCGAAATTTTAGTTGTGTTTCATAAGATTTCTTTCAAATTAGGTAAAAGTAGTTGATAAAATTGTCAAAATATACAATATGCCGTTCTGGATGCTGTACATTTTCCAGCAAACTCAATAACACGTGAGCTCCAAAGACAATTTCTCTCTTGTTCAGAACTAGCGTATAGAATACAGCGTATTGAAAATCCATCAGATGAAGCCAGAACCCACAACTTGAAGCCAAAACGAATGGGCTTATTTCTCGAATACATTTTTCTCGAATGTCTCTAAAGTATTGTACCATTCGTTCGTCAGTTGAAAATGGGTTAATAAAAACTAATAATTACAATTTAACGGTACAAATTTAAGTCTCCTTTTTCACCAAATCTTTTATATAAATTCAATAATCTTTGAAAAAAAAAAAAAACAAAATTAAGCTGTGTAAAAAGCTTGAAGCAGAGAGAAAAGTTTTGAACTATGAAAATACTTATTCATGTAATGGGCAGTTTATAAGATTTTATACATAAGTTCGTAAAGTTATTTAGCAAATTTTGACTAAAAGTGAAAATCGTACCGTAATAGTTGCCGAAATTTGCCAAAAATTTTCAACTAAAAATTGACCATTAGGCTTGGATCGACCGAAATATAGTATGCTATTTGAAAAATAATTTTTTACCATAATTTTTATTTAATAAATGATACCTAATAAATTCTTTAAGTCCTTTATTCAAAAAAAAACCATATGTTTTGAACAAAACAAAATTATTTTCTATGTTTTGTTACTATACATTATTTAAGATATCAAAAGATTAGGTTTTAAATTATGTGACCCGTACTGTATTAACAAAGCTATTAAGAATTTATACAAGTTTTGTTATATATAGATTTGATGTGGACAATATACCTAAATTGCTCCTCTGTCGCATACTTATTTTTAATCACCACATTTAATTTACATTCATAACACCCAAAGTGGTGATTTAGGAACATTTGCTGCAATTACATCTAGATTTCATTTTTGCATTAAGGCGAAGATACACTCAAACAATTTTCGTTGTAACAACAGCAATATTCAAAATTATGATACATTAAATTTTTTTTGCACTGGCGCATATAGTTAAATTCGAGAACCAAGCTTATATAAGTTTATTACTAGTTCACCTTATTATTTTATTTTAAGTGTTAGAAAGTGTCGAGTGATATCAACAATTGAAAGTTAGTAATAGAATGATTTTGACCATTGAATTCTTTTTTCACTCTTTCATTTGCTCTTAAAATTTTTACTTAGTATTGCTAACTATAAATTTGGTTAACTAATCTTTTTATTAAACAACTTTCGTGCCATTTTTCATTATTAATACAGTTATTTCATTTTATAATATTAACTACAGATCAATTTTTACAAAACAAAATTGTAACCGATTGAAATTATATTTGCGTAATGTATTTGTATTATTCCAATTACTTATAGCGTTGTTATAATACGGTAGGTGGATCACAAGAGTGATAAAAATTTAATAAGAATATCTAGTTTATAGAAATATCAAATATCATGTATTAATATAAAAAAATTACTACGGCTATAATAGTAAAATATAGCATAGCTTTTCAATCAAAATGGTATTAAAAGTTCAGTATTTCGCTAATGTTTTTGTTCAAAATACCCAATGAAACAAAAAATTATGCATATTTTTTGATTTCTTAATATATTTCACTTCATTTAAAAGACATGGTGTAAAAAGCGATGCGCATCCAGGGTTAAAAAAAATATCTCAGTATTATTACTCAAACAAAAAAAATTTTGGTACCATTTTACCTGTATTAACGTCAACATATTAACATACATTTTATACCGATAGAAAGGTATTTGTGAGTAGATGTGCAGAATATAGTTTTTATTTGAATAAGTTGTCATTAAGATGGGTAAAACTAAGCGAATGCTAAAACCTTTTTTCCCAATGGGATAATGGCAACTAATAGGGTGTACACATTGACCAAATCGTTTATCAAGTGATTTGACAAACGATTTGACCAACAGAAATATTAATGGATTTGATGGCGATTTGACGAGTCTGAACACTTATCAAAGTCTTTGTCAAATCATTTTATAAAAATCAAATTTTTTTATAACAAGTGCTACTAAAAATTTTCCGTCAACGCAACGAGCTAACTTTGGTGTTTAAGACAAAATTAAATTTGGCAAAACATTTAATGAGTATGACCACTTTTGAGGTCAAACGATTTGACAAACGATTTGATGAGCAATTTGAAGTGTGAACGGGGCTAATAGCGACGCAGCTCCGTAGCCAGTGTTGACAGGTTAGGGGATTTCTCCCAAGATTAAGGCGTTTTTTCAACTGTGTTGAAGGATTTTAGGGGTTATTAATATTTAGGGGTTTTCTTAGAGAGATCTAATTTTTTAGGGGTTTTTAGAGTTATTTGAAAAATTGACCTTTTGAAATAAATTTTTCTTACTTTTCCTTAAAACTATGCTAAAAATTTAAGAAAAGAAAATATTTGGCTTCTTGGTTATTTCAGCAATACTTTGTAAAATAAACTGAATTGGCAGCACTTCAAATAACTTACCAATTATTTCCCACTTCACTACAATTGATTCCGTATAAAAACTAAAAACAAAGCAAGTATGGGAAAAGCTATAGATAAAAGAGATATGCCAAAAAATATATCAAAAAGCGGGAGACGGAGGCTCCTTTCAAAAGTAAGACTTAATTTTTAGGTCAATTTCACATTGGACAATTCAGATATATGAAACAACTTTCTGCCCTTGCTAAAGAGGTCCAACAGCCATTTAAATACTTAGGCTTGCATTGCAGTTGCACTACTTTTCAGTTTCCCCTATAAAGTTTTTGTATGTTTTTCGGAAAAAATTTTAAGGGGAATTTTAGAGAGATTTGAAATTAAATCTAGAGGTAAATGGTGAAAGGCACCTGGCAACACTGCCCAGTGTTACACAAGAGAGAGTAGCGTCCCAGATGAAAAACAAAGCAGGCCTGTCAATGGAATTAATGTGACAGGTTATGATTTTAATGCTAAGAGGTCTATTTTATTACTTTATTTTACTCTATTCTAATTAATACTCTAGAGGTCTATTATTTTTAAGTGAGGTGCATTATTATTATTATTATTTATCAACAAAAAGCATCAGTACGGTAAGAACTAAGTTATTTTATAGCACAACATAAATACATTCAATATAAGTGTAATAACAACTGTGTCATAACAAAAAATCAGGTTTGCTAATGCAAAATTGCGGCTAGTTTTAAGGGACAACAACTTTAATATTTTCATGATTGTTGTAATGATCCGACTTTTTGTGTTTTCGTCGATGGACTCTTTTGATAGCAAAATTGTTATGTATATTATTTCAACAAAATCATAACAGTATGAATGGCTCATTTGGCTAGGGCTTTAGTTGTTATTCATGTATTTTGGAATCTTGAGTAGTGAGTTCAAATCCCATCAGAGACATCATTCTTTGTTTTTTGTTTTTAGTGTTTGTATCAGTTTTTTACAATTTTTTCTGTTATTTTTTAATGATTTCGTTCTGTATTTTGTATTTATTGCTTATAATAACAAAGCAAACGTGTTAATTTTCTTACTCTGTGCTCGTACGTTTATTTTTAATGACGCAAATTAGGCGACGATTAGTTAACAGCTGCGATGGTCGAATGAATAAGCAGATGTACTTACACTCACGCGGCCGAGGTTCAAGTCTCCAGATAAAGGTAATTTTTCAATTGTCGGCAACATTAGTTGGAAATTCTGCAGACATGCTCGGCTCTATACCCACTTTTATCTTTTTTCTATAGGCATGTCCTAGGACGGCATGTCTGTCAAATGAACTGCCGTAGCAGCAATGCAGCATGCATCTCATGGTATGAATGCAGCATTAATGCCGAGAGATGCATTCAGCATTGCTGCTCAGGCAGTTCGTTTGGCAGACATGTATACCTTCTGCATTCATACAATAAGATGCATTCTGCATTGCTGCTACGGCAGTTCATTTGGTAGACATGCTGGCCTAGGACATGCCCATACAAAAAAGATATAAGCCGGTATGGAGGCGAGCATGTCTCATGTCCTTCCGAGGCATGTTGCCGGCAGACATACAGCAGGGCTCCTTTCCCAACTGGAATGCGAAAGTGACACAGACACTTCAACAGAGCTGTGTTGCATTGTTGTTGCTATATTATTATATTAAGATTGACAATTGAATTTTTGCAATGAAACCTTCTTTAGACGCGTTGAGTGATTGTGTGTAGAGGACAATCTTTGTTTTCACGACATACTTACTCACGACACAACACCCAGAAATTAAGAAAAATTCCATATTTCAGATTTTTTAGTCGTATTTGAGTAAAAATTGGTAGTTCAGTTTGTGTAGTAAAAATTTGACACACCAACTTTTGTTGCCTATAAATCAATAAAAATGCTATATTTCAGACAGTAATGGTTGTATTAGACTTAAATTTTGTAGTTAAGCTTCTGTGGTTACTGTCGCCAGCTGTACTAAAAATTGACATGGTCGCACTAGATACATATTATACGCCCTTTTTTCAGAAATCATTATAGTTCTTGAGTACACTTTTTTATAGTAAAACTTGGTATGAAGTGCGTTAAAAAACAACAGTTATAAAATGGATTTTAATTTTCAACTCAGTCGGCAGTCCCCTCACTGCTATATTTATTTTTCAAAATTTTTTGTTGCAGCGGGAGCAAGAATTATAGAATAATAGATTGCGCAGATCGTAAAGATAATTGGTTACGATCTGCGCATTTCGTCATGATAGCCTTACGATATGAACTTACGATATGAGATTGTTGTCAATGAATGTAAATAAATATGAAACTAGTCTGTAAGCAGTGCAATAAAATTGTTAATATAATAGTCTAAACAAATTTTTCCACCGTTTTATATTAAAATATGAATAAAGAATTATGAAAGGGTGCTGCGCATATAATTTTCGTGCTAGTTTTTTAGTTTTTTTGGTTTTTGGAATGAAACCAACTTGCACTGGCAAAAGATTCAAGAAACAAACTTTGTCTAGCGTGACGTCATGATCGAAAAAAATATTTTTATCGTAGCTAGAAAAGTCAAAATCAAAAGTAAACAACATGACGGACCTGCGCAATACGTAATCCTTTTATCTATTATTCTTGCAGCGGGAGGATAAAATTTCATAAGCTCGATTCTTTGAAATTGTAACCAAATTAAATGCTGAGCGCGATAGTTTAATAAATAATGTTGGTCATTATACAATAACTACAAGGTAGGAGTGACTATTCTTATTGCGACCACCGAATCACAAAAAATAAAACAAAATAAAAATATCTTTTGGGTCACATACAATGGGCGCATTCAGCGGAGTCAATAGTTGGCAACTGTTGTGCTAAAATTAGCTGAATGGTACAATTATGGCAGCACTCACTATCTCTGACATCGTCAGTGGGTCAGTAGCAGAAAATGGGAGCTTATCTCTCTCTATTATCTCTAAACAGCGGAAATGGGGAGCAAATCTTCACGAATTTATTGGTAAAAAAAATCAGTATCATTCATTGATTATTCATGAATAATTCTGATTACAGGGCATACAGAGTACGTAAATTAGTTCTGCAATTGTGTTATTCAAAAGTATTTTTCAATATGATGTTTTCTTACTTTGCTAAACGTTCTACAATAAAAGTAAAAAAAGACGGTTTTGATATGGTTGAATTTCGACCACAGGCGATACTAGTATATATTATAACACAAACTGAAATGTCTGGTGCTACTCTTGACTCTGCGTTAAAAAATAACCAAAACGTATTAAAATGATTGTCCTAAGTGAAAAATTGGTGTTGTTGAACAATTAAGTAATTTTTGAGATATTTTTACGATAATAATTACATACAAAAATTGTTATCGTGGAACATAAGCTATAGAGTAAATGTCTTTACATTTATTCGAAATCTGTTGTGTCCGCAAATAGGCCTGAAATTCTGAAGAATATTGCTCCGCCAGAGTTTGAATTATAGCTTTTTTTCAATAATCTCAAAAGTAAAATTTTTCACATGCGACAGTTATTTTTCAAGCGACGATTTAACATTTATATTGAATATTTTACACCATTGCATTTACATAAACATTACAGCAATAAGCTAAAGACTTTAGGTTAGGTTAGGTTAGGTTGAGGCGGCAGCCGCTGTACGTGCTTAAAACCAAAACGCACGTACCACAGCTCACTTAGACCAGTGAGGTCCGTTGTGATACCGCTGCACACTTGGCCTTCAGTCCGAGTGGAACCACATTGAGCTCTTAATAAAGCTTGTTAGACGTTTGACGCTTGTCTCCGACAGGTCGTCAAGCTCCGAAAAGAAGAATGACCCCAAATGTTTATGCCTTCTTCTCGCAAGCGCGGGACAGGAACATAGAAGGTGGGAGATAGTTTCCTCCTCCTCCTCGTCCCTGCAGCTTCTGCAGAAGTCATTAGTGATGACTCCCAATCTGGAGGCATGTCTGCCTATTAGGCAGTGCCCTGTGGTAACAGCCACTAACGTAGCCACCTCTGATCTTCCCAACGAGAGAAGGACTCTCGATCGCTTTGGGTTTAGAGTCGGCCAGATAAGCCTTGTTGTTCTGCATGTTGAGAGTTCAGCCCATCTTGAGTTGGCTTTAGATGTGGTGTACTCATTAAGTAGCATTTTGACAGTTGCCATCGGGATGCTCGGCGAGTTTCGACCCATTAGAGTCACCGATGTACCTTTCCTAGCAAGCTCGTCTGCTTTTTCATTTCCACGTATGCCCTTATGCCCAGGTACCCAGATTAAGCTGATGTCAAAGAACTTTGACATTTCGCCTAATGCAGCACGGCATTCTCTGGCTACTTTAGAGTTGATGGATACCTGCTCAATCGATTTGATCGCTGCTTGGCTGTCCGAGAAAATATGTATTTCTCGTTTAGAGATGACGTTCTCTGAGAGCCAGGTTGCAACTTCTTTAATCGCCATCATTTCGGCTTGGTAAACACTACAGTGATCCGGCAGCCTACGAACTAAGGATACCCCTAATTCTTTTGAGTAGACCCCGTACCCGACCTTGCCATTTAATTTTGACCCATCTGTATAGAAATAAAGACACCCCGGTTTCCACGGCGCACCTTTATTCCAGTATGTTCTAGGCGGAATAAGCGTACCGTAGTTTCCATCAAAGGAAAGCAGTGGTTTACAATAATCAGTCCTTGGTGGAATGAAGTTGAATTTGTAGAGTATAGATGCGTGTCCTGAACCCAGGCTTTTCCATACTCCAGTTTCCCTAAGTCTGACCGCCGAACAAGCTGCCTGTTGCCTAGCAACCAAGTCAAGCGGTAGAAGGTGTAATAAGGTCTCTAAAGCCGCAGTCGGTGTTGTTCTCAGAGCACCACTGATGCAAATAGATGCCATTCTTTGGACTTTTTGGAGCTGGTTTAAATATGTGACCTTGTCCAAAGCAGGCCACCATATCGATGCTCCATATAGAAGTATAGGTCTAATGACCCCTTTATACAGCCAGTGAACGATATTTGGGGAAAACCCCCATCTTTTCCCTATAGCTTTTTTGCAAGTGTACAGCGCAACTGTCGCTTTCTTCGTACGCTCAAGAATATTAAGTTTCCAGCTAAGTTTCCTATCAAGAATGAGTCCTAGATATTTTGCATTTTCCGATACGGACAATGCAGACCCATTAAGCATGATTGGTGTGAGAGACGGAATTCTATGTTTCCTTGTGAAAAGGACCAAGTCTGTTTTGGCCGGATTTACTCCAAGACCACAGGATTTGGCCCATTGCTCGAGTTTGCAAAGAGCTCTTTGCATGACGTCGCGTATGGTAGTGGGAAATTTGCCTCTGACTGCGATTGCTAGGTCATCGGCGTATGCTGCCACAACACAGCCCTCCCTCTCTAGAGACAGCAGCACATTGTTCACTACCAGATTCCAGAGGAGTGGAGATAGCACACCACCCTGTGGCGTACCTCTTGTCACCGATCTTACAGCGCTGTACGCACCTAGGTCTGATAAGATTACTCGACAGTTGAGCAGCTCATCTATAAGATCAGTAATGCTTTTGTTCACACCTAGCCTACGCAACTCTAGTCGTATAGATTGTGGCGTGACATTATTAAATGCTCCCTCTATGTCTACGAAAGCAACTAAAGTGAATTCATTATGCAGGAAGGATCTTTCAATGGTACCGACCAATGAGTGTAAAGCCGTTTCCACGGACCTTCCCTTGCTATATGCATGCTGTGATGCCGATAAGAGAGCAGGGTCGATACTGCTCCGTAAATATAGATCTAGTAACCGTTCTAACGTCTTCAACAGAAATGACGTTAGACTTATAGGTCTGAAATCTTTGGGGGTGGTATGTGATGTCTTCCCTGCTTTGGGTATGAAGACCACTCTGGCCTTATTCCAAGCATTGGGAATATAAGTGAGGCTTATGCAGCCATTAAAGATAATACGAAGCCAAGGCAAAATATATTTCGAAGCTTCTTTTATTTCTACAGGGTAAACACCATCAGGCCCTGGTGATTTATAGGGCTTGAAGCTGTTTATCGCCCATTTTAGTTTCCTGTCGGAGACTATGCCTTCGGTGTCCTGCGTAGAACGACTAGTACTAGGCAGTTGTGCACCAGGAGGCGCACTACTACCAGGGAAGTGCGTATCTAGTAGGAGGTTAAGAGACTCCTCACCTGACATTGTCCATGTTTCGTTCGACCTTTTGAGATAGCCGGGTGTGCATGGTGTGCTAGCGAGAATCTTGCGCAGTCTAGAAGCCTCTGAGATTTCTTCGATTCCTTCACAGAATCGTTTCCAAGAGGATCTTTTGGCTTTCCTGGTTTCAGTTTTGAAATTTTTAAGGGATACCTTATAGGCTGCCCAGTCAAGCTCAGCTCTCGAGCGCTTAGCTGCGTTAAAGAGCCTTCTAGATTCAGTCCTCAGTCCATCCAATACGGCGGACCACCACTTTGGTTTTGGCTTCCCCCTTGTAGTCCTCTTAGGACAAGAGGAAGCAAGAGAGCAATTCATTGCTTTGGTTACTACATCGACTAGTTTATCAAGATCAGCTGTCGATTTTGGTTTATCTATAGGGCCTGATGGCAAATGTTTTGCTAAAGCCCTTTTGTATGCTCCCCAGTTTGTCTTTCGAATGTTAGCCGGGGGTATTATTTTTGAAGACGTATTATGTAAATTATACTCAATGTATCGGTGGTCGGAGTAGGAATGCTCTTTTGACACTCTCCAGCCACCTATCTTGTCGAATATATGTTCTGAGACTAATGTTATGTCCAGAACTTCACTTCTGTTTTTTGTAATAAAGGTGGGTTCTTCCCCCCTATTGCATATACACAGGTTGGTACTTAATAGATAATCAAAAAGTAACTCACCCCTTTCGTTGGTATCCGTGCTGCCCCACACGGAGTTATGTGCGTTAGCGTCGGCCGATATAATGACCCCTCGACGGATGTCACTGGCGTCATCCACCAATTTCCTGACATTGTCTGGAGGCGGACTTCCATCGTGCGGGAAGTAGGCTGCTACCAACCAGTACGTATCCTTGCCTGACTCGAGGCTGGCTGCAACCACATCTCTATCGCAGTATCTGTGAAGCAAGAAAATATTAATAGTGTTTTTAGCTACAATGCATGTTCTAGGCATACCTTCATTACTGGCTACCAGCGTCTTGTAACCCTCTGCCCTCAATCCGCAAACCCTGCCACCACATACCCAGGGTTCTTGAATGAGGGCTACGTCGAATCCACCAATTTTAAGGTGGACTAAGAGATTCGCCGAGGCGAGCTTGGAGTGATGAAGGTTAATCTGGAGCACCTTCATCCGCTTCAGATTTTTGGCTGGCCTTCATCGTTACGTCAGGCCCCTCTTCCTCAGATGACTCTTCAGCCAAGAGTTCATCCTCGCAATAGAGGTCTGACACACCGGTGAGGCCAACCGAGCCCTCCGACATAACCTCGTCTGCATCCGAAGCTGGCGTACTGCCTGGGGTCTCTACAGCTTCCGCTACAGCCTGGCTTGACTGCGCTTCTGTTGTAGGGCCCCTGGACTTCTTGTCCTTGCCGTACACCTTCAGGAAGACCCTTAAGAAGGAATACCAGAGGACTCCCTTCCTCTCTTCTAGCGGCTTTAGCGACTCGGCAGTCATTAGCAGCAGAACCTGCCTTGAGGGACCTACAGGCTCCTCTATCTTGCCGATCGCCCAGCCTTCCATATTCATGTCCGGGTTGCAAGCCTAGAACATTTTTAAAATCTCATCCGGCTTTGAGCAGGTGACCGGAAGCCACACTCTTGCTCTTGGACGAGCCGGTATTTCGTCTCTTTCTACAGCCTTCAGCTTGGCCCCAGGCCAAACCTCGCCGACTTTGCTAATGGCCGCTTTGTACAACACAGCAGACCTATCATCGTCACAGACGATTAGCTTTATGTGGCCCGAGTTTTGCCACCCAGCGTCCCGACACCGAGGCGGGGGACCAGGGTTCTCCTCCAAGACCTGGAAATAGGTGCAGACCAGTGCGGCCTCCACCCACCTCCATTTGTCTCGGGGAAGTGCCCCGTCCCCCCTCTGTGTATCAATGACACCCAGCACCCTGCCCTGCCCTTTGGCCACATCACAGTATGACCTGGCATCGGTGCCTTTTATGACCTTCTTTGGCCTTTTTGCGGCAGGCATGTCCTCAGTCGACCTCTGCCTCTTGAAAGCAAGAGCAGACTCGGCCTTTTGAGGAGACCCTGCTTTCTCTGCCTGGCCCTTCAGCATTTTTGCTTTGGCACATTTATCGTACCAGGCCTGTTTTGATGGGCGAACCCGTTTGTGTTTACCGGTTGAACCTGGAAACTGATAAGCTGCCAGTCTGTGACCGTGTGCAGTTTGTGCCTTCACACCCGACGAGCCACTGCCTGAAATAGTTCTGGCCTTGGCTTGTGCCGAAGTGCTCGGACCATCGCACACTGCTCCAGAAGCTGCCTTATTGACCGATTTCCTAGCTCTCGGTGTGCTTGTCTGTTTTATTGGCGGTTCAGACTCCACCTTATTTGTGCCGTAGCTTGACGCCTTGGCTTGAGCCACCATTTTGGCGGCGACGGGAGCTGAGCTCCCTTCCGGTTTTTTTGGAGTACCGGGCTCACTTGGTTTTTTTGTTTTGTTGACTTCCATATAGTTCCCACGAGTATGGGACAATGGACAGTCGGCCCCCACAGAGGTCCCTGTGTGCGGGCAAGGCTAAATAGTATCGGAGGTCGCCAGGTATCCGATACGCTCCGTTTAAGACTGGACTATTTTTGATGGGCCTCCAGCCTAGTAAACCCTCGGCACGGGTCGCATGACACCTTGATTCGGCCCATGGGAGGGGCTGGGAGAGGGATAGGAGAAGGAGCATGGGTAGGATGAGTAGGAGGGGTATGGTAAGTAAGGGGGAGGGGATAGGTATGAATGAATAGCTCTTAGTCATTGCTCCACAATGGCCTGTATGGCATGGGTGACCCTACCAGAAGCTTGCTCTTCCGCCATCCTAGCCCATTGCTTCGCAACTTAAGCCCCCACACCAACGACAAGGTGCTGCTATTCGGGTGAGGGAGCTAAAGACTTTAATTCACTTAATTTTTGTAATTTAAAGCAAAAGAGCTTTATGACAAGCTGCTTACATTGTCACAATGAGATTTGCATCTGAATATGATGCATAACGCAAGATTGTAGTAGATCTTGAAAATTCAACACTCATGTGTTTAATTTTAATGCAGTATGTAAAGCAAAAAAAATCGTTTGATTTTTTTGCAAAATTCCAACTTGTTTGCAAATTATAATAAATAAACAAACGTTTATGTTTTAGAATCCAATTAATTGTGAACAGCTTTTGAATGATTTAAAATAAAAAACTATCAAGTAACTTTATATTATTCATAATACTTATTCCTAATATTATTTTTAATACTATCGATCACTAAGGTTTTTTTTTTTTGATTCTCGTAAACATCGAAAACGCTCATCTTTTATTTTTAACATTTTGCTAAGTGTAGCAGCATGCTTCTAATGCTTTTTGATACAGTGACACCATTGTTTTGCACATGTTTTTAAGAACTTTTAATTTTATATACCTAATTTTGCCCACATCACGACTGCTGCTTAATTCTGAGCCTTAATCACAACCCTTCAAACATGCTAACCTTTAAGATATCACACAAAAATAGGCATCATTTAGGTTTATTTTACCTTTTTGTCAGATTTGTGTTTATTTTTTCTTTTTTCTTAGCTTTGCTTTAGCTGTTCTTTATTCTTCACATACAGTTTTCTCAACACCCACTTAACACTCATTCACGTACAAACAAACGCCGAGTTAGTCCCTAGGTGGCTTGGCTTGTCTCTGTTTCTTATTTTTCTTCTTGGGCACTGTTCGTTCATACTCATAACCACTCCTAAATTGCCAATTTCCGGCGTCAACTTTGTCGTTTTCTTCTTGCTTATTTAAACTTTTAATGATGTTTAAATAGTTTGCTTCCATTTATCAAGATTTCTTTTTGTTGTTATTTTAATGATTTCCGGCCTCGGGTGCTGTCACCTTTTTTCTCTTATTTTTTAGTATTCTTTTCTTCTTTATTTGAGAGAGTTTTAAGGAGAAAAATTCAAAGATAGAGAGTGTGTGTGTGTGTGTGTGTGTGTGTAGATTGTTTTGTTTGTGCCCCAGTCATGTATAGTAATCGTAGAACTTTTTGACATTTTGTTGACATGTCAACTTTTTACACGCCTCATTAGTTGTGCTCCTTGTCAATAGGTGTCAATTAGTTAAGGGTTTGTAACGTGTCGTTTTCCACTCAAAGTAGCAGGAAGTTCTTAAGTAAAATGTGTGAGCTCTTGTTATTTTGTATCTCACAATAAATGCCGATACTTGTAGCATGAACAACAAGGAGGGAAACAACAGACAATATAGTAAGAAATGTAATTGGCAGTGGCACTCAGTGTGAAAAAAAATTATTGAAAACTTAAATTCATTACCTACTTTTACTAATAACGCATTAAAACTAAAAAAATAAAATTATATTTGAACTACTTTAAGTAAAGAACATAAATGTTCTAAAAAGTTGCTTTACATTATGACACAAGTTTCATTTAAAAAAATTCAGTAGATCACATGAGCGCATAAATAATCGAGAACTACTATATGGATTGACTTGGAATTAAAAGTTTCAATTTATTAGCAATACGCTAATTGCCATAATAACAGAAGGCAGTTTAAAAAATTTTAAAAGTTTGTGTTAAGAATAGCATGCAATTTTAAAAACAGATTTAACAAATATATTTTTTCTATATCTAAATAACCATTGCTACAGTTATTCACAAATGCATTTAAAAGCTAACACCACAGTAAAGTCATTAATGTTAGTCATGTCTTAAAAGGACGCTCTACTACCGCCATTTAAAAAAAACAAAAAAGAAGACAAAATTTTTTTACTTTATATAATATATGATTAGTAAAACCCCGTATCTTTATTTCACATAAATTGTGTTTCCTTTCTTACAAAAATTCTAAAGACATGACTAATTTAAATGAACTATACAGTGCCATTAAAAAGAGCCATATCCAATATAATGTTTTTGTCGACCTTAATAATCTAGTGGTAGCGCGCTTTACTGTCACCCAGAGGTATCAGGTTCGAGATCTGGCCGGGCTATGGTCCTACGCCATAACCTCTCTTTCCTTATTTCTAATCAAAAGAACTTTAAAACACTTCAATTAACGACGAAAATCCCTTCTTTCATTCTGTGCACGTTTACAAATTTTGGACTATTTATTTATCCAAACTTCGGTTAGAGGAATTTTTAATCCGAAAAGTACTACTTTTTAATCCAAACATTAGTTAAATTTAGCTGGGTCTTAAGCCCACGTTCCTGAAAAGAACTTACTTGCATTCGTAATGATTACCCAAGTAACAATATTAGCCATATATTCATTCTTGCAGAGCTTATAGTGCTATCTTATATAGCAGCAAGCTTCAACTATAGCTTTAGTCGCGCTACTAAAGCTCTTGCAGAGAATATATAAGGCTACTTTCTTGAGTTTAAAAGCACTATTTTTACTTCATATGAGGAGTAGAAGTAGCTGTAAACTTTTAAAAGAGTCCCTGTCAAACCCAAATAAGAGCTCTTGCAAAGCTCTTTTTTATTATTCGTTTAAGTATGTATGTGTTAAAAATAAACTCAATAAATATATAAAATTTGACAAGTGTTTGTGATGATAAGAATGACAAATAAATTAAAGAAATAATAAAGTGATTATTATATCAGACTCATGTTCGTGTATTCGTTATATGCTGCGAATTTCGGTGCGCTTTTGAATTTATCGGAAACGTGAATGTAGTACTTCGAAAAACTACAACGGACTTAACAAATAATTAAAATTAAGAAGTGTTAATTATTTAAAAATAGTTGGAAAATTTTTAACATTCTTTAAGATCAACTAAAAATGATTTAAGTACTTTATTCTTAAATATATGTATCATAGAAATCATCAATTTCATTTTAAATATTATTGTAAACACTAATATTTAGCTTGCTTCAACTCCGAAGATTTTCTATTTTTTATAAGATCGCCATTTTTTTCAAAGAAGCTCTTTATCAGATTTTTTAGTCACTTGTTATTCCCAAAAAATGTATTGCATTAATTTACAGTATTTTATATCTATTCGCTTTAAAAATGCAATACAAAAATACACATTAAAGCAAATATTATACTCAATCTACGAGTTTTAAAACAGCTGTATAGTAATTTTTATTACTTTAAAAGATCCTTTACAGAGCAAGTAGTAAATTTAAGAGTTCCGCTCTTTTGCAGATTTGATAAAATCCTTTACAGAGCTGTATAAAGTATTAAAGCTCAAAATGGTAAAAAAATCATATTTGGAGCATTTTCTTTAAAATTAAAAGCAACTAGCAGCAAACAAAGCTGCGGTAAAGCTTTAACCGCATATTATACACATATAGAACACTTTTAGGACTCACTCGCACCTAGTTGCTCCAACAATGTTACTTGGGTAGTGTCCGACCAAAACCGGAATTTGGGCCGAAACCGAATATTCGGCCATTTTATAATATTCGGCCGACACCGAAACCGAAACTGGTTATGAATATGAAAATTTAAGTTTTTACAAATGTTTTTTTTTATTAAAAGGAAACAAAAGTACTACTAGCTATTATTTGAATATTGAAGTTTATACTAATTAATTGAAGTTTACTATAATAATATAGTAGATGCTGTTTTATTTAATTTTTTATTACACACTTCCATACACACTCAAAACTACAAAGCATAGTATGTCTGTTTTTCTTTAAGGTTTAGTATTATAAAAATAGAAATATGTATTTCGTTTTCTTTGCCTTTATTCCACACACACACAGAATTCGTTCGGAAGTTTAATTATCAATTTTTGGCTTATGTACCTATAAAACTTAAATGGTTATTGCAATAGAGATGATAATATCGAAAATGATAGTATCGAACTCATAAAATTATTTTTAAATTTATTTTTGTTTTGTACAATGCGTTATAAATATTTTTATTAAACTAAACTTATATATTTGAATTGAATGACTGGTGCGAGAGGTTTTGGTATAATTCAAGAAAGGCGACATTCTTTTTTAATATTTTGTTGTTAGATTATATTGATTTTAACCTCCTAAATCCAAATCCAAATTTCAGGCCGCTGGCAATTGGTTCAAAAGTTATAAGCCTCCAAAGTTGCAAAAATGGCCTACAAAAATTGCTGTTTTTTAGTGTTGCGCATTGTGGGTACCAACAGAAAGGTAATGCGAGTGCGAGTTATCAAACATGAAAATCCATTCATAACCTATTCAACGAGTTATCAAACATGAAAATCCATTCATAACTTTTTAAGATATACCTATTATTATTTTTACAATTTGTCTGGAAAACTAGTGGTTTCCCTTTTACGAAAGCACTACACTAAAAATGTTTATATCTTTAAAAGTTGTGCATGGATTTTCATATTTGAATACGTAACTTGTTGAATAGGTACTTAAATTACCTTTCTTATGATACCCTTGTATATCTCGTAGTTTTCTTGGAAAATTTAAAAAGAAAGCTAGATTTGTAGACCATTTTTTCCAACTTTGGAGGGGCCAGAATATATATAATCTGCAAAAAAATTAAAAATTAGTGTTGTCGCTATTCTTGAAATATTCCTAAATTTTACCCAAAAGTATGGCCGAATAGCCGAAACTGGCAAAAAGGGCCAAAACTGGCCGTAACCGAAACCGAATATTTGGTCGGACACTAGTAATGATGCAAAATAAGCGAAACCATGTTAACAACTGAGTTGGACGAGTGGATAAAGTATTGGACAAGCACATCAGAGGACGTGTGTTCAGATCATGAACTGCTCAGAAAAGTTTCTATTTTAAATTGATATTTATTTCATTTTTTTAATTTTTTTCGGACTAAAAACTAATTTTTTTTTGGATTGAAAAATTTTAAACTTTGCCTTGGATTAAAAAGTAATCTTTTTTTGGTGTTGTCCTAAGTAATCTGTAATATGTAATCCAAAAAAATTTAAAATTAAGTCCAAGATTTTTAAACGTGTGGTATCCTAACGGACCGATTTGATGTAAGTGGGCCAGTGGAAATATCTGCCGCCACCTTAACCTAACCTTACCTAATAACATTTTTAAATTTTAATTGTATTGATTTTTTTTAATTCCATCAAATAAAAAAACTTCAACTTCATCAACTATCTTAAAAACGATGCTATTTACAAGGAAATAACAGCATTAAACAAAGCAACTAAATTTCAATCAATATTAAAGTCAAACTTTATCAAGGTACAAAGTATTTAAAATTAATATTTTATCGAAACGTCATTTTTATGTTTTTGTTCTTATTGCTCTTTATGTAGAGACATTGCAAAAATTATGCACAGGTTTCTAGAACAAAATTAATTTCATTCCTTATTTTATGCAACATCATGGATGTTATTATACTTATTTTATCTTAACATGGAATATTTATTATTTTGATAATCGTCCATTTCCATTTATAAAGTTTCTATTGGATGAAAGTTTTTTGGCCATTACCCTAGAAAAAATATTTTGGGCAATTTGTCTCTGAGTGATATGACCCGGAACCACAAAACGTCGCTTTATCTAAGGGAATTTTAATATTTGTTAATTAAAATATTCTTTTAATAAAAAAAAAGATATAATATTTAGAACATCTCAACAGTGGTCACTGTAATTCTAAGACAGCCCAACTCAAAAATTATCCAAAGAATGAAACTATACTAAAATTCTATGTACATGTGCTCATGTTAAATGAATATTTAATATTTATCAATGTTTTAAAACAGCAACAAGCCGTAAGCAATTTATAAAGACTTTTGCTCCCATTTTTCCATTCTGGAATTGCGTTCAAGAACAAATATCTCCAATAAAGTAATATTTCTTAATCATAAAAAAACAACCGTTCAAATACAATTTTTTTTTAAATAAAAATGATTACATAAATAAATTTAAAAAAAACGGTGTCTTCTCTTACTGCAGGGTTTGAACTCACTACCTCTTGGCTTCAAAACTAATTGTTTAGCCTACTCGGCTATCTATGCAACCCTTTATAATCGATATTAGTGCTTTTTAATGAAAATTTTAATGAAATTAACAAAATAGAATATTTGTACCGTTTGCTATACTCTGATAGTTTGATAGAAAACTGTTCAGACTATTTATTTTGGCACATGAGTTTATTTGTTTGTTTTCACAATATTTATAATTCATGGAAATTTTTTTGATGAAATCAACATTTAAAAGTAAAAACTAAGCACTCCACCTATTTCTTAAGATTGAATGAAAACTTGCAAAATTTCAAAGAACAGATGGAAAATAAAACATATACGTAGGAAGAGGATGGGGCTCGAAAAATAGAAAATTTAAATACTGAAAGTTTTGTTAATATAGATTAGTCAATGGTATGAAAAAAAATTTTTAGCCTAACTTTTTATTGGAAAGAGATATTGGCGAAATTTTTTAG
The DNA here is from genome assembly GCA_963920525.1 of Dichetophora obliterata. Lineage (NCBI taxonomy): Eukaryota > Metazoa > Arthropoda > Insecta > Diptera > Sciomyzidae > Dichetophora > Dichetophora obliterata. The sequence goes on from OY986439.1 coordinate 173,674,184, forward strand.
GCACAAATCATTTTTGAGACTTTTAAAATATTTTGTAAAAAACATAAAAACATTTACAAAAAAAAAAAAAAATTTTATTAAGAAAATCATAGGTACACTCAGGGGAAAAAACTGTAAAAACAACAATTTTACACGTATATTCGAAGAATTTTGGCCTTTAAATTGTGACCAAAGGTTTTTTGTTTTTGCTATTAAAGATGAGAAGCATTTAAATAAGCAAAAACCTGTTTCTTAAATATAAAGGCTTTTGCTGTTGTGACAAAAGGTTCCGCACTGTTAACAACAAAGGCAAATAATTTAAGTCAAAGATGCTTTCCTTTGAGAAAGCAAAAGCTTATGAGCTTCATACTAAAAGTAAATTATTAAAGTCAAAGGTACTTGTTTTTGAGAAATCAATACTAGAAGTTATAATAGTAAATGTTCGGTTTTTTAAATAAATGCCAAATCTTTTAATAACAAAGTTAAAATTTTTAATTTAAATATTTTGGATATCGATAAATTAGGTTACACAATTACTTGAAATCCAAATAAATTATTTCGAAAAAAAAGAAAGATTTTTTGAGCATTTTCTTGTTTAATTTATTGAACATTATTTCATTGATATCTTAGTACAAAACGGAAATTATTAAAGGTATGTATGTATTTATAAAAAATATACTTTTTTAAATTAAAAACAAAATTGAAATTAAAAATGAAATGAAAATAAAACGAAAATGTTAAATGAAAAACAGATTCATATTTATTAAACAAAATAGGGAAATAAAGTTTTGTTTTAAAGTAATTTAACATGTGTAGTAAACACATAGATTATTTATTTTTGTGAAGTAAAAACAAAATTAACTTCATAGCATTGCTTCACTAGGAAATTTTGCTTGTTTAATTTAGCTTTGCTTGTGCTTTACTTTTACTATTAAGGGCCGGTTTTTCAGTACGAGTTTAAATTCCAGTCAAATTAAACCGAGCTTAACTCACCCAAATTGCCAGTTTAAGCTTTTTTTTTAGTTCCTTCGAGGAATGTAATAACGGATTCATTATCCGTTGAAAACAGTAACACAATACCGTTGGCTATATTAGGCATTGTTCTTGGATTTATTTTAATACCAAGCAAATTGTATTGGTCAACAATACTTCGTACGATAATTTCTTGGTCGCTATCCGATAATGTATTCCTTTGTATTTTTCAATAACATCTTTACCGCTTATATAGTTTGTTGAATGTTCTCTTAGTCCGAACCTGATGACATTGATGATTCTGAAGCCAGATAAAAATGTTTGAAACCGGCAGTGTTTGGTCGCTTGGACAGCAAGTTAGTGCAGATAACTAAAAAGAGGTTATAATGAATTATTTGAACAGCAACAGCGTTTTAACTGAATCATCAGCTAACGGCACTTTGCACATTATTCAGTGCATATTAGGCATATGACTTTTGAAACTTTTTTCAAAAAATTAAAAATACATCGCCACATGCGATGAGTTTTTGATAGAAAATAATAAAAAGGGTATCAGTTTCGCAATACTTTTCAAAAACCTCCCCCCCAAAATGCAATAATGTTCCAACAAAGTAACCTCATTACGGTATATATGCTGCACAGAAAGATAGTGCTAAATACAATTTGGGTTATATATTTTTCCTATCCGACAGCATAAATATAATTAGTTATTGATGAACGTGATCAATTTCATCGTAGTACACTTAGGTCTTTTGTTATGCAGTAGTTGCGTTCCTCAGAAATCCACATAGAAAAACGAAAACAAAAATACTCTACCTCAATATAAAAACTTTAGTTTGTCAAAACTACTAACGGAATTATCATGCACCTAGCTATGAAACATACGACAAACACAAAAAGAAATTAAAAACTGTCGCCCCTGTCTGTGTTTTGTTACTTAAACAAAACTAAATCGGGGAATCCCGCCATTAATAACAAAAAACAATTCTCATCGCCATGAGCAACGAGCCATGAGCAAAGTATTGGCTGATGAAATAATTTATTGTATTTCATCATCTTTATCAGAAGCAACATATTCAATGTTGATTAGAGTGGGACAACACTATGACATGTGTAGTACTTTGAATACTTCATCTCTTTTTATTATATGTGCTTGTGTCACTTCTTACAACCAGTCTGTTTTCTGCTGCGTAATTGACAAGTCGTTGGCTTACAATTAAAAGAATAAATATAAAGATTAAAAGTGTTATGGTCAATAACTTTAATAGTATCAACATCAACAAAGTATAACATTTTCTCGATATATTTTTAGGTACAATAAATTATCATAAAATATATCCATAAGAAATTAAGTAATATTAATTATCCTGATCAACTTCTTAGAACATGTCATATTTCTCATCTAAAAACAATGTGGCAAAGAATTCTGCGATTTGGACAAATAATTAGACATCATTTGAGAAGTGCAAGACAAAACGACGTAAAATACCTAATATTGAGAAAAATTTATCAGAATTGTGCAAAATGCCAAGATATGCCTACATTATTGGTAGGTTTAATTATTTGGCCAAAGATCAAAAGTCTAGAAAAGTCCGGTATAAGATGATATGAAAGGAACTTACTGATTTATGGAGCAAATTGAATTTCCCAATTATCAATAAATACTCGATTGAAAGAAAAATTGAAAAACTGATCGATAATTATGACAAGCATTTGAAACATATTGAACGGTCTGACTTTGCTTTGAATAATGTATTTGATATAACAGATGAAACAGGTCAATGGCTAAGTACCGAAGACAAACAATTACATATGTTGCAAAAAAATACTCAAGGTGAAGTAGGTTATACAACTATGATATGAGTTCCAGTCCACCCATCTAAAGTCAGAATGCTCCATAAAGGCAAACATATTTCAAGACAGCCTCAAGTCAGGGAATTTGATTCAGACTCATCCAATGAAGGCAAAATTGATGATAAACCATACGCAAGTGACAACGAAGGGTATGAACCACCTTTGCTGCATCAGAAGAAGGAAAAAAGAATATCAATGAAAGTTGCAGTTAATATAGTGAAGGAAGCCAATGTAAGTACCAGGATAGCATCAAAAATTAGTGAAATCATAGCAAGTTCTGATATGCCATTTGCCACACTTTCCCAATCCGGCATATATAAATCTTTTATGAAAACCGCAAAAGATATAGAGACGAACTATATAAAGGAACTAAAGAACTATAAATGGTGCCTCCATTTCGACGGGGAAAAAATGGGGAAAAAAGAAATTCAAGCCATTGTCCTTAAAAACCCAAATCGCGAAATAAAGTTAGCCATACTAGTTCTAGACAATGGCAGAGCTTCCACTATATATGAAGGTATAAAGAAACAATTGGATAAATTTGATTTATGGAAATCGATAAAAATGATAGTAAGTATCTGATACAACTAACTAACACCGGTAAAAATAATGGTGTTGTTACTTTATTGCAACAACATTATAGAGTAGTAGGTTTACCCGAACCGCAATATGTAGGATGTCAGCATCATATCCTAGATTTAATATTAAGATATGTTATGGATGAATTACTTGGAGGAAAGACGTCGTCTCCAAATATTGCATACACATTTGTAACAGAGCTGTTAAACGAATATGAAAATCTCAAAGAAAACTATGACCAAAATGAAACAATCTTAAATTTTGTTAACATTAAATGGCGAGATGACATGCAGTATTTGCATGAGCTTGGCGCAGCATTTAGGCACTATGAGAAATATAAAACATTTCCATACATACATTTTAGACCTTTACCACTGTTAAGCAACGCACGATGGAATTCGAGAGCTATTTTTGCAATTTTGTGCTTTATACTTATGCCAGAATACAGAAACGAATTACTTCCGATATGCAAGTTTGTATGCGGCGCCTGGTACGATGTTTGGTTTTCTAATCACTCTTTCAATAACGAAGATTTTTCAACTTTGAAGGCATCTCTAGTTTCCTTTAAAAATGCCCATGCATGTTTTCTAAGACACTGGATAAAAAAAGACTCCGCAATTTTAAACCAACAACGTAGCAATATCTGTGCAGAACGCGCAATAAAGGCTATTCAGGAGATATATCCTTTATGTAAAAACTCTCGTACATTAAACTTAAAATATATTTCTCTCAATAAATAAACATTATTTTTAGTTTTAAGTTGTTTTATGTCCATCAATGTCATAAATATAAATGGCTTTTAATATACATACATACATACATATTAATAAATGCATATATGAAATTCAGAAATTGCTTCTTGGGGGGGATGTTTTTTTCACAGTTTGTATTAAAACTATATTTATTATTATTTTTTCACCATTTGTCATCATGTACAGCCATGTAAATATGATGTTACATTTTTGTCATATGCCTAGTGCATACATAACTTCACATGTTTTGTAATAATATTTCTTACCTTATTTTCTTCACGCCATGTTTGCAGATTATATCTGAATTGTATATTCTCGTCGAGAAGCTTCCTTTCATTAAATATTCCACTTATGTCCTCCTTTGTAATCATTTTCAATAGATTCATGCTCTTAATACCACATTCGGCAATTGCATTAATTGCCTCCAATGAAAGTTCCCATTCTTCAAAGAGATTCAATAAATCACTTTCTATTTCCAAAATGTTCTCTTCACTTTCCGCCATTTTCTTATATAATTATTTTATTGGCTTCAAATTCTTTTCAATATTAACTTCTTTCACTGAACCACACCCAACAACGATCGAACTGAAACTGAAAGCGATGTTTTATCTGAATGAATTCGTTGCTTACGAAATGATATTCGGGTTTTCAGCAAATGTCAAAACTTTGAAGGTAAAGGCTCTGAGCATAATAGAATTACCCAGGTAGTGTTGACAGTTGTTATGGGAAACATAAGCTGTCAAAAAATGTACTCAAAAAGAGAGCGCTTTCAATCGGCCATTGTTAATAAGTGAAAAGATAACCAATAGCCGCAGGCATCAATTCACCTCTGGCAAAGAGTTTCCTTTTGAGGCACTGAATAGAATTTGAAATTACGAACTAAAAAGCTTTTCTCACAAATTACACACGATTTTGTTACAACTTTTATGATTTTAAATTTTTATTGGTATATTAAAACGCAAACAAACTAAACGCATTTCAAACAAAAATTCTTATTTGATTTTTATGATTTTAGTTTTCGAAGCTTGCTTTCTTTTTTGCTATCTTTCACTAGGCTTGTTTTTGACAGGCTATGTTTTCCTTTTGAAAAAAATAAGCAGTTGTCAACACTACCTGGATAATTCTGGCATGGGCTCTGAGCTTTTTTAATAAAGTCAAAACTTCATAAGAAAAATTCTATAAAAGCAAATCATTTACCGCAAAATCCCAAAAACTTCTGACTTTTTTTAAAGAATAAAACTTTTAATCCAACAGTTCTAACTTTACTTACAAACTACTTTCGACATTTGCTACCTTAAAATCTTAACGGCATTAGAATGAAAGGCGATATTGTTGCAGGCTTGAATAGCCTGCTTGGTGGGTTGATTATGACGACCAAAAAATGGACGTAACTTGCAAAATATATTTTTCACACAGCACGAATCTTGATAGTAACTTTTAATAATTTGCAAACGTTTTTCGGGCGTAAGTCTATTCATGATGAAAAGGCAAGTCAAACTGAGCATTTTCGGCTTTGAAATGTGTCAAAAATCACGCGTTAGCTGTCAATAATATTTACATTAAAAACCAAAAGGCTAAAAAATCACCCTTTATAAAGGATAAAATCAATAGACCTAAATTGTATTGGCTTTGGTTTTATCAGCTTAAGCTGTTATGACACGCGCTTGTTTTAGTATTTTTGAGATTTTAAATCTATACACGGATAAAAGGGCAAGGAATACTTTGCGAAAAAGGACAATATATAGTAGGCAATCCAATATGACGTTTTAATCAAATTGAAAATGAAATTCAAATAATTCAACTTTTACTACTTTTCTTTTATTTTTTTTTTTGTTTTTTTATATTTTGTTGAGACTCATCTTCTTCTAATAACAAATATGCAGCAGAGTTTCCATTTTTTCATTCTTGCTTGCTGTATCTATCAGCTGCAGTGTTTGACCGTTTGTGGTCTATATAGAAAACAGGTCCTCTGCAATAGCTTGAGACCAATTGATGTTCCAACACAATTTGTTGCGGAAGCAATTGCATTTGCTTTTGCGGCTGGGGTATCGTTATTTTATATATTGTATGTCTCACAAGAACACCAGAAAACACTAAATAATTAAACTTTTTCGCAACTTGCAACCACAACAAATAAAAATTTAACAAAAAAAGACACAGTTTCGATAGTATTGTAAGTATAGACGTAGAATTCCTTTGTATACAGTAATAGAGAAAAATTCTGGTTTTTTTTCATATATATTCTTCAAAACTTTTTTTAAAGTTTTTCATTTTCTAAATAGAAATTATTCAAAAACAAATTTGTTGTTGTTATCCTCTTCAAACTTACATGATCTAAAAAGCTCACAATTAAAGTCATGTAAAAATTTGTTTTGTTTTATAAAAAGTTTTCATTTGATATATATGGTGATGAATTTTTTTTTCTTGTTCATTTGTTTTGTTGGCTAAAACTAAATGTAATTCAAAGTTATGTTGAATTATTTATTTTTTCTGCAGTAAAGATTATATACATAAATATATATTTTAAAAGTAATTTAAAATTAAAATTTAAGTTAACAAAATAAATTTTTAATATGGGAAGAATATAAAGCATAATAAAAATAACTCGAATTTATTATTGTATCTAAAAAATAAGTGTAGTTTTTAAATACAGCCAACGCATGCTTAGTAACGCATGCGCAAATTTGCGTAGTAGTATACATACATGCTTAAAATAAACATTCGTTTTATTCGTACTCTAACTCATGGCAGAATAACCAGGTAGGGCCGACTCAGAGAGGAATGAAGTAGAAAGCAGAGAAAAGCAAGCTAGTTGTCAAATACAGCTGTTCATGTCGAGTAAAAATTAAGAACATCTTAAAAAATTTCAGCTAACTGAACCAACAACAATTACCAAGCAAATCTAAGACAACGACGCACAGAAAAGAGCAAGATCACACTGGTTGAGCAGCGTTAGAGGGGATGAACCGAATCGTCCACAGAAAATAAACAGAGCTTTGCTTACTATGTCCCGCTTTTAACTCGTCATACACGAAAATTCTCGAGCTTGCGGTGAAAGCAATTATTGCTCTGGTAGCAGGATCTCTTTGTCCCTCTTTTCACTCGGCAATAATTGTCTTTGCCGCAAGCAGTTTGTGGATTATTTGCCCGCATGAGGGGGTTTCCGAAAGTCCCCTTTAAACCCGAGTAGTCAACAAACTACTTGCGGAGAAAGCAATTATTGCTCATAGAATTTCCGAGTGAAAAACGGCCTTTTGCAGCGCATGCAGAACCAAAACAACAATATCAGCAGCTAGTAGCAACGTTGCCAGTAATTTTTAATTGCCCTAAGGAATTTTTGTTTCTGGGAATTCCTATTAAATTTTTTAATTCAGCGTGGTATTTTTTAATTAGCGCGGAAATTCAGTGGGGTAGTATTTAAATTTCCTTGGGAGTTTGGTAATAATCTTCTTGCATTTTTTTCTTTTTTAGTAAGCAAAGTTTCTTTGTGGTATTTCTAAATTTTTTTAAATTGTTTTTGCATATGGGACTGATTGTGGTATTTTTTAATGCGAATGAGAATTTTGTGGCAATTTTAAATGCACATAGAATTTGTGGTGGTATTTTTAAAACGCATGGTATTTTTGTGGTAATTTTTAATAATCGTATGAATTTTTTTTTTTTTTGATATTGTTTTATTGCGGTAGAAACTTTTTTGCTTATCTTTACAATGGTAATTTTTGTTGCATATAATTTATGTTATTGCGAAAAAAGTAACTTATTGTCGGAATTGTTTTAAATTTTAACTGGCAACCATGGCTAGTAGTAATACATTTTTTTGTAGCCACATACTGACTCTCTAGTTACATGCATCTGTATTCTCTATTGCATTACAACCCAACAAGCCATGAATGTTACTGTGCCAGCTAAACGGTACTTAAAACGGCAGCGTCTGATTTGCTGGTATGAAAACGACATGTTTTGTACCTTTAAACTGTTCTCTATATAATTGTAAAGACCTTTTTTACATTTATCAAGAATCGAATTGAAATTTATGTCATATTCGCTTGATGTGTCGTTTGTTCTTATCTTTTTTCCCCCTCTCTTTTTCACCCTTTCGCCAAAAAACGCTGAAATATGCATTTAATCTTGTATTGAAATCAAGGTAGTGCAGTTGAGTTGCCGTTTATTGTTTAGTTTATTGTTGCAACTTAATAAAAACCATTTCAAGAAAAGGTTTAATTGTTTAACAACAAATAAAATTATTATACAACTTAAAGTTTTCTATATGACCTTGTTATTTATTGTGTTGAATTTCTATGATTTAAATACAAATTCTAATTGTTTGATAGTTTAAATCATTCTTGATTTTAAAAACAAATTCTAGTTGTTTGATACAATGTTGCCAGCCAAAATTCGTAACAATTCCCACGAAAATTACCTTTTTCTCAAAGTCACATAAATTAAATACCACCAAAATTCCCATGGTAAAGGTAAACAAAAAAAATTCCCACAGCAATTAAAAAATACCAAAAAAAATCCCACGATCACTTAAAATTACCACAAAAATACCACGCGTTTTAAAAATACCACCAAAAATCCCATATGCATTTAAAAATCCCACAAAAAATCCCATACGTATTAAATAATACCACGAAAATTCCCTTTTTTTTTAAATTTTTAAAAAAGTTTAGAAATACCAGAAATTTTTGCATTTAAATAAGCAGAAATAAATAGACACGTCGATAGTTAAAAATTTTGCATTTATTGTCTTTGTTTCAAAACTATAACAAATAAATAACCCAAGTAGAATTTTACGACCACAGGTTACTTAATATACATTTTTTAAATGATGACGTTGCAGAGATACTGATTTGGATAATATTTTATGGAAAAAGTTTGTAAAAATTCCTATTTGTAAAAATTCCTATTCTTAAATAAAGCCTTCAATGTGACTTTCCTTTTTAATACTATTTTACCACTAGGTCACAGAATGTTGTAACGATTTATCAAGTTTTACCTTTAAAAAATGCATCACTCAACTATGGAATAATAACTTAAGAAGTTATCATTTTGTAACGATTAAATAATTGCGACCCAAGTGTAGGCTCTTTGTATTTAAAATGGTGTCCGCAAATTATTATTACATTTTCCTAACAATAAACATGAAATTGCTTTTATATATTACTAGCTGAACCCGGTGTGCTTCGCTACTCCCCTCGTTATAAAATAAAATTAAAAGTATTTATATATTTTTCACGCCATCGAATTTTCGAAATAAGTTCACCCCAGCGCCGCCTACCGTGTCCATTTATACACAAATTATTTTCTTATGATCAAACAAACATACATTCTGAATTTCAGTTAAATTGGTCCATAAATTCAAATTTTCGATATAAGTCCACCCCAGCGCCACCTATCGGGTCCAAATATAGCCTATGTTACCCACCGTACCAAGATGAACATTACCTGAAAATTTCATCAAAATCGGCCCAGCCGTTTTGGAGTCCATACGTTACATACATACACACATCCTATTTTATATATATAGATTGATTGCTTACATTAAAAACTATTCCTGAAATTTGTGTACAGTACTTTCTTGACAAAACTTTTTAAAACATTTTTTATTAATATATGAAATTATTAAAAAATTTCTGAATTTAGATTGCGCTTAAATTTTTAAGAAGTTTTGGCTGTTTTTTACCGAAAATCTTCTTTCCCATTTACATTTATCTCCAAAAAAATATCCAAAACACCTAATGTTATGTTGTACTCTTATATTTTATATAAATTCTAATTATAAAATAATTTATAATAATTATGGCTGTAAACAAAATTGGCAACTCTATAATGCATTTATACTAAAATGTAATAAGTAACTTCAAAGTAATTTTTACTAAAACAATGTCGGCATTGTGTTGCACCACTTTCGAAAAATAGGGATCTCTGTAACGTAACCAATACATAACATCATGTCAATGTTGACACAAAAATAAACGCTACGACGTCGCTGCAACCCAAATATGGACCATCAGTTCTAGTTGGGAACATACAAATTGTTTCACATAAAGTTAATTGTTACACATATCACATGTTTTCGTCTTATATTTGAGATCGTGAATTTTATTTGTATGTATCCATTTAATAATTTCTAAAACGATAGTATGCTTATAAAAATAAAATAATAAAAAATAAACAAAATAAAATAAAAATATTGTTTTCAAAAATATTTGTGGTTTGTGAGGTGATAAGCAATTCATTTTAACACAACATGACTTTTCAAAAATTTAGGTACTTATTTCTAATATCAAATAATAAAAGTGACTTCAGAATAAAAAATAACCATAATAAAATATGTATACAGTTTTCAAAGATATTTGTGCTTTGTGAAGTGATAAACAGTGAATTTAACACTATATGATTTTTCAAAAAATTAGGCACTTATTTCTAATATAAAATAATGTCAGTGACTTTAAAAATAGAAAATAAACAAAATAAATTAAATATTAGTTTTCAAAGATATTTGTGTTTTGTAAAGAGATAAACAGTTAATTTCAACACAATATAATTTTTAAAAAATGTAGGTACTTATTTCTCATATAAAATAATATACATAAGGGACTTCAGAAATAAAAAATTAACAAAATAAAATAAATATAAATTTTTTATGGCAACTGTTATTTAATTTTGATTTTAACAGATAATTGCTGAATATTGGATTCGATAAGTAAACTTGCAAATATTGTCTATTATTGTTTTAGTGGTCTTATATATTTCACTTTTTTTGGACTTTTAAAATAATTTTTGTAAGCTTAACGCTTGCATGCAGAAATGTGGAATTTTCAGAAAGGTAAGAATTTTAAGTTTAGAATTTTTTTCAGAAAAGAATGCGCTATTCGTTTTTATGCAATTTTGTGATGTCAACTTGTTCTTAAAACAAATATGTAATTTATTCATTTATATTAAGAGTAAGTTCGAAAAAATGTACAGCGTAAACTTATAGCTTTACTCTACTGTATATATACGTCGATCATCTAATACTATGATTAAGATTTTGCTTAATAAAAGTGAAAAAAAAACTTTTTAAGAAAAAATTCCCAAATTCCCATGCAATTAAAAAATACCACGCTGAATTCCCACGCCAATTAAAAAATACCACGCTGAATAAAAAAATACCATGGGAATTCCCAAAAAAAAAATCCCAAGACCAATTAAAAATTACCACGAATGGGATTTTTCCCACAATACTGGCAACCTTGGTTTGATAGTTTAAAATCGTTTATTGTGCTTTAGGTCAGGTTAGAACAATTAATTGCTCTAATTATTTTTTTCTTTTCATATTGAAAATGTTGTTGCTGTTGTTTCTTTGAAAAAAAATCGTTAGAGCAATTAATTGTTCTAACCTGACCTAAATTCAATAAACGATTTTAAACTGTCAAACAACTAGAATTTGTATTTAAAATAAAGAATGATTTAAGCCATCAAACATTTAGAATTTGTATTTAAATCATAGAAAATCAACATTAATATACAACTTAATAAATGGTACGCTTATATGAAACACACAATGCATAGTTTGCTGACAACGAAACGGTCCACTTCAGTGCTTTTAAAAGTGCACACCGTTTTCACCTGAGCTGATTGGCTGTCTGGGAAATGAAGAAAATGAAAGCAACTGATGTATATTTATGTATGTATGTTTTAGATACATATTAATAAAAACAACAACAACAACAACAACAAAAGCAGCACAACGAACGACGTGATTACGAACAAAACAAGCAAACACACAAACAACAACTACCTTAAAAACAGCATAAGCAGCTACTGCAGCTAAGCAGCTTGTGCATTTCTCATACGAATATATGAATTTTTCATCTTCTGAGATTTTACTATTTTATAAGATATTCTTTTTATTCCCACTAAAACTGATATTTTTGGATTTTTTTTTTCTTTGTACGATGAATATTAAAGGCTGTAGGTATATCCCAAAGTGTCAAATATCACTTTGAAAAAATTTGTGAAAATGACCCCCATACAAACCGTGCTGTAAGACGTAATTCTACGTCAAAAATCTTTCGTGGCGTTTATTAGTGTATATTTCAAGATCATCATACAATTTTTTCGATAAAAATAATTCAAAATGTCGGCTGAAGGTCTCGCTGATCAAAGCCGTGCACGGCGATAGCCGACGTGCGCTGTGCACTCTACAGCCCTGCCAAGTGATCTTAAACGAAAAAAAACAAAATAAATTATTAACCTAGATGAAAATTGGGGGGCCTTTTAGATTTCCGATTTTTAAAAACCCTTTTTAAAAACAATGGCGGCCCTTTGAAAAAAAATCTTGTTTTTCCTACTTTTTCTGTTGCTTCAATGTTAAAAAATAATGATAATAAATTTTTTTGAAAAAAACGCTTCCTGAAGGCCACTTAAATTGGATAAGCTTTAATTTGAGCCGTCAAACATCGAAATCGGTCAAGTCGTTGAAGCGGAATCGTGTACAGCGCGGAAAAAAAGGTTTTCGAGAAAACATTTATACCTGTTTTACGGCCGACGCACTCTCTCGTCTAATACGCTATGATTCTATAGGGAAATATCCTTTTGACTACATATTTTCAAGATCCTAAAGATGGAAATAAAGTAAAAACAAAAACAAAATTTTTCCATCGATTTCTACTAGAACCACCCCTTAAATTAATTTGATAATTTTTTGATACCGGTGATTTAGTCACCGTGATTGAAAAATCACTGGTAGCTGCGGTGATCATAAGCTATCAGAAACCGGAATCAGTGATTGAGCTTTTGTTTAATTTTTGTCTTATGTCGTTTGCAGCGATTCGTGATATAACCAGTGATTTTTTGTTTGTGCGAGAATTTTTTGTCTCTGTCTCTCAAGAGTTAGCTTACCATGCGCACTTTGGTATGAGTTTTAATGTTGTTTCGGTCATCTCTCATAACTACATACTTGGATATGTATTTGTTTAGTTATAAAATAACGTGATCACGGTCATCATATAAAAGAACGGCGATTTAAAAATCACGGTCACTAAGAACGCCGTTCCTGAAAAATCACCAGATCGCACATCTCTAGTGCTTTCTTCTTAATTTTGCCTACTGATATTTTTCATGAAATGTAATGGTTACACGTAACTCCTTTTACTCTTAGCAATTTAAACTATTAATTAACCAATAAGGATTATGCTATAATCAGTTGCTTAATATTATTTGATAGTGTCGGTAAATTTAAAAATATAGGGTTAGTATTGGTTAAAGCATGATTTGACATTTAAAATGTAGGAGGATTTATCAAATATTAAAATCCTTTTACTATTTTATTAGAACTGTTATTGATATTTTTTTATTTATGTTATTCTGCTTTTTATTATTATCAACTTAGTATAATATGCATAAGGTATCCAATAGAAAGCACTCTGAAAAGGTTCTTGCTGAAGAAGATCTTCAAAAAGCACTACTCTACATTAAAACTAAATTTTAAATGCTTATACCAAGGACACACATATGGTATTGATACTAGAGTATTGAAACCATGAACGATTTCATATTATGTGGTATGAAAGTAGTGAGCCACATATCGAAATAGTTTTGTTTGACAATTGCTTCAAAAAATTATTTACACTTATAGCCCAAACAGAATAAGCATAGCCAACACGCAGCCAACAAAAGAAATGTCAACATAGAAGTTGGTTGCCTTGCAACCCTATGAAATGAACATAATAAAAATAACCAACACGTAGCGAACGCAGCCGACACAAAAATGTTGACGAACTTTTAACTTTTTCCGCAGCCAACGGTAGCGAAATGTCAAAATACATAGTTCAAATTATAAAACTTAAAATTAACTAAAACATATTAGTCCAAATTAGTAAAAAAGCAAACAAATTATGATATGCAAAAGGCAGTATCTATTAATTTTGTAAAATATAACAAAATATTGTAAGCATAAAGCTCTATCTGCGTTATCAACACAAATTCTATTCTGTGCACAACATTTCGTTGGCTACATTTTCGACAGCTCGCTACGTGTTGGCTAAGCCTATTCTGTTTGGGCTATTAAACAAAATCTTATTTTAAGAAGAGAAGAAAAAATTAATAAAAAAATTAATTCAAGCGAGCTGTTTTTCTTGTCACTTACTTTGAATTAAATTTATTCTCAAATGAAAAATTTTTAATTTTATGACTTTTATGTAATTAGATTTTTTGTCGCTCTCAGAAATAGCGCTGATATCAGCTGAGCTAAAGTAATATTAAGGTTGCAAGTCAAAAAAAGGTATGTTAGTATGGCGAAACCATAAAAAATTGTTGTGTTTCCTAAACCATGAATGAGTTACGATACTAGCTTCATGAGCTGGCTTATAGCTTATGCCACTATATGCGTACCTATTATGGTATCACTACTACTATAAAACTATGGTTTCAATACCATGTGTGTGTCCATAGTATTACAAGTATTTCCCGAAAATATGACATAAAAAAACAATATTAATTTATAGGCAGAAGATTTTTTTCTGTAAGGCATGTGGGAAGCGAGTTTCTACTTCATGTTGTTAAATACGCGTAAAGCTCTGTCAAATCCTCCTTACAAGTAGAAAGATTTTAGACTTTTCCCCATTTCCTCTGTTTCACTCCATCCCAAGAAAACGATTTGGTAAGCACATTTGGAATATAAATGATTTGCATGTTAAATAATTAAGGAACAATATCCGCTATCAAATTTTTAGCGATGCGTTAAATTTTTACTGAAAATTATCAAAATATATTCTTTTTTATGATGTTACATCATCCTCGATCCACCGCATATTTTTTTTTAGAAATGAAAACAATAAAAATACATTTTTATTTAAAAAGAAATTTTAAATAAAAACAATAAAATAAAAAATTTTTTATATTTATTGGTGGCCAGATGCAATTTTTTTAGCAATCTCCCCTCCCCGAAAAAATGCTGTATACGACCTTGCTGGCAATACTGCTTTTTGTCAATAACTCATGATGGGAGTATTTCAGTAAAGTAAGCAACGTAATTGTAGACGACGACGCAAGGAAAATATATATCAAGCCAATTTTGTCCGATCTCGTCGGCAAACGAATGAGGCTTAAGACGAATGTTCCGTTTTACATAAAGATGCTATAAAAAACGGTTTTTGCTAGAAAGCCTTTTATATTATCCGAAATAATGAATGGAAAATAATGATTTTTTATTTCCTAAATCAAATGCATTTTTATAGAATTGCAACATTAAAAGCAAATTAATAAATATTAATTAAAGCAAGAAAGAAAGAGGAAGAGAAATAAATATCTACAAAAAATAATTACTTATTGGCAGCAGCATAAAAACAACAAAAGTAAGCAATGACATGACGCTAAAGTATGCGTTGAAGTATACAGAACAAAAAAGAAGAACAAAATGGGGAAAATAAAGCATAAACACATAAACACAAGATTTGCTGTCGTCTTCTTTCTCGAAAGCAAAATGGTCAAGGACATTGTGCATTTCTCAGATGCCTAACATGTTGTTTATCTTTACTTCTTTTGTGCTTTTCAATTATTAATTTCTGTTTCGTTACCTATTTGTGCTATTTTTTTTTTTTTTTATATTTCTTGCCATACTTTGGTTAGCGTTTCTATTAATGGTAGAAAATGAAGTTTTCAGATGGTTTTATTTTTTTTTCAGCCGTTTCATTATTTGTTTGATATGACAAAATACTATCTTATTTCTTTGTCTTTCATGAATATGAACAATTTTGTCAATGAAATGTTATATATTGTAGTTATTATTTTTTCTTTTTGTGCTTCTTTGTTGTCAATTCATTATGATAATCATTTTCTTTATGTTACTGCTAGTTTTTGGTATTGTAAATAACTGTATGGTTTATATGCAGGGTGATATGAAAGAAGCGCAAAGATTAAAAGCTGCGAGTAATGATAAAATATTGGTAAAGTGTATATTTATTGGTGCAGTTGTTATAGAAGCTGTTACAAGAATAAAAAGTTTTAATTCAGTTTTGAGTATAACGCTTTTGGCGTTTCACCAAAAAATTTTTTGCTCTTAAATATGCTTAAAACACAAAAATATTATAAAATAAATATATTTTGGCGTGCTTTTGCCGATGGGCAAAATTAAATGACATATTTGTAAAGCGCGACTTAAATTTCTTAAAAAAATTGTAACATATTTCCTTCCGTGTGCTTTTTGCAAATTTTGAAATTTGCTTTTTCGCTTAACTACATCAAAATTTCCTACATTTTCTTAAATGACATAACTCCTGAACAAAAATTAGCACAGAAACCGTAAACCACTTTTTGTAAACAAACGGTATGCTCTTCTTTAAATTGTTTGTACATCATAAAATGTTTTTTACATTATTTATATATTTTATTTCAAAAGATGCTCGAATAGCTAAAAACGGGAAGTCTTGCAATATTCCAGCTGAAATTTGATCAAATGTGTTTTGCCAGGCTTTGCCAACTTCTAGTTTTAGGATTTTCTTAAAGTTAATTATATTTATTTAATACTAGCTGGCCTTATAGTTATAGACGTTGTTATTCCCTTTCCGGTAGTTGGCTTTATGACTACAAGTCTTATTTCATTACTCAGTTTTGGCGGATCTACATTTCAAAGAAGTATTAATTATGAATCAACTTTCACGGTCAATATTTAATATGACATTCCAAATGTTTCATGAGTTCTTACAGATTCTCTAATGTTCAAGATAAAGCAAAATAGATAAAGCCAAAGCAATCCCCGAACTTTCCGGGTAAACACTTTCCGTATCCGAAAACACCTCTTTGATGGTTGCAGCTCTTAATAAGCGATTATGACGGTTAGCACGTGAAGTATCTCGCCACGCATTCGACTAAGTTCGACGACCTATGTTAGCTCGTCCTCTCTTTGGTATTGTAATAAACACATAAAAACGACATGGAATTGTTTTCAAAAATCTGTCGAAATTACCTAGATAATTTCTCAGTATTGAAATATTAAAACTGAGTCCTCGAGTCTTGTTTAACCACGTTGCTGCCGCGGCCCCGTTGCCAAACACCAATAAAATGTTATCAGTGAAAGTGTATATGTAAATTGTGATCGAATACTGCATTCCATGGCTGTGCGACCTGTAACTCAAAAGCTGTTAAATTTCTAAAATTTAGGTTGTATGGTAGGTGCCACGCCCCCTTGTCCAACGCCATACAATTTTATTCGTAAAACTGTATGTGTAAATTGAGTTCGAATACTGAATTCCGAGGCTATTCGGCTCATAACTCAAAAGCTAATCGATATTGGAAATTTGGGTTGTATGGGAGGTGCCACGCCCCTTTGTCTAAAGCCCATGAAATGTTATCAGTAAAACTACTTGTGTAAATTGTAGTCGAAAACTGAATTCCGAGGTTGTGCGGCCTACAACTCCAAAGCAATTCGTAAATTTGGGTTGTATGGGGAGTGCCACGGCCCCTTTTACAACGTCCATAAATTGTTATCATTGAAACTGCATGTGCAAATTGTGGTCGAAAACTGAATTCCATGGCTGTGCAACCTATAACTAAATAGCTTTTCAATTTCTCAAATTTGGGTTGCATTTGAGGTGCCACGCCCCCTTTTTCAATGACATACAACTTTATCAGTGAAACGAAATGTGTAAGTTTTGGTTGAATACCGAATTCCGAGGCTGTGCCGCCTATAACTTCAAAGCTATTCGTTATCGCAAATTGGGTTGCATAGGAGGTACTAGGCCCCCTTGTCAAACTCCCATAGAATGCTATCAGTGAAGCGGCACGTGCAAATTGTGGTCGAATACCAAATACCGAGGCTGTGCGGTTTATAACTCCAAAGCTATTCGAATATTTCCCATAAAAAATACAAAATATTCAGTCAAAAAGCTTATTGATTTGTAGGCTGCAAAAGGGGGTGTGGCAAAATTTTCTTGAGCTTCCCTGCTGTTAGGCAAACAAAACACAACAAAAATTATTCAAATCGGTTAAGCCATTTTCGAGCCTTAGCAAGACTAACGCACAGCAATTGATTCTTATATATGGGCATTTCCAGAAAAAATTCAACCGTGACCAAAAACTTAAAACTTATTAAAAACTTTTTATTTTATTACATTTTTAAGAGAAACATTTTAATTTTATTAATTTAAGAAATTTCTGTATAAATTCATTAACCATTATGGCCAAATCGTCTGCATTGTTTCACAAATGCAGTTTCCTTTTTCGTAAATGTTTCGTAAACTTTTTGTTTTAGTAAAAATGGAAGGCATAGGCTAAAGATAATGAAAAAATGTTTGAGACAAGGAAAGGACAAAATACAACATTTGTTTTTTAATTACTAAATTGCAGAATAACTTTACTACCTAATTAGTTAATCATTAGTTAATTTAAATTTAAGGAAATTTTGTCGCATGAGTTACGCCAAATTTTTTTTGAAAACTCAATATATTTTTAAATAAGCAAAGTAAATAGGTAAAGTGGGTACAATATGAAACTTCACTGTTTTCCCATTATTTAAAAATTAAAAACAAAAAAAAAATTGTATGGGAAAATTCGCTGAGTATACAATGTAAACTTCCTTGTAAAACATACTTCCTTTTTTTCTCGCGTGAGTTACGCCCATATTTACCACTGCCATTTTTAATTAGTTACAAGAACGACAATTTTGGTAGATCATACCATTACTAGGTCTTGTGAGACATATGTACGTAAGAATTTTTTTTTACTTTTTTCTTATGTGTATGAATAAAAAAAAATTATTTGTAAGAACTTAAACTTTCATATTAATAACCAGTTTCGCTTTCTGTTTCGGTTTCGGCCGAATATTATAAAATGGCCGAATATTCGGTTTTAGTTTCGGTTTCGGCCAAAATTCTGGTTTCGGTCTTTATATACAAGTACTTTTTTCTTTATATACAAGTTCGTAAATTTAAAGTTGGTTATTAAAGTTACTGAAATATTTTGCGAACGCTAACACAACGCAAGGTTGCCTATCTAAATATTTCATTATTAAAAAAACCTTTATAAAATTCAACACAACAATACAAATCATCAGCATCAGTGTAACGTCTTTTTTTATGAAACGTTTCAGACGAAACGTTTGAAAAAAGAGTAATTCTAAAATCAAGCTTGAGCCACTCACTCCAAACTCTATAGAAAACCTACTTGTTTAATGTTACAAATGAAATCTATTTATAAATTTATTTAAAATTTTTGAATAACGAATAAGAATAACGAATTAAAAATATTTATTCATCATTCGAAAATAAAAAATCAATCAAATACTTGTTATTCAAACTTTATAATAATCAAAATTTTTTTGTTATTTTTTATTTTTGTTTTGAATTGTTCTTGCCCAACACTGACCTTTGGTTACTCATCATCATAAAAAAGGCGTATTTATACTTTTTTAAAGTATTTTTGTACACTTTTTATATATTATATTTATACTTTTATATAAAAGATACCGATCGCAGACATCGGTTCCTCAAGTTTTTTTTTTAAGTTTAAATGTATTTAAATATATATTGTATATCAATATATACATATTAATAATGCTGAAAGAATGGAATAGCTTTTTCCGGGCAGTAATGTCTGGCAGCTTATTTTTTACAACTATAATATAAGCTAATATGGTACAAAAAACTCAATTTTTAGAGGTTATTTCAAACTATTGCAGCCCACGGATGGCTGTCCTAAGGTCCAAATATTTGGGGAATCATCATAACATAAATCAAGGATTATATAAAGCAACTTTGCTTAACAACTTTTTTCGTGAGGCGCCTTAATGTCCATTGCACCGTAGAGCTGTAAAACTAAGTTTTTGTGATAGTTTTAAAAATTTGTATTAATCCAAATAAGATTTGGTTGCTGTGGCTAAAAATTTAGCTATTGAATTTGCAAAAAAAAACAAAACAAAAATTAAAATGAAATGACAATTGACAATTGACAATTTTTTATTTATCAATCAAAATCTTTAATTGACTTTAGCAAATGACTGCATTGTCTTTTTCTTTTAAATATTTTTGTAACTGAAGCTAAACAAGTCAAATCATTAAAAAATATTTTTCTTAAAAGACATCAGTTATCTTATTTCAAAACACATTCTAGCAAATCTCCCCTTTTTTTAAAGGAAACTGAAAAAATAATAAAACAAATAAAAAAATTAATTCCAGAATAACAACGGGTGTGTTATACTCTTTCTCTTTGCACCATTCAAATATTAAGAATATTTTCAGCACGTGGTTTCCCTTTTCGATTTCACCAGAAATCATTTAATAAGAAATCGTTATAGCAAAAACGCTTCTTTGTACTATTCCAAACACTTGAGAAGATTATAAATTTTTGTTACATATTACAAAATGTCTTTATAAGTTCTTAGATAAAAAAAACAAAACTCAGCAACGTGATTAAGTGTTTCATTTGTATATTTAAGCGTATTATGGTCAATTCTATTCAGTTTGTTAAGCTTTGTGTATACCATGCCCAGCAGTCTCGGGCATCATCGAAGAATTGTTCTTTGGTGATTTCTTAAAGAAACTTGCTGCACATGCCAAACTTGCAGAATATTCTTAAACGTGTCTGTCTTGTATTCGTCAATAGCAGACTAAAAGAATATTCTTTAACTCATCTGCATTGTGTTCGTCAACAATAAAGAAACAAAAAGAACAAAGCAACAAAAGAAACTGAGAGCTCACGATAACTCTTCTCTCTTGTGTTTCTTGTCGAAAATTCTTTAACGCGTCTTTCTTGTGTATGTCAAAAAAAAAAACAAAGTAACAAATCAGAAACACATGTTCTCGTACGCGGTTGAACAAAATCAAAATGCAACAAAACTTCCTTGTCGGCCTTTGTGGTCTAGTGAAGAGTACGCTAGACTATCAACTCAGGGGTCCTCGGTTTAAGTCCGGTTTCGGGCATGGCATTCTTTGTTCTTTACTACATTTAAGAATTATTGAAATAAAAAATTTACAACTGAATTAAGGACATTGGCTTCGGTTTTATAAGCAATTTAGTTTTTATTTTTTTAAACAACTTTCGGTTTTCACTTCATTCACGAAATTTCATTAACTTTCTCTCTGTTTTCGTTTACGAAACTTATACAACGTTCTGCATTGCGTTCTTGCACAAATTTGGAACATTTATATGAGATTTTCGTCAATGAAATGTATGGCCGATTCAGCATATTTCGTCCATGAATCGGAAAAATCACGCATGATTTTTTTACGGTTTCTTTAAGAACGAAACTACTGCGTGTGATTAATTCTGTATTATTGCTGTATTTATGAACTTATAAGCATAACAGCAGTAGAGCATTATGTACGATTGTAGTTGTTATTAAGCACAATACAAAAACGAAACACTAATAAACAAACATACAACAATATTATTATGTGTTAAAGGATTTATGAGTAGATTCTATTACATTTATGCTAGTCATAAATTATTTTATTTTGTTTTTAGTGCTAGAGTAATATTTGCATAGCTTATGTGTTAATAAAATCTATAAAAACATGCCATTCAAGAAACATCGATATCCAACATTTTTACGTAAAAACAGAAATAACAAAACAAAATATAATAGTGGTATTCAATGAACGCCGTATTTGTGATGTTAACAGCGTATGTTCGATAAGTTTACAGCAAGGTAATTTGCAATAACAAAATTGTAAGGGATTAAACATACACAGCTTACGCAACAAAAACGTGGTGAATACAATACGCGTAGCGGATGGAATATATTCCGAATATATGAAGCATCAATTACCCTGTAATGACCACTACTTCCGACTATATTACCTTACTATGCATAAAAGGCCTTACTTTT
This sequence comes from Dichetophora obliterata, assembly GCA_963920525.1. Taxonomy (NCBI): domain Eukaryota; kingdom Metazoa; phylum Arthropoda; class Insecta; order Diptera; family Sciomyzidae; genus Dichetophora; species Dichetophora obliterata. The sequence goes on from OY986439.1 coordinate 173,696,129, forward strand.
AACATTGAATGAGACAGGAGGTAAGTGATCGCATCCCTTCAGCATTACCTAGAAGTTATGGAGTTGTTACTCTTGTATTAAGTTATAAAAATCACTGCATTACTTTTCCTTGTATGCTACATTACAGGTAATGAGGTATGAGTTAATTACTTCTGCTATATGCAGACGCATTACTTTTTGAAAAAAGTAATGCTTCCTTACCTGGTAATTTATTCTGTATTAGTTCTATGGTAGCCACTGGAAAATTCGCTGCTGGGCGTTAATGCGTAATATCCGACTGTGGTTTGATGTTGTTTTGACAAGCAGTGTTTCTGTTAAATTTAACAATTTTAAAAATTAAAAATGCACTAACCATAAACGGATTACAAATTTTGGTAAAGTTTAAAATAATTTTGTAATGGCAGTTTTTTCTCAATACAATTACGCCATTTTCTCGGTTTTTATTAAAGGTGGGATCGTGGATGGTCTTAACATAAGCTTATAGCCATACGCTTTCAGTATATATACTTCGTTCATTGAATACCATTAATATTCTACTGATTGATTCTTACAGTTAACTGAGACGTGATGGTTATTTAATGAAAAATGTATGTTAAATACAGCTATGTACTATTCCATATCTGCTCAAACATCATGACTATGAAAGCACTTCATATTTTTTTCCTCATTGTAAGTTGAAGTTATCGCTGCTTCAACTTTTCGCTAAATCGTTTTACGATTAATTTGATGTTTTTGTGCGTGTGCGGCTTGAAAAAAAAACCATTATATCGTATGCTATAAAAGCACTTAAGGACTTAAAACACTTTACTATGTTTGTTTATACGTGGACATTATTTATTTGTTGAAGTTGGCTATGACTGGTAGAACTAGGTTTTACAGTAGAACTGATGGATAATGCTGTGAATGACGAAATCATGAAGTGATGATTGTATCGAACACAAGCAGAAATACAAGCATGAATGTTTTTAGGATACATGGCATGATATAAGTAGGGAAAGATAAAGGCGAAGTCTGAGGAGGAAGAGGAGCAGGATAGAGCAGCTTAAAGGAATTTATTGTATTATCTACAGTGTCTGGTGAAAGCAATTTGTTCTTTGTTGTTGAAAGCTTTAGATTTTTCATAACAATGAAAATAGAGAAAGGAATTTTTAGTATACGTTTTAAAAAAAATTAGTTTTGAAATTTTTTTTTGCTCAAACACAAAACGCCACTCGAGCAAGACCCTTCTCAATTCGCACACACAAACACTTACATATCATATTTTTACATTCTTCAAATTCTATAACATTTACATTCTTTGTCTACATTTTGTTAAGTTTATTGTTGTATTTGAAAAAAGAAAATTTAAATGCAGTGGTTCTTAAGTAATGCTACATAAAATTAAGGTTTGCAAGAAACTAGTTTAAAAAACAAAAAAGTTTTAAAAATAAGAATACCAAAACTAAGAAATTATTGAATTTTAAGGAAGTTAAAACAAGGTCATTTTTAAATTTTCGAGTTCGAATACAAGATTTAAAATCATAAATAAGATTAATTATTTAACTTTATTTTATTAACCTTAAAAGTCTTTTATGTTACTTACAGAAATGCATGTTATTCGATTGGCAGATATTTAAAAAATAACTTTTTAAGGGTCTTACAAGTTGTTGCTTCTAAAAAATTAAAGAAGTACAAAAAACGCAAATTTTGATCTTGTTGTATTACTGTATTATAAATACATATTTTAAGGTTATGATAACTTCACAGCATTGATTAGTTTTGCAAATTTGCAAGTTCGTTGCAATACCAATATTATGAAAGCTTTGAAACATTGATTAGTTTTGTAAATGTACAAATATACTAAATTTAAAAAAAAAAAATGCAATGATATCTCTAAAGTGGCACACAAACATCAAACATTTAAGCTTAATTAAATAAAAGATAAATTTTGAAATTTATCTAATTTTTCAACCATCACTTCTAGATATTTATCAAGGTTGTTGAAAAAATATGCTCAGGTCAAAAAATCATTTATGGGAAAAAAATTTTAAATTTTGAAATTTATTCCTTACTTTAAATTTCATATTGGTTGCAATAAGTTCTTGTAATCAAATACGCTTTCTCTGAGAAGCTGGCTACTGGAATGATGTTCATTTTAAAGTCTACTAAAAATGTTCTCTAGTGCTTCTATTTCAAATGTTTAATGACTACTGTTGTAAATATTTTATATTGTTACTAGCAAATACCCGTTGAAGCAACGCCTGCGGTAAAAATGTTAAATACCATTTCAAATTTTAAATCTTTAAATTAAAGTATTTCGTTGACTTCGGTTTAAATAAAAAATTCATGTATTAAAAAAAAAATAAAATATTAACACTTCTTTTCAAAAAAGAAAGGGGTCATTTACCACAGTAAACATTTTTTCCTATGCAAGTCGTAAGGAAATGTTAAAATGATAATATAGAATAAGATGGTTAGGAAGTGGCAGTACCTTTGAATCTGAAATAAAAACTGGATTGTAGTAATTTAAAAATGAAAAAATTGTATGTGCATGGAAAAGCTTATCGAAATATTATTCGCTTTTTATATTTAAAGCAAAAGCTAGCAAAATAAAAATTAATTTTATAAATTGTTTTGTTAATTTTATAAGTTGACCTTTAAATGTTTCGTTCTTGTATATATATATTATTTTGGTTCTTGGTCTACGATTAAATGTATTATTAGAAAAACTTCTTTCTTAGCTTTAAAGTATTATATTTTGCAAATTTTTTGTTTTCTTAATTATTCGAACATCTTTTCCACATTTTTCAGCTGCTGCTGTCTTTATTTGAGTAGACGTCGTATAAATTATGATGAACTTTTTAACAGAACGACGACTACAAAGCTTCGGAAGAAAATTAAGTATAGCGGCGTCTTTGAAAGCATCTCTTTGTAAGAGCGATTTATGCTAGCCTCGGTTACTTAAAAAAGCTTAGCAAGATTGTATTCTATACATATTTGATGGTTTTCAAGGTTGATTTTTTTTTTGAATACCTTTAATTATGTAATAAATGAAAAACATGTATTTAATGAGTTTTACCTGTTAGATGAAATAAAAAAAATTGGTAATTAATGAAAAGAAATCATGTATTTGAAGCATTAATATAAGTGTCTTAACTATTACTAGACTTTGATTTCAACTGTTTTAATGTTTTTCTTAGCTTTCGTCAAAATTAGGCTCTGGCAGCCGCTTGCCGCCATTTCATTGACCTCCTAAACATCTATACCAAGGGTGCAGCTCCTCTGGTATAAGTCCTCTGGTATAAACAGCTCGTCTGGTATTTACAAGGTTAATCAGGTTGCTCTTCTTTTGCTAAGAGATATGGACTAGTTTAGGGATGACCTCTTCCAGCATCATTTACCTTTTTAAACTCGGAAGTGTGGTCATGGTGATAAAAAGTTCATGGATGGTCTTTTTCGAATTTAATGCATTTTGTTTTTAACCATAACGTTTTATCTCCATCTTCAGCTTTTTTGTGTTTTTAAGAGAAGCGTTAGCCAATTCTTGCAAATTAAAGAAATCAGTGTACTTCAAAAGATGGAACTATTACTTGTTTTTGGAATTCATGTTTGATCTTTCTGTTTGCGCTGATCTACAAATTTCTGCCCGGTCTGCCATAGTAAAGGCATTTTTATATGTTTTTCCAATCTCAATGGCAGAATGCATGATTTTGTGTATTCGTGTATGGAGTTGTGCATATAACATAAATATTTTTTTGTTTGCTTGAAAAATGAGAGGTTATAGTTATCGCAAAAAAGACGCCTGTTCATTAACGGGCATAATATTACTCTCTACATAGAAGTTATTTTGATAATGGCCATAAATTTTATTTTAAGTATGGACAAATTCTATTTAAATATAGTTGTTTGCTTGATTTCCTGATGTAATGCGCATTCATAGTGGGAATGCTTTCCATATGTTTTTTACCAAAGCAAAGTCTAGAGATATCATAATCAGAAAAATCTGACATATCTTATGCCTTTTTAGTTAGATAGTTTGTTCGTTTTGAGAATCTTGGATAAAGTCACCATCCTCGTCTGTAAGTTTATAATCCACAAATTTTTTTATATCTGCTGTTACAACAATTTTAAATCCAAGCATAATTTGTTGAAATACTTACAAAAATACCAGCTGCCACACATTGCTTATTCGTTGACTTTTGACGCGTTTGTGCTCCGAGAGTTTCAATAAACTCCATGTTGCTCTCTATTTTTCTCTTTCTCTTCTTGCTTAGCTAGCACAGCGCAACAAAAAAAAAAGAAAAAAAAAACTAAAAAACTTTTCTATACCGGCCACGCCTTCTTTTGTGAGGTATAAACGTTTTTAAAATGTTAATACACCCTGACCTCTTCAAAACTTGACACAAATTTTGTTATTTTGGTTTTAAAATTAAGTCTTTTGGTTTAATTATATATTTGTTGCTGGAACGACTTAGTAGTAATAACAAAAAAAATGAAAAAATTGTAAATTTCCTGTATCTTCCTGATCTTACCATTTTTAACATTGCACTGGTGTACTTTTTAAAGACTTTAAAAATGGCTTTCATACATAAAGAAATAGCAGATCTGAGGTAAGAAAAAATATATGACGGACTTAAAGATAATTTTTCGAGTATAACAACGAGAGGAAAGAAACAAACTTTCAGTAACTATCCAGACTTCATACTAGCAGTTTGCACTCGCTTGCTGTTTCGTTTGTTTATTTTGCATGTACAACATGAAGTCAAAATTAATCTCAAGAAACTATCTTTGGTTAATAATTAAAACTAATAAAGAGGTTGTTTAATTATTTATTAACTAGTAGATCTATATATGCAACAATATATATATATATAAACATTCATATATATATAACATATATATATATATATATATTAGGGCATAACGCTCTCGAACTTTTTGTGTCGGATCTAAGATGGTTAGCAAAAAAAACTTGCGAATAGATGAAAAAACAGTTTTGGACAACTTTTTTTTTTTTTTTAACCCATACCGACCTACCCCCGTGACCTTTTGTAAACGTAAAAAATTGATTTTTTTGCTATTTTTCACCATAGCTGCCAAAATATTGATTTAGCGTGATTACATTGCACTAAGCATTAAGAGATATTCCAAATACAAACATTTTGCCATATCACTCAGTTATCTGGGACATCCCGTTACCGAGATATATATTTTTTAAGAAAAAATCGAAAAAGTTAAAAAGTTCAATTTTTTTTTACTTTTTAATTTTTAATAAAAAAACTATACGAGATACGTTATAGTATGTTTCACGATATTTTTCAGCAATATATGACGCGTATTTTATAATCATTTTTTAGTTCTTCGGTTTTATTTTAGCCCATACCGACCCACCACCGTGACCTTTTGTAAACGTAAAAAATGGATTTTTGTTGCTATTTTTCACCATAGCTGCCAAAATATTGAATAAGCGTAATAACATTGCACTAAGAATTAGAAGATATTCCAAATACAAACATTTTGCCATATTACTCAGTTACCTGGGGCATCCCATTACCGAGATATATATTTTTTAAGAAAAAATCGAAAAAGTTAAAAAATTCAATTTTTTTTTACTTTTTAATAAAAAAACTATTCGAGAAACTAAATTAAATGTTTTAATCTCTTTGGCTTTTTTTAACCCATTCCGGCCCAGGTAAGAAACTATATATGAAGAAAACTTATTTATTTTTGCACTACCTTTCTTCGTAATAGTGAAACTAAAACAACGACGTCATTTCATCTCAAGCAAGACAAAATATACATACTTTTTTTCAATAAAATTAATACTGTTATATACTTTGTTGTCTATTTTTTCAAGATAAACTATAAAAAACTTTTTAATACTTACCTTTTAATTTAAAATAGCCAAATTATAAATAAAATAATAGAAAATATGCTATTTATGGTTTCATTAATTTATTTAATGATTATATTTTAAAGTTTTGGTTGACAAGCAGTGTCGTTTTTGTCGGTTGCAAACTGTTTCTTGGTGGTAAAAGAGGGCATCATGCTTCGATGCCGCAGCTTAGCGATGATATAGCCCTCGCGTTGTGATTCACCAGAGACGTGTTTCGAGGCTTCTGTCACTACTTTGACGCACCTCTCCACTGCCTGTGAATGGCATGGTATGCTTTGAACATCTATATCAAACTTCATGTTCGCTCCTGCAGCATTTTTTATGTTGCCTTCGTACCCAGAATCTGTAATTCTGTGCTGCGCCAGTTGCCTAATGTTGTCTTCTGTAATGAGAAGATCTCGCAAAATTGGTGGTGTTTGTTGTTGGGGTGACACTTTTTGCCAGCGGATCATATCTACATAGTCCGTGCATGTAAAATTTAGCATTGGCACCTTGAACTCACGTACGGCCGGATCTTGAGCTGCGGAAAGTGCATTTCGTGCATTTAAAATTCGACGATATGCTAACAAACGAATTGGCTCTCGATCGTCGTTGCACATCGCCAGAAGAATACTTTCTGGATGCGCAATTCCATATTTCATATTCCATATTTCAATAACTTTTGATGCAACACTTTTTTCAGCTTCTTTCCAATTTAAGTTTTCTATATGCTTCGCATATTGAAGTGCTAGAAGCACGTCTTCACCTGTCGGCAAAGTACATATTGGCAATTCGCGAGGATCACTGTTCAATATTTGTATCTTTCGACGGATCATTTTAGTTGTTTTGAATTCACTTCAATTTACCTTTAAAATTTGCACAAATTAAAACCTTTGACTTGCCGCAACACAGCATAGAAAACGAATGAAAAACGTTCAACCCAACTTGTACAAAACTAAAACCTCCAATGAAACGCCAACAACTTAACGCAGCAACCCGGAATTTTAAAAAAATTCGAAAGTAGTTAACCACTTCTACCTACGCAGGCTATGCAAAAGTTCAAATTCAAATTCAAATATGGCAAAATGTTTGTATTTGGAATATCTCCTAATTCTTAGTGCAATGTAATCACGCTTATTCAATATTTTGGCAGCTATGGTGAAAAATAGCAACAAAAATCAATTTTTTACGTTTACAAAAGGTCACGGTGGTGGGTTGGTATGGGCTAAAATAAAACCGAAGAACTAAAAAATGGTTATAAAATACGCGTCATATATTGCTGAAAAATATCGTGAAACATACTATAACGTATCTCGTATAGTTTTTTATTAAAAATTAAAAAGTAAAAAAAAATTGAATTTTTTAACTTTTTCGATTTTTTCTTAAAAAATATATATCTCGGTAATGGGATGCCCCAGGTAACTGAGTAATATGGCAAAATGTTTGTATTTAGAATATCTTCTAATTCTTAGTGCAATGTTGTTACGCTTATTCAATATTTTGGCAGCTATGGTGAAAAATAGCAGCAAAAATCCATTTTTTACGTTTACAAAAGGTCACGGTGGTGGGTCGGTATGGGCTAAAATAAAACCGAAGAACTAAAAAATGATTATAAAATACGCGTCATATATTGCTGAAAAATATCGTGAAACATACTATAACGTATCTCGTATAGTTTTTTTATTAAAAATTAAAAAGTAAAAAAAAATTGAACTTTTTAACTTTTTCGATTTTTTCTTAAAATATATATATCTCGGTAACGGGATGTCCCAGATAACTGAGTGATATGGCAAAATGTTTGTATTTGGAATATCTCTTAATGCTTTGTGCAATGTAATCACGCTAAATCAATATTTTGGCAGCTATGGTGAAAAATAGCAAAAAAATCCATTTTTTACGTTTACAAAAGGTCACGGGGGTGGGTCGGTATGGGTTAAAAAAAAAAAAAAAGTTGTCCAAAATTGTTTTTTCATCTATTCGCAAGTTTTTTTTGCTAACCAAATTGAATCGGTTTCCATCGTTACGGCCTAATATATATATATATATACAACAATAAAACAAAAAATTATAAAGCAACTTTTTAAAATATAATTTAATAATTTACAAAAAACTTTATAAATCAAAGCTTTTAAGCACGAAATCTATACAATAGCAAAATATACAGTTTTACCAAAATTCAAAATTTTTAAACCATAAGAAAAAAATTTGATTCCAAACACCTGAAAAGGTCATAGTATATTAATATTGTGAAAACGATTGTAACGCACAGAGGAAGGCATGGCCGGTGTAGAAGTGCATATATATATTCTTGATCAAGTGATTTCACGATTGCGCAGGTGAATGCTTTAAATCAAATCAACGAAAGTGGTTCCATATGTATTTTCGTGCACTAAATTCATATCCTTTTTCTAACAGGTCAAGTTTTTGAGATATAGGCATACCGGTTTATTTTCAGCTAAGTGGGCCATATATTTTTAACGCATTGGACAATTTCAATCGCCACTTAACGGCTTGAATACGTAATATTAGACGTAACCATTTCTCATAATTTAATTTCACTATCATTTGTAGTTTTGAAAATATTGGCCTTCAAAAATTTCACATTTTATTCAGATTTTCACCCCTGTTACTTGTTTTATCTTTTCATATAATTCCAAAAACTTATTTTTTGTTGGATGAACAATCTTTTCAATTGCTGTGCGTTAGTCTTGCTAAGGCTCGAAAATGGCTCAACCGGTTTAAATTATTTTTTGTGTGTTTTGTTCGCCTCATATCAGGGAAGGTTTAGAAAAAATAAAATTTTGACACACCCCCTTTACCGCCTACAAAAAATAAGCTTTTTGTCTGAAAACTTTGTATTTTTTATGGTAAATATTCGAATAGTTTTGGAGTTATAAGCCGCACAGCCTCGGAATTTGATATTCTACCACAATTTTAACGTGCCGCTTCACAGATAACATTTTATGGGACTTGCAAAAGGGGGTGTGGCACTTACTATATGACCTAAATTTGAGATATCGAACAGCTTTGGAGTTAAACGCCGCACAGCCTCGAAATTCGGTATTCAAACTCAATTTACACCTGCAGTTTTACTGATAACATTGTATGGCGTTGGAAAAGAGAGCGTGGCACCTACCATACAACCTTATTTGAGAAATTAATCAGCTTTTGAGTTATAGGCAGCTATGGAATCCAGTATTCGACCACAATTTACACACGCAGTTTCACTGGTAACATTTTATTGGCGTTTTGCAACGGGTTAAGCAAAACTCGAGGACTCAGTTGTAAGATTAAAATATTGTGAAATTATCAAGGTGTAAGTTCGACAGATTTGAGTTTCTGTGAAAACAATTCCGTGTCGTTTTTATGTGTTTATTACAATGCCAAAGAGCGGACGAGCTAACATAGGTCGTCGAAGTAAGTCGATTGCGTGGTAAGATACTTCACGTGCAAGCCGAGGTGTTCAAAGAGGTGTTTTTGAACACGGAAAGTGTTTACAGGTTCGGGGATTGCTTTGGTTTTAATTATTTTGCGATATCTTGAACATTAAAAGGAGCTGTAAGAACTCATGAAAGAGTTTGGAATGTCATATTACATATTGACCGTGAAAATTGATTCATAACTAATACTTCATTGAAATACAGACCCGCCGGAAATGAGTAATGAAATGAGACATGCAGTCATAAAGTCAACTACCGGAAAGGGGAGAACAACTTCTACATGGCCAGCTAGTTAAATATATTAATTATAAAACTTTCGAAAGAAAAATAGCACTATTAAATGCTGTAGCACATATATGACATTTTAAAACTGTTTTATAATATATGTATAGTAGAGCGGAGCTATTATGTATGCGAAAAAAGTACTCTTATATCGAACTGGCTCAGAAGGGGATTGATAGATATGGCATCATACATTAAAGATACAAAATTTTGAAAGGATAAAACTTTATCTTCCGCTCCGGCTTTGAGCCAAAAACAGGACATTTTTTAAACGATTTTTAAAAACTTCTAATAAATGGAATTGATAAAAATTTTAGCGATGATTATTAATCTAAACTTAAATCACGATATGATCCCATTCTGCCGCTGCAGAAGGTCCTTTAAAATGAAAGATTTAAAAAAATACAAGAAATTCTATACAAAATTTGGTCTCGATATGACAACTTCTTCCTATTCCAAAATGTCCTTATATATCACGGTGTTGAAAAAAATTCTATGTTGTACAATAGTTCGGCAAACTAGTCGAGCCTAAATGAATAGTGAAACAAATAAGAAGCAACTGCAACAGACACACGATCCCTGGTAGAGTTTTAGGCTTGCTCTTAAACACTTACTGCTTTAATCTTCGTAAGATAAAAAAATTTTCAAAGAGAGAAGTTTATATAAACAGGTATATATAAACTTCTATAGAAGTTTAACAGGTGTTGAATCATATAAGACTTAAACAGTGGGTTGGTCATAGCTGAATCACTCAAGACTACTGAAGAGGAAATGTAGCGATTTCCGAAACAGGCTGTCTAGTCCGCTAAGTGATTGACTCTATACAGAGTTGTTGTTGTTGTTGCCTTCTTCAAACTTACTTGATCTAAAAAGCTCACAATTATTAAATTCATGGGAAAAAATTTTATTTCTGGTCAATATTGTAGTCGATTTCAGTAGGTTTTTAAACGCTTATTCCGATTCTGGATTTATTTTTATCTTTTTTTGATCTTAAGATATGTTAAATCTTAAATAAAAAATAGATGTGTTTTAGGCATATCTGAGTAATTATTAAAGAAGAATGGATCATGGTAAAATTATGGTTGAAAATTAGGATTGAATGATAAAGTAAGCCCTTATCTATAACTTTACATTGTTGAAATTGTATGTTTGTACGTAATTTTTAAAAATTTTAAAACAAATTTTGCGAGTCCAGCATTTATAGAATATGATACAAAATGCTGATTTACAATTTTCAGTTCGCATGAACCACACACGAAAAATCAAGTTAATTTTTCAGCCTATAAAAATGCAAGAACTTGTCAACTGACTCATTAAAAAAAAATTTGTGTAACCTGTAAAAATTCGCAGTACATGTAAATATTGTTACAGTTGCAGTTGCATTTATTGCAATTTCATGCTTTAAAATATTTTAAATAGCCTTCAGCATATCCAACCTATATTACAAATTTCATCAAATTCTGTTGAAACGTGAAAGACGGCCAAACAAACAAACAGGCGACTATTTATTGAAGCGAAGCTTTTTACGCCTCGTTTTGTGATTTGCTTGAGTGAAATAAATCTGAAAAACGAAGTTTTTTCCATAAACCTTTTTCTTAGAATTGTTGTTGTTTTTTACTTGCGTGCATTACAACAAGAGGATGTAAAATTAAAAATATTTCTTTGCAAGCGTGAGGATCGAACTCGCGCCTTCCGATCGAGAGTTCTACACACTAACCACTACTCCAAACCATCCATTGCTAACAAGATGTGATTCATTCAATATTAACGGAAGCTATGTTGTAGTAGATGATATGAAGATATGAAAAATTGACAGAATGACGCGCTTTTAAAAATTAAGTTCTTAAAACAGCTTGTTTTCTACCGGTTATTAAGTGTAAAATATACGATGTTTTTCAAATAAAACTTTGATTCTAGTTCGAGCGATAGCCACTGATGTTATGAATAGCAATTTTAAATTTCAAATGATTTGGCTAAATAGTTTTTGTTTTTTCTACAACACCATGCCGAAAAAAGTAGTTTCGAGATAAATGCGTATAAAGAGAATGAATGTAGACAAAAAACTGTGGCCGGACACCTACTAAAACGGCTGTAGAAGTGAAAATAGAATATTAAGTTTTTTTGACAAGACGTAATGTAAAGTAAAGTAGAAATCTAAAATCCATGGATTTATACGTCCCGTCGCGTTAAGTTACGTTTATTAAAACCACTTGTATAAGAAAGCATTGTTTCAAACAATAAGTGAAAGAACGCACTGCTCAACTGACATTAGATCACATTTCGTTACTTCTATTATAATTGGACATTAACGTCAGAAAGACTATGCTTTTGAAATATAAAATAATCAGTTTCATAAAAATTCTAAGCCTTAAATAATGCTGTTTTGATGAATAAAATTTGCGATTGATAAGCGATCCAAATATTTGCACAACAAGATTAAGACAACTATTGATGTAATATTTGCTAGAAATATCGATGACATTACATCTATATAAAATACGTTTGATATTTTAGATATTAAAACACAATAATTTCGTTAACACTTACAAAAATAATTCAAAATTAATGCAAAATAATAATGCAAGGTTATAAAATTTACTGGTGGGAAATTGTTTTTTAAGTTAACATTGGGTATTTGAAATTTTTCAATTCAAAAATTTTTTTATTAAAAAAACCATTAATTATGAAACGTATAAAACTGCGAAAAAGCTTCGCTTCTCTCGTTTGTCCAGCGACGCATCTTTTTTTTTATATTAGTTTATTAATTATTTCAAGAATTAAATTGTGAGCTTTAGATCAAGTAAGTTTTTAAAGAAGGCAACAATAACAACAACAACTCTGTATAGAGTCAATCACTTAGCTGACTAGCTTACTTGATCTAAAGCACACAATTTAATTCATGTAATAATTTCATAGATTATAAAAAACACATTAACTAACTATGGCGGAGCACGGCCAAACAAGTTTAATTAATGTCAAATTGATTAAATAATCTAATAATTGATCGATTTCGGTCAAAGTCATGTGTAATTGAAAATTTGGTTGTGAAAATAGCCAGCTTTCAGTTAGAACACTAGCTTCTGGCGAAGCAAAAACTCGTTTCATTTCTATGGTGCATTTCGGCAAACTATCGAACGAACACCAATGAATATTGAAATAAATAAAGAAGCAACTAGAACACATGGCAACCTTGATAGAGTTGATGGCGGTGATCTATAAGTAGCCTACTGTTTTGAAATGTCATATGATTAGCAGCTATACAATTCAAAAGAATGAATTCCAAAATCTGCGCATTCATATACAGGGTCCGCCATCTAACGTTTTTTTTCAACTAGTGCTTATTTCGTGAATGGTAAGCATTTCGTGAATTAGTTCATGTTGACAGATAATTAGTTTTATCCTTCCGCTGAACGAATATGGTTGTGTATACGCTTGAACAACGCTGGGAAATATTGCGACATTACTTTGAAAATCATGATGCCGATTTTGCCAAAAAAATCATCTTTTCAGATGAAGCTCATTTCGATCTTGGCGGGTATGTAAACAAGCAAAATTGTTGCATTTGGGGCACAGAAAACCCACACGCATACATTGAAAAGCCGCTGCACCCAAAACGAGTCACTGTTTGGTGCGGATTTTGGTCCAGAGGCATAATTGGGCCGATTTTCTTCGAAAATGAGCAAGGAGTGGCCGTTACAGTTACAGTGCCCGATCGTTATCGGGCCATGTTGAATGAATTTTTGTTCACAAAAATTGAAGAGGAGGATATTGGCAACATTTGGTTTTAACAGGACGGAGCTACGTGCACACAGCCGAAGCTACACTCGATGTTTTGCGCCCTGTTTTTGAAGATCACATTATCAGCCGCAGAGCTGATGTCGTTTGGCCACCTCGGAGCTGCGATTTGACACCGTTGGACTATTATTTGTGGGGTGCTTAAAAATTGGACCGATCGTGTAGACTACTGCATGGCCAGCCGAGGCAGCCATTTGAATGAAATTATTTTCCATTATTAACCGGAAAGATTGTACTTTCAAATAAAAGAAGAAATTTTAGAAAATATCTAGTAGTTTTTTTTAATTGAATTTTTAAAAAAAAAAGTTATTTGGCGGACCCTGTACTAGTTTAAACAGTGAGCTGATCGCAGCTTAATCACTCAAAGACTACTGAAGAGGAAAATGTAGCGATTTGCGAAACAGACTGTCCAGTCAGCTAAGTGATTGACTCTATACAGAGTGTTGCTGTTGTTGTTTGCGATCTTTAAAAACTTACTTGATCTAAAGCTCACAATTTAATTCATGTTTTAAATTTTTTCTAATTCTGTGGTCATTTCGGATAAAAAAATAAAGTGCCCATGATGCATTCACTCTAACTCTCCCTCTGGCCACCGCTGGGGGCAAAAATCGTGTTTTTTAGTCCTAATTTTGTTTCTCGTGATGTGATTATTGCAGAAATTCCAAAATTTTTGCATTTAAGTGATTGAGGTAGAAACATATTGTCCTAGCATTTGGTTAAATAAACCTGATTCCAGTCGATTTAACAACAAATGCTCGTTAAAATTAGGTTAAGATAACCATATTTGTCAATTTCATTAAACAAAAAAACAGGTTGTTGTTGTTATTGCTGCTTTCTTTCATAAATTACTTGACCTAAAGCTCAATATAGCCTTGTAAAAACATATTAAATTGACCTGAATGGCCTGAATTGACCTGAATGAATTGACATGTGGTATTCTTAACCTGACTATTCATAATGGCAAATTTTAACCTGAAATTTAGTTAAAATTTGGTTAAAACATTTTCTGAGTGTACAATATTGAAAAAATATAAAAAAAATTTTGGACACCGTGATGTTTAAGGATATTTTGGAGAAGGAAGCTATTATTTTTTGTGAATATGCCTTTTCTATTTTATAACTATTGATCCTTATCATGTTCACGGCAATATAAATACACTCTTAAAAGTTTTTGTTGAATTTTACTACTACAGTTGTAGGCAACAGGCCAGCTACTAAAACTGTAGTAAATGTACAAACCCTTATTTAATTCAACATATTGTTTACTATTGCTTTGTAGTAAACTCAAACAAGTAGTGTTTAAGTTTGCTTAAAATATGAAATAATATTATAGCTTTATCATTAATATTGCAGCAAAATTAAAAATCAGTTGTTTAAAGTTACTATATTCATTGTAGTACTATAACAAAAAAAAACTAATCCTACGATATTAAACTCGACAGCTTTTATTTAGTTTTACTACAATTGATTAAGTTATTAATTCAATATTTCTATTTTTGACATTAAAACACAATTTAATATATCTTATAACTTCACAGTTTTAACGGTACATTCAGGTATATGTTTTATTTCATAGTAAGCACTAATTCTTCAGTAAATTTGGCCCTAAAAATTCTAAAATGAGAAACAACCACTTGCATTAAAAATGCTTCCCAATGGATATTCAAAAAAGACACATCAATCAAACAAAGACATTTTTTTGATAATTTTTAACATTAAACCATTAGCAACACAACAATCAATCATTTTTTACTAAAAACGAATTTTACTACACTTCTTTTTTACAAACCCGATATTTTTTAAAGACTTTTAAAGACTCGAATGACCATGTGTCCAACTATTATAGAAATTGAAAATATGACATCTTTTTATTTTAATTTAAACTTATGTAGTAATACAAATTTTGCAACTAATTTTGCAGCAAAATTCAACATTCGAAGCATAATCGCGAATAACGTTGTAAACGAGATTTTTTTTATTGCTTATTTTTGCGAATACCTGTCAGAATTACTCTCTTATATTATATAAAAACAGAACTGAATAAGCAGTTGTGCAGTTTGGGGTATTTTTATCGCATACCCAAAAAAAAATTAATAAAAATGAATAAAAATGCTTATAAAATGAATAAAAGTGAACAATTACAATTTTGTCGTTTACAACGTTATTCACGAAAATGTTTTAACTTTGCTAAGGGTTGTGGTTAATGATAAATACTCAAAGATCAATATAAAATTTACAGTAAAATTACACTTAAGATGGAATTTCAACAACAAATTACTATGAAATTGATAGTAAGTTTACACTTTTTAACAGTGTAGTTATTAGGTATATGTGTTTTTTAAGGACACTTTGAAGTAGGTATTTGGAGTCAGATCGTAATTAAATTTTGTGTGTGCTTAGTTTGTCCTATTATCAACTGATTTGGCTCTAGTTTGTAACGATTTACATAATTTTAAATAATATGCCTTCTTCAAGGACGTTCTGGAATAAGAAGATGGTGTTATATCGGAAAAAATTTTATATTTTCAATATTTAAGTTAGTACCTACAACTTTATCCGAAATTCTTCGCAAGATTATTTTTTTTATAGCTTATGCTATTATTGGGGCTATCTTAGAGCAGAAAGATGTGGTGTTCTGATTTTGAGGACAAATCGGAAGATGCAATCAGATCAAAATTAAATCTTGTAGATTACATGTTTGTTACAAAACCTGTCGAATGTGTCCTGAGCCAAATGGATGCATTACACTTTTGAAATTCGCTCCGGCCTAATGTATTGTTATAATCAAAGCTAGGAATTTGATGACATGTCATCTTTTTTTTGCTGCTTCTAAAACATTTTCCAATATGAAAAGTTTTTAGGTCATTTTCTCGTCATTTTTCATCGTTTTTAGTTTTTAGGTCATTTTTACTAGATCAAGGGCATTTTTAGGTCATTTTTAGCGATTTTTAAGTTATTTTATTGTCCTTTTTGGACATTTTTAATTTTTATATCATTTTTCGGGCTTTTAGGTAATTTTCGTGTAATTTTAAAAGAATGAAATTTTGTTCTTTTTCGTACTCAAAAATGTAAAAATGCAAATTTTTTACATATTGCTTTAACAATAGTCCCTTCAATGAAAAACATTACCTCTCGAAAAAGGACTAGCTTTGTTTGATGAAAAAAGGCTTAGCGAAATTTGTTTAATTGATTAAAAAAATTAGGTAATTTTAAAAGAATGTTTTCGTTTGTTTTTTCGTACTATAAAATGTAAAAATGCAAGTGATTCCTTTGACATATTCCTTTAACAATAGAGACAGTCCCTTCAATCAAAAACATTACCTCTCGACAAAGTTGTAGTTTTGTTTATAGACCTCGATGAAAATAAAGCTCTGCGAATGGTGAAACTGATGAAAAGGTATGTAGAAAGATGAAACAAGTGTTAGATAAAAACTAAGATGGCCTCTTGGTCCTCCTTCTGCACAGAAATAGAGGGTACTTCCGAGGCTTCAAGGCTCAGGAAAATACTATCGAAATCCCCGACAGTACCAAGCTTTCTTGAAAAGGGAAGATGGCACCTGGACGGATTCATGCATCGAAACCCTAGATATACTCATGGATGCGCATTTTCCTGGTAATGTTTACTCTGACATTTCCAGCTTTCAAACACTTCCCTGCGACCTTATGCCTCAACAGATTGAGCAACTGACCAGCAAGGAGAAGTTAAAATGGGTGATCTATTCATTCCAACCTTATAAATCTCCAGGTCCCGATGGCATTATACCAGCTCAACTCCACTATAGCTTCAATGCAATAGTACCCTGGCTTCAGACGATCTACTATGGTTGCTTTCGCCTCAACTATATTCCAACAGCTTGGAGAGAGGCAAAAGTTATCTTTATACCGAAAGCGGGTAAGTCCTCTCACACTAAATCGAATGACTTCAGACCCATAAGCCTCTCTTCCTTTTTGGTTAAAATTTTAGAGAGACTTATTGGGCTTCTTCTCAAGCCGAAACTTGACAGGCTTCTAAAATCCCAACATGCCTACATTAAAGGCAAATCTACAGAGACAGCTCTGCACTCTCTTGTGTCTTCCATCGAAAAATCACTTGAGAACAAAGAATACGCACTTGCTGCTTTTCTAGATATAGCAGGGGCATTCAATAACGTCCTTCCATGTGCAGTCACCTCGGCCTTGTCGGAACTGGGGTTGGAGGATTTTCTCGTGAGTTTCATACACCAGATGCTCTTGGGCAGGGTGGTGAACTCAGAACTGGGAGGATCCTCCACTCGTAGGTTTGTAAGCAGAGGCACTCCGCTTACAAAGTGGAGTTTTGTCTCCACTTCTGTGGTCCGTGACGGTTGACCAGCTGTTGCGCATCATGGAGGGGGAAGGCTACAGGGTTGTTGCTTATGCAGACGATATTGCAATCATTTTTAACGGAAAGTTTCCCCAGACTCTCTGTCAACTCATGGAGAGAGCACTCTTAATTCTCTCGAGATGGGCATCCACGTGTGGTTTAAGTGTAAACCCCGAGAAAACAGATCTCATTCTTTTCACTAGGAAATATAAAACCCCCAACTTAGAACCTCCGCGTCTGAACGGCACGAGGTTGCTCTTTAGCGATAGCACGAAATACCTAGGAGTTATCCTGGATAAGAAGCTTATCTGGAATATTAACATTACGGAACGTGTTAAAAAGGCAAACATAGCACTATTTGCCTGTAAAAAAGCTATAGGTAAAAAATGGGGTTTTTCCCCCAAAATAGTACGCTGGATTTATACAGCAATTGTCCGCCCCATACTAATGTATGGCTCACTGGTATGGTGGAGGGCCCTTGATAAGGCAACGGCACTTCAGAAGTTTGCAAAGGTGCAAAGAAGCGCAGGTCTTTGTATTACGGGGGCACTGTCCTCAACACCAACTAGCGCCCTCAATGTCATGCTTCACCTTCCTCCTCTCGATATCGTTGCCAGGGAATGTGCCAACACAGCAGCCCTGAGACTTAGAGAATCTGGTAATTGGATAGGTAACAACTGCGGCCACACAATTATTCTGAACTCGTCTGCACCCGACAAAACAGACTATTGTGTGCCGTGCTTAAATTTTGAAAAGAACTATGCAGTTTTCATCCTTTCACGGCTAGATTGGGCAAACAAAATCCCCCTTAAAACCTCCGCCATAAAAATCTTCACAGATGGATCCAAACTTCAAGAACAAGTAGGGGGAGGTATCTACTCCCAGGATCTCGAAATCGAAGCGTCCTTTAGACTTCCTAACTATTGTAGTGTCTACCAAGCGGAAATGATGGCTATTCACGAAACCACTAGGATTCTAGGTCAAAAAGACCTTGAACGAAAAAGTATTTCCATCTTTTCAGATAGCCAAGCTGCACTGAAAGCACTGAACTCAAATATTGACAACTCTAAAACTCTCACTGAGTGCCGCAAATCTCTTAACGAGATGGCAAGGCTACTCAGGATTCACCTCATATGGGTACCCGGACACAGGGATATCAAGGGCAACAATTTGGCCGACGAATTGGCAAGGAAGGGTACGACCTCTAACACCCTCTTAAATGAGGACTTTATTGGTATACCAATTTCCTCCTATAAACTCCAGTGCAAGAACAGATCCCTACGTCTTGCACAAGAACGCTGGGAACGCCTTGATACATGTAGGATAACTAAGCTAACATGGCCTACCTACGATTTAAAACGCACCAACTCACTGCTTGAGTTAAGCAGGGTAAACCTGTCAAAAATAGTACGAATCCTAACGGGTCACTGCCTGATCGGAGCGCATGCCCTTCGGTTGGGAGTTGCATCGAACGATTTCTGCAGAAGCTGCAGATGTGAGGAGGAGGTAGAAAGCGTTCAGCACCTCCTCTGCGAATGTCCGGCTCTAGCTAAAAGGAGAATGGCAACTCTGGGCCTTCCCTTTTTAAACGGACTTGCCGAAGTCTCATGCCTGGAAATCAAGCATATACTCAATTTCATTATCCGCTCGAACTGGTTTGAGGAGGGAAATCTCTATTAGGTTTTTAAAGAGATCATGTGGTATCACAACGGGCCTGCACTGGCCTAAGTGTACGAGTCGTCTATCGGCTCAGCCACCGTTACCTAACCTAACCTAACCTAGATAAAAACTCAGGATATGCTAGTTTTTATTAACTCTATTTTTATGCTCTATTGCTGAAATATAAGGGGGTGAAAATTTTAAAACTATGAAATAAGAAGAGGAACTTACATCCGATGACATATCGTCTTTTAAGTATGTTCCTCTCGCCAGTGCAGAAGTAGAAAGAAGCTGTTCTGCTTACAAAAATATTTTGCCAGACAGTCGACGTTCTTTTAATTTAAATAACTTAAAAATATACTGCAATGCTGTATTTAAATAATATAAAATAAATTTTAAATTTAGTAATATATTATTTTTAAAGCTTTATTTTTTCTTTATTTTTTTATGTAATTGTTTGCGTTTTTTTAGGTAATTTTTCAGTTTTTAGGTAATTTTCTGCAGTTTTAGGTCATTTTTGTCAGTTTTTAGGTCGTTTTTTGCAGTTTTTTAGGTCATCAGAATACCAGTCCTGGTTATAATGTATATTTATATATGCTAAATAGTTCAACCCTTGTATGGTCACTACTCGATTCTGGCTTGACCGCTGATTGACTAAAAATTTCGGCTGCTGTTTGACTCTTTTTTAGACAAGAGCACTTCAAAACTGCAACTGTTTTGCTCTTGCTTGGCCCCTATTTGACCCTTGTTCAGCCACTGTGTGGTTTTATTTAAAAAAATTGCATTTTTATTGGTAAGTAACAATTATGTATAAACCATTTATAAATTGTATTTCCTATCCGTGTTTCTTTGAAAACAAGCACAAGTTTGTGTTACACTGGATACACAGCCAGCCAGCATGATGTTTTTTAATAAACACATTATTATTATGTGGGTTCAAAAATTCTGGCCGTATTATTAAAATCATGCAAGTGGAAAATTTATTGAAGGAACATAAAAAATAACAAAATATCAACGAAAAATTGGAAAAGAGCAAGAATCAAAAGGTTGCAACAAAAAAAAAACAACTACAAAAAAACGTAATGCCTGTGGAACGTAAAATTTTCGTGACACATGCTTGCAAACAACTTCCGGTAAGTCATGATAGACTTGACAGACTCGAACGTAAAAGGTAAGTTTATCAAACAAAATCGGGTTAACTGAATGCGTTGGCGGTAATTTTGTGACATTTTGACACTTTGATGAAATGTCACACACAAATTTCCGCTACATATTTAAAAAGAAACTCTTCATGAATTTGTATACTTTTTTTATTAAAATAATATTTAAAAGAGAATTTATTTCATATCTAGGGTTTTTTTATCGTTCTACTTCATTTGCACTTTTAATTTTATTAATTCACCGCAAAAACAAATCATATTTTATTAATAAGCTGCACAAACACACCCGCTTACACATACGCACACACACACTCACACATGCTCACAATCACAAATTTTAATTAATTTTAATAGACTTAATTAAAATTTTAATGAATTTCTCAATGAAATCAGCCGTTTTAATTAAAATTTATTAATCTTTTACATAAACAAAAAAGGAAAATAGCAAATTTCCATACCGGAGAAAAAATCTCATAAAAGCTGTTCAAATCAAAAGCATTAATTATAAACATATTTTTCAAGAACAAACAAATTAATTTTAATTTCCAGCAAATAATATTGGTTATTCAAATTACAGGATATTATGTGGAGGCTTTACTCAAAACAGAAAAAAATTAATAGTTTGTCACTGTTTTTTTTATAGTTTCAACTCAATTTGATAGAAAGCATATATATAAGCTGATTATTATGACTATGGGCGTCTGTAGGGAAAGGTGAGGGAACTTGCTCCCCTGGACAATCAAAACTTTTAATAAATGTTCATTAATTATGTTAATATATTTTGAAGAACATGCAAAAACAATTTTTTTCGTTAAATTTATAAATTAAGCTGAGCTAAGCCATGCATTTTTTTCACAAACACATTCCAGTACGCTTTGAATTAAAAACTAAATAAATTTGTTAAATCATTCATTAGAAATCAAGCTCGATTTCTGGCTCTATTTCTGATCTTAAAATGCTGCCAAGTTTCAAGCTTTTTTCATCAAAACGAACGTAGTTGGCAAATCTAAATAGCTATTAGTTTTCGTATTTCGACGTTTCATCGCTCAATGAGCGTTATGGTATTGCTGTTATCTTTTGTTATTGTTCTTCAAACAGCTGTTTCAAGATAGTGGTGCTAAGTTGTTATAAAGTTGAACTAAAGTTGTTTCACTGAGATTTGATTTGATCTAGTGCCACGGGAATACAGCTAATGTTGGATCAGTTGGTAGTGTATAGGATTATCAATCGTAAGTTTACGAGTTCGATTCTCACTACATACTAAGAAATATTTTTAATGTTATATCTTGGTGTAACAGACGCAAGCAAAAAGCAACAACAATTCTAAGAAAAAGGTTTATGGAAAAAAGTGTCGTTTTTGAGATTTCACTCAAGCAAATCACAAAACGAGGAGTAAAAAGCTTCGCTTCAAAAGATCGTGGTATTAACCTGGTGGTGTAAATTAATATTTTTGGAGAGGGTGTTGTTCAGAAATATTTGAAGAATCTAAATTAATAAAATTATCTTCGGTACCACTTCTGGTGCCTGAGATATAAAACCTTATATTGATAAAAAAATATGCATTCAAGTATACTTTTATCAAAAACCAAAAAATGCATATGCAAGAAATATGCAATTTATTCATTCGCCAAGTGTAGGGAAAATGTCAACACTATAATCAAAATCGCCAAAATTTATACAATCAGATAGCAATCAAAAGTTCTGTGCAAAGAGAGTACATTTAGATTCGAATATCCTTCACACAGGACACTGTGGGTAAAAACCAAGAGTGGCATCGTGTTTGGCAAAATATTCTTAGTTAAAGTTTTTACTTACTTTTACTTAAAGACATATGAAGCTTTTCTTACAAACATCAAAGCATTTTAAAATCGTGATTTTTTAATGTTTTTCTTAAAAAAACTTTGTCCTTGCGGTGCGGGAGAGGAAGACACTCTTATTTTTTCCTAATTTTTTTTGGGAGATCTTGAGCACCCTATGAAACTTTTGAGACCTTTTAGAATACAATCTAAATTTTTCGATACGCCCTAATGTTCATATTAGTTAAATTCATAAAAATTATATCTTCCAAAATCACATGTTTTATAACTAAGCGACAGGACGATTCTTTTCATTCATGAAAATTTCGATAGTTACTTGTAGCTCAAAAATTCTGGTAAAACTTTTCCGCAACTAAGTCAGCAAACTGTAGTTAAATATGGTAAGTCTTTTCCTCCAATCTCTGCAATAAGATGGGATAATAATCATAAGCTTGGATGATTATTGAAAAATTTGCAATGATTAGGTGCATGTGATCTGATAAAGCTAACCACTGATATGGCCAGCATTAAACTTCTGACATATCCGAGCATTTTTCGCACAACGACTATTGATTGATGGTGCAATGTAATATTAATGGTTTTGAACCTCCATCATTTTCTACGGGCCCTGATACGAGTGCAGTCAGAACTTTATTTTGTCCACTCACTTTTTTTTTTTCACCAGCAGTGATAATACATTTATATATTTTCCATTGAAGATTGTTTTTCTGAATAGCATTTTCAACTCTTTTTAAAATATCTTCACAGTGGTCATGTCGCGTGTGCTATGAATGTTAAGAAACTTTAAATAAAATTAAAAATATTTATCTACCCTCGAATAAATAGTTAGATCTGAGCAGTATCTGAAACATATCTTGACTCGTCCAGAGCCAATAAGAGTCACTCTAGTAGACAATTTTTGTCAATCAATTGAATAAATAAATTTGCTGGAATTTCTTTAATTCTTCGAGCCGTAGTGCTGGCTATTAAACTTACGTTTTTAAATAAATTTGCAATTTTTGGATACATTTCATCTGTTGCTGCAATCATGGCGGGTGAATTGACGACGAACATTTACCAAAATAGGCACGACAGGAAAATATGCGCGAAATTCAATACTCAATACTCAATTTACTTAAATTTTTATATAATTGTACGTCCATCTGATAAACTACCTAGATCTTAGCCCTTGGAGCTGTGTAGAAAAATCAGTCTGGCCCTTAGGCTAAACAGTTTGGAGATTCCTGATGTAGAGGGTCATGCCCTAATGCTGCTCTTTTAAATTAAAACTTAATGAAAATTTCTCTAAAGAAATAGTAAAAAACAAAAAATATCATCCAGATAAAAAAAAAAACCCGCTCTTGATCCCTTACAAGTTGGTTCTTGATTCGCCACAAATCGTAACCGTATCTTAAAAGCCTGTCGGAAACAATTTTTTTAAAAGAAAATCCAAAGCATCTTCTTACATAACAAAACAGTTGAAATCATTAAAATGTTGAATTTCCTTCCAAGAACTGCGCTGTTGTTACTGTTAGAAATGCCAAAAATAATTACGTTTGGGTACTACCAAAACGTAGCCGCAAGCAAGGAAAACCTTCATTAAGTACATAATAAGTAGCCCAAGCATGCTATATTTTGCCCGAATTCAGCTCTCCTCTCGCTCTCTCTATCTCCACAACATACCATCGACACTCAATAAATCCATTAAAACCCTTGTTAAATTATATAACAAGTCGCCAGAAGTAGCCAATTAAAAGAAAAAGAGATTAAAAAACCTTGAGTATAGCATGCAAACAACTTTTGATACTTCAAAAAGGATTCACTAACACAAACGCAAACAAAACAAAAAACAGCCAAAACAAAACAAGAATAACATAAAAACTTAGAAACAAATAGAATAAAAACCCTTACAAAACAACAAGATAAACACAAATCAGTCTCGAAACACACCCAAGAGACTGAGAAATTAAGTCTACCGACCGACTGATAACCGGAAGCAAGCTCGATTTCAAATGGCAACCACAACGGTTTTATGCAAATTAATGTTAATTTTTATTATCAGTTAAATATGTAGGCGATAAACTTATAAACTAGGAATAAAAATGTTAAAAAGTTCTTTTCAAAGTACCAATGAAAGGCAGACAGACAGACAGACAGACCGACAGACAGTATAATTATTTGAACAAGAGTAGCAAATAAAAAATTATAATAAGAATACCGACAGTAGCGGCAACTGCTGATGTTGGTTACATTTTAATATCATAAAGTTGTTTATTTAATTTAATGGCAAGAAGACTGAAAGCGTGGGGAGTGGAAAAATTGAAAGAGTAGTATTTTAATAAGAATTTATTATAACGACCTCAATAGAATATTGATAAGTGCTTAATAATAAAGCAAAGACAAGCTTTTTTTAGGGCTGTAATTTGTGGAAGGAATGCTCAACTTTGCGAAGGAATACTGAAATTTATACATCTATAAAAAAAATTATTTTACTGACAGTAATGATAACAGTTCATTGATATAAATTATATTGGCAAAAAATTCCGATAATAAGAAGTATTTCAATTACATGTATGTTACTTAAAAAAGGGCGGAAGGGGCATGATCATATTACAATTAAAAATCTAATCTAGGATGCACTCATTATGTGTACCAAAATTTAAGTAAAATCCGTCCAGCCATTTATATTTGTATTACGGTTGGAAAAACAAACTGAAAAATAAGTTTTATTCAAAATATTCCATACATCATATAACATCAAAAATATTCCGTACATGTACTGCAGCTAAAATCTTGTGGATTTGAACATAAAAAGAACGAGTCCTTGTGCAAATTTAACGATTTGCCAACTATGTAAATAAATAAAAATAGAATATAATTGTCATTGAATTGAAATTCTGTACTTTTGCATTTTTGCACCGCTAAGCTCACAACATAGTGAATAGTATCATATTTTATTACTTACAATGTGGTAACACTCATCTGACAGACAGCCATAAGACAAATGGTTAGCCAACATTTTGGGTGAAGTGGGGTAATGTGTACCGTGGGGTGATGTGTAATACGGCGATTTCTCATACTAAATGTTGACATATGAGTGAATGAACAACTGTGATCTGTTTCTTTTGAGAACATCTAGTTTTTAGTAAGTGCTGAAGTATGCAGACACAATTTCCTTAGAGTTCTTAAGAAGCGTAAACAATTTTTGTTAAAAAGTTTTTTTTTTAATTTCCAAACAATAGCGTTTAGGATAAAAAGTTCATTAGACTTTAAAAATGAGTATATGTAAAATGTTCTATTGTTTAATATCTTTAAATATACCAAATGATTTGGATTTTTTTTCCATTGTGGTAAAATACCATCAATGACAAAAAATTTCTTACAATGGACATTATAATTTTGTGTGTTATATAGAAGTTCTTGCATTTTTTTACTTTTGTTATTCCTTGTTTATTTTTTTTTCAATTATTTAATTGTTTATTAGACATAACTATGTCATGAAAATACGTGAAGAAACGTGCTTATCTCAGCAGCCGATTAAAAGAAATTGAAGGAGGCCTTAAACTAATAAAAAATTTAAAAATGTCGGTTCGTGCAGTAATTTAATTATGTTTTAAGATAATGCTTCTACTCAGCATAAAAAGTTTAAGTAAACATACAAAAAATTTAAGTTTCTGGCCATGTTTGGCATTTTTGTTCTACTTCAGTCATTTATCAAAATATTCTACAGCCATGAAAAAACCAACTTCAAATTGGTTCACCCTACTATTGTATTAGTAGAAAAGTAAATAAATAAACAATTATAATTTTAGTTTCGAGTTTAACAATATATTCAAAACTTTAAATTATTTTCAACTTTAAATCTTTAAGTCGAGCAAGGATTTTATTTATTTATTTTATTTATTTAAAATAAAATAAATATAAATTGGTCATTTCAGGCCTAGAAAGTACTTCGACTGTGCTTCTATTGATCAATTGTGTTGTACGCAGTATTGTAACATCCCTGCAGTGTAATCAACTAGTTTAAAAACAGTCTGCATTCTAGTTGAAAACTGAGCAGTACTAGTTCAAGATCGTCTTTTTTTCATATACCCAACTAGTATTTTTAACATGGCGGTGTCATAGGAAATATCAAATGTCTTATTCTGAACAGATAAAAACTAGTTTATAATATATATAATTATAGTTAGTTATATTTTAGTTTGTTGTAAATAGTTGTCAACAAATAATATATTGACAAATTTTAACTAGTTTCTAGTTAAATCTTTCCTAAGTGGTTGGCAAATAGTCATGTTTTAATTAGTTTACAACTACTTTTAACAAACCAATTATTCAACCAGTTCTTTATTTGGTAATTTATCTTCTGAATTTGGAGCTTCTACTAAAGCGACTATTAAAAAAATTGAAAGTAAAATTTACATGGTGTTTTATTATTTAATATAAAAGTAAATTTTTTAAAGTTCGTAAAGCACATTTGATTTTAACAATATGTAATATAGTTTAACAACAGTGTAATATAGTTTGATTTTGGCTAGTTTTACAACTGGTTTATTGCGACATGACATAAACTAGTTAAATTTAAACTATTTTTGCAACTAGTAAATGGTGACAAAATATAAACTAGTCTGTTTTAACTAGTATAAAGATTTATCATTTTTACTGCTGATTAGTCTTACACTGCAGGGATATTACATATTCTTGAAGAAAAAGTGCGAACGCAGTTTTACAATACTCTAGTTTCACGTGTATATTGTCAATTTCGTGTGTGAAATTTTATCCGATAGTTGTGGTACGGTGTAATATTTTGATTATTTAGAAATTTTCAATTTTATCAGATTTTTAAAGTTATTGTTTTAGCCCGAGAAATTGTAGCAAAACCAAAAGCGCACCAAAAGCGAAACCAAAAGCGTAGCATTTATAGAATATTGTTACTAATTTTGTATGTTGAAAAAAAATTCTGAGCGCCTGTTTTTAGAAATATCCCTGTTGGAAAATCAACTCATTTAAAAGTAATTGATAAAGAAGTTTTTTTGTCAACCACAACTGGTTGAAACTCTGTCTTTTTTTTGTACTCGTATTTTGTACGGCGATGTCCCCTAAAAAAGTCAATTGATATTCGTCTGTGTATAAATTAGAAACTATTTTATTTGAAATTAGTTGATTATTAGTTTAATATTAACTTATTTAAAACTAGTTAATTTTGCACTTATTTAAATTGAATTTAAAAGCAAAAAAATTGGAAAATTTATAACCTAAAAATCGTAATTTAATCGAATATTATTTATTTTGACTACTTTACCGCTAACAAACACATTTCAAAAGGTCTTTTTCAATTTCACAAAGAAACCAAAAATTTTTTATTGCTTCTCCGATTTTCATTGATTTTTTATTAAAGAGTTTGAATTAAATACATGAATAAAAAAATAACAAAAAAAAAATAACAAAAAAAGAGATAAACTGGCAATTTCAACCCTTGGAAGGACTTTGACCTAGCTTCTATTGATCAATTGTGTTGTGCGTGTTATTAAATGTTTGATCACAAATGACCGACAACTGGACCTAGGTGTTTAATGCAGACTCCGAACGGCTTATGTTCTCAAGAAGCTTTACATGGCAATTTTTACTCTCTGAGGTTTGCCATTGTCTGCAGAGAAGTGATGACCGAACAGAAAAATTAATTCATTTGAAAAATTTTCAATCTGAGCTGGAATTGAACCCAGGCTACCGAGGTTCTTTAGCTTAGGGGCCACGCACTCTTCCCACTAGGCTACGGCTGCCACTTATGGCGCCACTAAATACATGAACTATTAAGTTTAATTTTAACAAATTAAATAAGAGCAATTCTTCAATATAAGCCTAATATGTGCGCACGCTCCGACAGAAGACAAGGACGATGAGATCAAGGAAATTTTCTATGAGCGCCTTGAAAATGCTTACGAGCGCTGCCCCCGCCACGACGTAAAAATCGTGCTTGGTGACTTCAACGCTAAGGTGGGCAAGGAAAATATTTTTGGTCCAACAGTCGGAAAGTTCAGCCTCCACGACAACACCTCCGATAACGGAATGAGGCTGATTGACTTCGCCGCAGCACGAAACATGGTCGTAAGTAGTACTAGATTCAAGCATCTCAATATTCATAAAGCCACCTGGATGTCCCCTGATCAAAAAACAAAAAATCAAATTGATCACGTTTTGATCGACGGAAGGCACTCTTCCAGTGTATTGGATGTACGCACGATCCGTGGTGCAAACATTGACTCGGATCACTATCTTGTTGCAGCCAAGATCCGTACACGTCTGTGCGCAGCTAAAAATACACGCAACCCTACACAGAGAAAGCTAGACGTCGACAAGCTGCAATCGAAACAGACAGCCGATGCTTTCGCCACTCGACTCTCACTCCTGCTTCAAAGCACTCCTCCAATCGATGATATATGCGCGCAGTGGACACACATTTCCAACTCCATGCGTGCGGCTGCTGAAGAGGTGTTTGGCTACCAACGCCCTCGCCGAAACCAGTGGTACGACCAGGAGTGTCGCGACGCCACTGCAGAGAAAGACGCCGCCTACAAAGCCACCCTGCAGTCGGTTGTAACGCGCGCTGCTAAGGAGCGATACAAAGAAAAGAGGAGGGAAGAGAGACATATTTTCAGGCGGAAAAAAAGAGAGGCAGAAAAGCGCGAGCAGGAGAAGATTGAGATGTATGGTGACAGGAATGAGGCCCGAAAATTTTTCGAAAAAATAAGACGCCTTGCCGATGGTTTTAAAACCGGGGCCTCTTCCTGCAAGGATGAAAACGGGAATCTAGTGACAGATGTCCAGAGTACACTGACGTTATGGAGGGAACACTTCTCTAAGCTTCTAAATGGCGACGCTGACAACAATCCCGCCAATAGAGATGATATTCCGGAAACCCCAATTGCGGATGACAGCGTCGAGGTTTCGCTGCCCGACTATGATGAAGTTCTGACAGCTATAGCTCGGCTTAAAAATAACAAAGCCGCGGGAGCTGATGGCTTACCTGCTGAGCTGTTTAAGAACGGAGGCGAAGCTCTACTTAAATGCATTCACGAGCTTCTTTGCAGAATATGGTCGGAAGAATGCATTCCGAACGATTGGAATCTCAGTGTGCTCTGCCCAATCCACAAGAAAGGCGATCCCACTATCTGTGCCAATTACCGTGGGATAAGCCTTCTTAATATCGCATATAAGGTCCTGTCGAGCGTTTTATGTGAAAGATTGAAGCCCATTGTAAACGAACTGATCGGACCTTATCAGTGTGGCTTCAGACCTGGAAAGTCCACCATCGACCAGATTTTCACGCTACGACAAATCTTGGAGAAGACTCAAGAAAAACAAGTCGACACCCACCATCTTTTTGTTGACTACAAAGCCGCCTTCGACAGCCCAATAAGGAAGCACCTGTACTCCACCATGTCTGAATTTGGTATTCCTGCAAAACTAATACGACTTTGCAGGATGACACTGAGCAACACCAGCAGCGCAGTTAAAGTCGGGAAGGACCTCTCCCCACCATTTATTACCAAACGAGGTTTCAGACAAGGTGATTCCTTATCGTGCGACTTTTTCAACCTAATGATGGAAAAGATCATCCGAGCTGCTGATCTGAGACGTAGTGGCACAATATTCTACAAGAGTGTTATGCTGCTTGCGTATGCTGATGACATAGATATCATTGGCCATAATACGCGCGAAGTCAGTGCAGCATTTTCCAGATTAGAAAGAGAGTCAAGTCGAATGGGTCTGTCAGTGAATGCAGATAAGACGAAATACTTAGTGTCAACAAACAAACAGTCCCAGCGTCTTGGAACCCACGTTACCGTTGACAATACCTCCTTCGAGGTTGTGAAGAACTTCGTCTATCTAGGATCCAGCATTAATTCAACCAACGACATCAGCATTGAGATCAAACGAAGAATAACTCTTGCCAACAGGTGTTACTTTGGGCTCAGTAGGCAATTGAGAAGCAGAGCCCTCTCTCGACGAACGAAAATCACGCTCTATAAATCGCTCATCATGCCCGTCCTACTTTACGCATCACAAACCTGGACGCTGAGCAGTTTAGATGAAAAGACTTTAGGAGCATTCGAGAGAAAGATTCTTCGTAAGATCTACGGACCAATCTGCGTCAATGGCGAGTACCGAATACGGTGGAATGATGAACTGTATGAGCTGTACGCTGACATCGACATAGTCAAGCGCATTAAAATCGAGCGGCTTCGCTGGCTTGGTCATGTTCAGCGCATGAAAGACGATGCTCCAGTGAAGAAAACATTCGATTCGGTACCCAGCGGCGGTCAACGCAGAAGAGGACGACCGCATCTTCGTTGGAAAGACCAAGTAGAGGACAACCTGACGAAGCTTGGAATTTCCAACTGGCGCCAGCAAGCAAAAGACAGAAATGGCTGGCGCAAATTCTTAGATGAGGCCAAGACCGACATACGGTTGTAGCGCCAACTAAGTAAGTAAGTAAGCACAATTAATATAAGCCAATTCAGGCTTACAGAAAATTCCATCATACTTTCTGCTTGTCTAAAACGCACTTAATTTATGTACGAAAATATAGATAGAAAAAGTATGTGGCATTTCTGGCGATTAATTTATTGAAAGCTTTATACTCAGTTAATTTGCCAATAATGATTAGAAAACTAGAATAACTTGGCTTAACACGAAATGCAATCAAGCTGTTTGAAGTTTTCTTGTTAAATTGGAGCCAATATGTAAAATTAATAACATAAAAAGCTCATTAAAAACAATTAATGTAGGAATGTCTAGGGATCTAAGTTTGCTGCTTTTTGTTTTTGTCAGATTTAAATGGAATTTTTAGTATAAAATTAAAGGCCTTCTCTCATTTTTATGCTGATGTTGGAACATTTATGTATTCCACGGACTAGAAGAGCTTATATCTAATATTCAATTAGACTAAAATACAGAATTAAAAATGTTGCTACTAGTAATTTACTTGTTTTACTTGGTAGCAGTGATGTTTTCGTAGGTGCAATTATACCTTTTTCGGGACATTTAGGTAAAATTTGTTAAAAAAAAATTATAAATACGTAGTGCAAGCAAAATTTTTTTTTAAATTATGAGCTATTTAGATCAAATAAGAAGGTATTTAGAAGAAGGCAACAACAACAAATTCTGCATAGAGTCAATTACACAGTAGACTAGATAGACTATTTCGGAAGGAGCTAGCCATACCATCTTCAGTAGTCTTGAGTGATTCAACTGTGACCAACCCTGTGTTTCAGTTTTATATGATTTGATATTCTTTCAAGCCTGAAACATTACCAGAATTTTGTCTTTTCTAGTTGCCTATTCCTTTTCACTATTCTTCTTTGGAATTTGCCGAAATGCACCAATGAATTGTGAGAGTTTTTTGCTTCCGCTAGAAAGCTTAAGTGTTTAGCTGATAACTGGCTATTGACACAACAAGATATTCAAAACTTATTTGGTCTTAGAAGCTTTTGATTAAAAATCATGTAAAATTTCCAATAGATCACAATTAATTATCAAATATTTTTCATTCGAACAATTTATATAAATAATTTTTTTCAAAATTAAAAAATAGCTTCATTTCATTGACCAGGGGGTTATATCCCCTTCATCTCCCCCGAAGCTACGCCACTGATGTAGACTCTAAATTTGTTCGACAGTTCGATGTCATTTTTCGTTTCATCGAGCTGTAAATCATAACGGTGTGAAAGAAGTTTCACTTCAAAAACTATCGATATTGCAAGTTTTTACATTGCAAGCAAATATCTCCGCCATTTTCAAATCGATTTTCATCAAATTTTCTTTGTGTGAAAGTTAAATTAAGTGACTTTTGATACCCTGCCAATTTAATGTTTTACATTGTTTAAAGTAAACCTTTAAAATATTAAATTTGTGCTAAAAAAAAACCAAGATGTTTGTTTTTTTGTTATAAATTTTTTTAATTTTCATTTTCTCAACTTTCTCATATGACATATTATTTATCTGCAGAGATTGCTTCATGTTGACACAAAACTTAATTAACAACTTTCATCATTAAAAAGCATTCACTATGACCATCCACCATCCCTATGATTTTTTTATGAAAATATTTTTTTCAATATGCTGTTTTTATATTTTTTACAATGTTCTACACCGGTTCTACAGTGAAAAGGCATTTTGTAAATGACTTACAGCCCTATTCTGGCAAATTAACAAATTGTTAACCAGTATTTTGAATATTTCTATATGTTTGTTGTTTTCAATACAAAATTTAAAGCTCAAAAACAAAATTTGTTAATGAAATTGTCAATAACTGAAAAGCAGTTGACATTTTTTATCAAAATTTTTTATTTTTGAGCTTCAAATTTTGTTTTGAAATAAAATAATTACAACAAACACATAGAAATATTCAAAATACTGGTTAACAAAATGTTAATTTGCCAGAATACGGCTGTTTTAGTCTAGACTGTAGTTCTGGTTTGTAGTTGGAAGGGTTTTAAAGAGATGAAAGACACAACTTTCAAAATATGTACATATCTTTAGTACTGAAATAAAAATTTTTACAGTTATAATTGAACAAACCTAACTATTTAATCTTTTGTTTCTAACTTTTTAACTTTGACGATTATTTATCTACTTTGACAGTTTTGTTGAATACTACTATGAACGTAATTATTTTCCGAAACTACAATCAATTACGAAAAAAATAAACGTTCATTTCTTAAAATCGTATCAAAGTTGAGTGAGTTATTAAATTTGTTTCTAATTAAGACAGTACGTCTTCATTGGTCCATGGGTCTCGATAGCGTTTATGTTTCACTTTGACGGTTCTTTTAAATATATTTTTATGATTTATTTTTAATTTGTTGTATTTTTTTAATACGAATGGCCCTTTCTTTTATTCAACCTTTTAAACACTCCTAAGATTATTACCTTTACATTAAACTACTCAAGGAACAAATCCTGTGGTGCCTTTGTCGTCTCAATTGGTTCAGTGGCTCTCGCGTGATTGTCAGAACGATTTTATATAAATAGTATGTATACTATGGATAGATAGATGAGCTCAATTGGTTTAATTGTTCAGAGTTCTTGCGATGATAGACAGTTACATCAACGTCTTTATTTAGAATGGTAAATATCATTAACATGATTAATATCTGACAATAACAGATACTTTCTCAAACTTTTCGTAATGAATCTTTACTAAAGTTATTTAATTTTTATTAAATTCTTTTAAAACTAATTCCCTCTAATGGTAATTTTTGATGATAAATCGGATATTATGTATAAATATTTATGTCATATTAAGATGGCTTTTATAAGAATTAACAGCCCTATTCTGGAAACTTGATAGTAGTAGTCAACCAGTATTTTTATTATTTGTTTGTGTTTGTTATAATTTTTTATTTCAAAACAAAATTTGAAGCTCAAAAAACAACATTTTTTAATGAAATTGTCAATATCTGAAA
The DNA here is from genome assembly GCA_963920525.1 of Dichetophora obliterata. Lineage (NCBI taxonomy): Eukaryota > Metazoa > Arthropoda > Insecta > Diptera > Sciomyzidae > Dichetophora > Dichetophora obliterata. The sequence continues at coordinate 173,729,922 of OY986439.1, forward strand.
AGCAGTTGAGAATTTTTATCAACATTTATTATTTTTGAGCTTCAAATTTTGTTTTGAAATAAAAAAATTACAGCAAACACAAACAAATAATAAAAATACTAGTTGACTATTATCAAGTTTCCAGAATAGGGCTGTAAGTGTATGTTACCGTAAATTTAAATTTTAATTTTGAATATAAAGTTAAAATACAAAAAACTGTCAGAGCAAATATGCTCATAATATTATGTCGGATTGCAGGAGTCAACTTTGCGCACAATGTCATATGTCAAAAGTGCAAATCAAGAATAATAAAAAAAAATGAATCAAAAGATTTCACTCAAAAAAAGAAATCGTTACAATGTTAAAGTGGAAAAGTTTAGCAAACAATGCAATTGCAGGGCATCCGACGCTGGCAGAAACATACTGCCTTGGCAACAACGCGACGCTAAGCGTTGCCACCCAACTCTAAATGCAGCAAATAGCAAACATCTTGGTGTTTGTTGTTTATTTATTTCCTTCGCGTTTTTCCAGTCACGGATTCGGCTGCACTCCAAGCTACATAGCATTAATCTTCGTGCATATCAATGATTTCACGGAAATTGCATGTAATTTTTTTGGGAAGGATGTGATTTCTTTAACTTTGTGATTTATTTATCTTTTTTCTATTTTTTTTTTTTTTTGTGGAAGCATGTTATAATTTTTTGTTTTTTTGTTTTGCTCCTTTAAGAAAGTTGGGCAAACCGATAAGTGTTGCCGATGCGACAAGCAGCGTACTAGCACAAGCGATAAGCACAACAACATACAGAGTAGAAAAAATCGCACTAAAGTAGTGGTAGCAGCAAAGTAGTTGCTACGTTCGTAGCGTGCATGTGTAGTTGCGCGTATTTCTTTGAGTTTACTGTCAACTATTTTGCGATTCCTTTACTTTTTTTTTATTTAAAGTTCTTCTTTTTCCTTTTTTGTTTTACTCTGCTCGTTCAACGAAATGCTAATCGTTTGCAGTTTGACAGTCTGTTGCAGACACTTTTGTACTACACGCTACACTCTGCAAGACTATCACGGTGTGGATGTGAATTTAGTGGTAGTAAAGTAGTAGATGCGGGTGTGGGTTGCCAATGTTACAAAGCACAAACTTTCGCTGCCATGTTAACTAATGCAATAAAGTTGAGATTAGTTTAGTTGAAATGTTTGAAAATGGATGTGCAAAAGTTTTGAATTAATGTTGAAATATTTAAATTGCGTATTTTTTATAAAGAACACAAAAAGAAACCTGACTTAAATTAAAAATTAAAAAAAATCAGGTAAGCAACCGGAAGGTGGATAGAATTCGCAAATATTAGTTACAGGCGAAATTACTGTCAAGCACGATAAACATAGCTTTAATCGAGTACATAGATTGTGTCAACATTGAATAAAAAGTTGTTCGTTTGTCATGATTTTGAAGAAGTTTCCTTGTTTATTTTGGAGATTGTTAATAGTCACTGAAGTAATTTCTTTATAGTTTAAAGAATTCTGAGGAAACATCTAATTTAACCGAAGCTTGAAAATATTTTATGTGAGAGAAAAAAATTATTGTGTTTTAACCCGTTGTTATCGCATACAAATGGCAAAAATACCTAAATATTTAAATATGTAAATAAAATAAACATTATCAAAAATCATGGCTAAAATTCTTAAGAATATGGTTTTGTTTGTCTTTTGTAGAATTCTTTTTAGTAGGTTTGTCGTAATAGCTAAACCAAATATTTGCTGTGCTTGTTCATTTAATATCACAAAATGACAATGCTTTAGAATATTTTTTGTCTAGTGAAACAAAGAAAGGAACAAGTAGAATAAATACGTATGATAAAATTAATTTTTTTAGGGTTAAATAAGCAAATAAAATTATTTATATACAATTTCTCTGGACTATTGTGTGTATATAATTCAGCACACTTCTACAACCTCTAGATGAAAACAAAATTCTAACCAACACTCTTTTTTCAGTGATAAAAGAAATTTTCTTGAAAAGAAAGGATTAAGTAAAAACTAAGCGCACAAATAAAATAATTTCTTAAGAAGCTGAAACACTCTTTGTAAGACTTACAATATACATCCTTCAAAAAGTTTCTTCAAATTCATGCGAAAGTAATAAGATATGTTATAATTAGACTAAGTATAAGCAATCAAAAAAATCTTGTGGTTTTTCCCTACCTGATTTATCCCGCCTTGTTTTCCTCCAGCTATGCAAATACAGCACGTTTTTAGCTTGCTGCTATTATAAAAGCTTATTATTTAGAATTACTGTCTGAACTTAAGATAAAGCAGACACTCTTTCATAGCTTCACTCAAACCTTTCTCGAAAATTTAAGATGATAAAAAGAGGTATCGGCTTGTAAAACATCGCCACAAAAAGTTCTTAAAGAGTTAAGAGCTTAACTTGTCAAGCCTAAGTTAACAAGAAATAAATAATTGCAATCTACATAAGCAGCTGAATACAGAGTTAAGGAATGAATGGGTATTTATGCAATTTATTTTAATAAGCCAACTCGTAGTCACCACTTAAATCTACACTTCTTATTTCGACAGTTAATTAGAGAAAATTAGAAATTCAGTGAACAAGAGGCTCAAGAAAATATTTTTTATTTACGAAAATGTCTTTCAGATTTCTCAGACAAGTTTTTTAACATTTTGAATAACTTTATTAATTTCCCATAGAAAAAGCAACAAAGTTTCATTAAAGTTTGAACTTAATCTGTCAAAAAATCTTTGAAGGACATGAACACAAATTTTTCTTATGTCAAATACTTGGGTATTGGTTATGCGATTGTTTGTGTTTATATAAGCCTTGTGTTTATATATAATGAGCTTGTACGGGCTCACTTTGTGAGGTTACTAAAAAAAAAGTGATTGATCCAAAATTGTTTTCCGATCGGAGGGGTAACACATGCCTCATCGGCCCTAAAGGGAAGACTTTTGCAAAAATTTAAAGAAAATAATTCACAGCTCACTCTAAGTGACTCCTAGAGGGGTCAAATGTATGAAAAAATCCTATTATTTTTTTCACTTCCAACATTTTCTCTCAAAATTCTTTTACCCTATATGTCATATTTCTAGGGGCTCTCTTATAAAATGCACTTTTTTGAAGAATCGCTTAGAAGCCTAAAGTTCTGCAGGGGTTCTTCCTAGAAGGTTCACATATATGAGCATGTCCTAGTTATTTTTTGCGTCCAAAAATTTTTCTGAACATATCTTACCCCTCTCTCCACCCCTTTTCGATGTACCCCTACAAAAATATGGAAAAATGCAAAATTTTCCAAAAAATTCGTAATAGCTACCTCGGGGTGGCTCTTGGAAGGTTCAAATGTATAAGCAAGTACTAATTTTTATCACCCCCAACATTTTGTTCAAACATACCTACCCCCTATATGCCCGCTTTTAGGTGTTCCCATACAAAAACTCTAAAAAATCGGAAAAATTCGAAAATCCTCTCATTTGAAGTCCTCTTAGATGGTCCTCATTTACAAAGTCCTCTTAGTTTTTCATAACCAACATTTTCTCCTAAAAAACCATACCCCCATCGCCCCCTTTTAGGAGGCCTCTTCACAAGAACTCATATTTAGTTAAAAACAGATGCGTCGCTGGACATTCGAGAGAAGCGAAGCTTTTTCGTACTTTTATACATTTCATAATTTAATGGTTTTTTTAATAATAAAATTTTTAAATTGAAAAATTTTAAATACCTAATTTTAACTAAAAAAATAATATCCCACCAGAAAATTTTATTACCTTACATTATTATTATACATTAATTTTGAATTATTTTTGTAAATGTTAATGAATTTATTGGGTTTTAATATCTAAAATAGCAAACGTATATTATATAGATGTAATGTCATAGATATTTCTAGCAAATATTATGTACATCAATCGTTATCCTAATCTTGTTGTGCAAATATTTGGATCGCTTGTCATTCTCAAATTATATTTATCAAAACAGCATTGTTTAAGGCTTAGAATTTTTATGAAACTGATTTTTTTATATTTCAAAAGCATAGTCTTTCTGACGTTAATGTCCAATTATAATAGAAGTAACGTAATGTGATATAATGTCAGTTGAGCAGTGCGTTCTTCACTTATTGTTTGAAACAATGCTTTCTTATAAAAGTGGTTTTAAAAATAATCCGTGGATTTTAGATTTCTACGTTACTTTACGATTTCTACGTCTTGTCAAAAAAACTTAATATTCTTATTTCACTTCTACAGCCGTTTCGAGGTGTCGAGCCACAGTGTTTTGTCTACATTCATTTTCTTTATACGCATTTATCTCGAAACTACTTTTTTCAGCATGGTGTTGTAAAAAAACAAAAACTATTTAGCCGAATCATCTGAAATTTAAAATTGCTATTCATAACATCAGTGGCTATCGCTGGAACTAGAATCAAAATTTTAATTAAAAAAACATCGTATATTTTACACTTAATAACCGGCAGAAAACAAGCTGTTTTAAGAACTTAATTTTTAAAAGCGCGTCATTCTGTAAATTTTTCATATCTTTTTTTTCTAGTGCCAGCCATTGCTGCACTCATAGTGATTAATAATATTCTAAGTTTTTATTTTTCAGATAAATAGAACAGTCAAAATCTACAACACCGCCCATACCCCTTTTCCTTGAAAGCGTCTCATTGACCAGCATTTTTGACCGAACAAGATCAACAATTTTTTAAATTAAAAATATATTTTTTATGATGAATGAGAGTTACAAGACACCTTAAAAGTTTAAATATCGATGTTCAATATTTTAACTTTTTAAAAAAATCCTAAAAATACCTTAAATTTTCGAGCGCTAGACCACCATCCTTGCCTTAAGTGCCTATGAACATTCATGTCTGAATTCGCAATGAAAATCCACCCGTTCAATGGAACCTTGCTGCTTTTGTTGTTTGGATAGCTAATGCAAAATGCTTTTTACTACGTTTCCATGGCGAGTTGATCTTAGGTTGGGTTTTCTTCAAGTTGACATAATAGCGTTTCTAGCTCGATAGTGCTTGCATGCACAACATTGAGTCGAGTTGGACTACTGCCATTCTATTCGCCATATTTAATATAAATGTGTGCGTTCAGAAGGTGCAAAATTTACTAAACATATTGAGTCTTTGATCAGTATTAGTTTCCGTTACTTTGTGTGCCTGCTGAACAGTTTGTTACATTTTATGTCAACGCAGTGGCAGAAATAAAATAAAGTTACAAATAATCAAGAAAACCTCACTCAACAGTTGAGCAACTGTTTCATATTCCGAACGCATCCAATCTAACTCAGTTAAATCTAATAAGCTTCGTGGAGTTTCGTGGATTTAACGAAATTCAACTCAACTCGCGTTTCCATGGGAAGTTAATCCCGAGTCAACCTCGATTTAACTCGCCATGAAAACGTAGTATTTGATCGATAATTGTGATCTGCTGCATTATAGCTTCACGCATTCACAATAGAATATGTAGGGCAGCTAATGAACAATCATTTTAATAAATTCCTGTCATCTACTGCAACATAGCTTCAGTTAATATTGAATGAATCACATTATATCAGAAAGGGTTGCTTTGGAGTAATGGTTAGAGTCAAAGAAGTAAGATATAAGGAAGTGGTGTAATAGCACAAAAGTGTGGTATTTTTTAGATTGGTGTTGGTTTACACAAATACAGAAACATTTACACGGGGTCGTATTCGGTTACATCGTGAAAGAAGGCCCAAACTGTTAATGTTTTTTCTTATACATTAAAATATTAAATTGTATTTCCACACCACCCTTGAGGTATACAAATTGGTGCGTTACCGATTTTTTTTTTGGGTGTTCGGTTCCCCAGTAGGCCTATTTCACCCGAAAGCAAGAAATAATATTAGTAAAATTATAAAAAGGTGTGAATTAGCAAAGAAATTCAATTATATATTTAACTATAATATTATAATGGCCGGAAGACTTAATATGACCATCAAATATACTTTTACCTATCAGGAAGTGTTGTGTGTTTAACAAAATTCTATTATAATAAGTTAATAACTTCTATTAAATAAATTTTATAAATTAAATTCTATTATAATAAGGAAATAGTCTGTGGCTAGAACATGAATTGCCGATGAAATCATATTCATAAAAATGTTTAGAGCAAACACGCGATCCTTCATTTATATCATTGGGTTCCAATCCTAAGGAATGAATCCATAATATTTTAATTTGCGGAATGTGCGGAAATCTGAAAAATGGCATCATTTTACTTTAGGGTCCGGACACGAATATTAATTTTCTTATTTTTATTAAATGTACTAAGGCCTCCTGAACCTAAATATGAAAAAAAAAATTGTCGTTCTCGTTTGAAAGTTCAGTGTTAATTAAAATAGCTTCAACAACATTTAAAATTTGCACTGAATTTTTAAACTAAACCAATTTATTTCCTAAACCAAACGAGTGCGACAATTTTTGTTTTCAGATTTAGGTTTAGAGACCCAAATACATTTAATAAAAATAAGAAAAAGTAAAATTATATCAAAAAAATTTATTTAATCTCATTAACTATGCTGAAAACAAGAGCGCCCCAAAAATGTATTCAACAGTGAAAAATCACTGCGCCCCTGAAGCAGTGTTTCTGTTTTGACAGATGTGGTTTGATCAAAATGGCGCGAAATACCCGTGGTCTAATTTGCAGTTTTAAAGCATTTCTAATAAGAAATATATAAATTTCGAACACAAATAAGTTTAAAAAATATTGCTAGTAAATAAATAAAGCACTACTGTGTAAGAAATCCAAACTATGTGGGCATATTTACCTGTGGAATGAAATCGCACTGTTCTTTAGTTTTCGGGAACTTTTACAGTTTTTAACCGCACAACTCATGTTGCAATTATTTTTGTGGTTGTTTTTTTTTTAAATTGGACCTTTTTTAGCAGTGAAAAATGCTTTTAATTAAATTATTTTCGAATATTTTGCAGAGGAGACTTCTAATCAGATGCCAGGGTTCTCAAAACTGTCAAAAAACACACTCTTTCTCGCTCGCACAATTTACGAATGGTGCGACAGTTCACGTACAGTGTATGTGTAAGCAACACCATTTCCTTATATTTTACTTCTTTGGTTAGAGTGTAGAACTCTCGATCGGAAAGCGCGAGTTCCCGATCCTCACGCTTGCAATGAAATATTTCTATATAGATCCTCTTGGTGTAATAGACGCAAGTAAAAAACAACAATTCTAAGAAAAAGGTTTATGGAAAAAAGTGCCGTTTTTCAGATTTTCACTCAAGCAAATCACAAAACGAGGCGTAAAAAGCTTCGCTTCAAAAATAACTTTATTTTTAGTGTAAGTTGATAGTTCAAAGTCCGCTTATGTCAAAAAAGTAGCAAAAAATTAGCTTTTCTTTTATAACTTGCACCATAATTTTAACCTCATCTTGAATCACGAAATAAAAAAATAAAAATAAAATTAAAAAACTCGAAAAAAGTATCAAATTTCACCTGCTATAAAAAGCGAACCATTTCTCGAAATAAGCTAAAATTTTACAATTCGCGAGCTTAAAACAATTGTTTGTTTTTTGCATTGCATTATTAGATTAGATTTGCGAATTTCCACCACACAATAGTTGATTTTCGCAACCATTTTTTAGAAATGTCGCCACTATGCGAAGTAGAAAGTTATTTTTTGGTGAGCGTAAAATATAAAAGTGCGAAAAATCCTAAAAGAATAAAGTGAAAATGGTGTCAGTTACTGCAAAAAAAGTTGCCACGCAAACGGATATCAGTATGTACTTAATTGTTTACCCATGACAGCAAATTTTAGGCTCCAAGCTGCCATCGAACAAAAAGTCCTGCAAATGTTTTTTTTTAAACACGATGTATCGTCGAATTATATTACAGGATAGTGCATTGTTAGTGGCCTACGCAGAATGGTATAATCGCTTTTTGCTCAATCACAAGATTTTTGAAAAAAAGAGAAAGAGGAGCAGGAGAAAGAGGAGGAGGAAAAAAAAAAGAGAATACAGAATCTGATGAGTTTGATGATGAAGACAAAATAGCTTCAGTCGTAATAAGCCACAGCGGAGTTCAAAAACTTCTGATAACAGTTAAGGACATAAGTGAACAGTTTTGAAAGAAAGATATAAGCGACTTTGTCACATGCAATAGTCTAATTTTTTTACTCGTTTCGGCTTGTTCCAAGTCTTCCTCAAATCTCCTCCAGAATCTTGGGATCAATTGGAGGAATACAAAGGCGCTTAAACAGCAGTAAACAATTTGAGAGTAGTGAACGACACTGCTGAAAGAGGAGTAAAAATGGTTCAGGAGTACAATGCAGGTTTGTGCAGAAACAAAGACGAATTTAAAGACTTGCTCTTAGTCGTAACAGAGTATAAAAAAAAATTCGCAACGGCCAAGAAAAACAAACTCATTTAACTTCACACTTTTACCCGAATGTGTTTTTACTTTAATTTTTTTTTTTGTAAAAAAGGACTTCCTGGAAGTGGGGCAGAAGGGAATGGGGACTTCATATATTATGATTCACCTAAAAGGGGGGCAGATGGGGTGAATATGTTTGGATGAAATGTTGGGGGTAAGACATAATTAGTACCTGTTCATACATTTGAACCTTCCAAGAATCACTTCGAGGGCATTACTATATATTTTTTAGAAAGTCTGCATATTTCCATACTGTTGTAGGAAAACATTGAAAAATGGGGTAGATATGGGATAGTTACTTTCAGATAAAATGTTGGATGTTCAGCAAAATTAGCTGTTAGTTCATTAAAGTCGTTAAAAGTTTTTAAAAACTTTTCTTGTATTTTTTTTTTCAAATTAGATCTTGACTAAAAGGCGCTCAGCAAATGTAGCAATCAACCGTCAATAAGTTCCTCTGCTGACGCATCGTTTTTTTCCCTCCCTTTGCTCCGCTGCGAAACATTGAAGGATACTGTTTTTTCAATGTATATGTAGAGCTGCTGTAGGTTAAAATAAAATAAATTTAAAATTTTTGATACTTGGTTTTTGTTTGACTGGCCGTGAAGTCTCTTTTGATGCCACCACTCATAGTACAACTAGACAAGGTAGTGTTAGGGCTGAATGTGTTCTCTTTCTTAGTGACCATAACTGTCAAACTCAGCCATTTTGGTATTTTGGCCAATTTTTGCTTTCATATTGCATTCTCATTGGTTGCAGATTTTGTATGAAATGTCAACTTCGATTTGATAGTTTCAGTCACCGGCTCTCCGCCCTAACACTACCTTGTCTAATTTTGCCATTCCACCACTTGAGATTTTGCTACCAGGCAAACAGAAAACATAGCAAGCAAAATGCGGTCAATTTTCTGACGCCGATTCGTTCATCCCCTCTAATGTTGCGCAACCGCTGTGAACCTTTCAATTCTCACTGCGTTGTTGTTGTAGATTTGCCATGTAATTGTTGTTGTATAGTTAGCTGGAATTTTTTTTAGACTTTTTTTAGCTACAGTCGGCTTATGACAACTGATTTATTTTAGATAAGAGTTTAAATCTATATTTGAAATTTTGTATAAATGGCTGAAACTATTTATTTTATTTAGTACATTTAGTCATATACCATATCAAAAATATATACATATAATTCATATCATTTATTTAAATTATTTCATTATTGAATTAATTTAAATCTTTTTTATATCTTTTTATATAATAACATAAAATGCATGCACGCTATATAAAGATTGTGTTGTGTATTAAAATAAGAATATCTAAGAAATAGATATAGTATATAAATTATATATAATTTAATATAATAAATGTACGTAGACAGTTTAAATTGAAAACGCAAACCAACGACAAACAAGACACGAGAAGCAATATCATTTTGTATGAAAAAAGTGTTGCTTCTCGTGTCTTACTTGTCGTTTGTTTGTGTTTTTTATTTACAACATTAGGCGGTAAGAAATATAACGCTTGTGATAAGCAGACTGTAGTTATTTAATTACAACTGTAAATATAAATTCTTTTTGCAGGTTATTTGTGTAAGTGTTTTTATGTACATATATATAAAGTGCTATAAAAATACTTCGATTGTCATATGCTGACTGTAGCTACAAAGAACATCTACAAATAAATTCAAGCTAACTGTACTACAACAATTACCAAGTAAATCTACAACAAAAACGCAGAGAGAATGACATGATCACAGCGCTTGCGCAGTGTTAGAGGGGATGAACCGAATTGTCGGCGAAAAATATATAGTATACTTTGTTGTACAATACTTTGCTTGCTATTTTTTCTGTTTGCCTGCTAGCAAGATCTGAAGTGGAGGCATTAAAAGAGACAAAAGTTTAAAGAGTATTTATGAAGACGGGCTGCAGTATGAGCTTTCGCACATCCTGCATGTTTGTCCGACCTGTCAAATCCATCATACATGTAGGATAGTCCGAAACCCCCTAAAATGAAAATTTTTATATAGCAGTAAGGCGGTCCGTGGCAGGACAACGTCTTCCAGGGATTACTAATATTTTATGTACAGGTTTTCGCTTCGGTCGGCAGTCCCCTCCCTGCTATACTTTTTTTTTATTCATGAATATTAGTATAACTTAAACATAGATTTATATATCTTCTTGTTTCTTATTTCTTATACGTTATTTTTTAAAGTGGGATTAAAAAGTTTATTCGGAGTAGGGTTCCCAACTCATTTTATGGCTTTCCCCGCAGTGGTTCTCAAAATTCCCCGATTTTGCATCTAATTCCACTCAAAAAAATTTTAAATTAATTTATTTAGGGGTCGTCCATAAACTACGTTACCAATTTAGGGGGGGGGGGGAGGTGTTTAGATATTGTAACTTTACCAAAAATTAAAAAAATCGACGAAAAACCTCTTTTTAATAACACAATCATTCCAAAAAATTTTAACCTTACATGTTTATGTTTGATCGTCTAAATTGATGGTTAACTTTTGTTTCAACGATTTCTTCTACCGCCTTTTCCCTCGACACAGGAACCTTTTAGTATTCCTTCACCATCTTAGCACACGTCTGAAAAATGTGGGTCTTTGCTTTTGCGACAGGCTTTGACGTTAAGGCCTGAATGTTCTTGATCAAAGGAGATACCATATGACATGTACTGTCCTTCTCAGAAAGAAGAAATCGGTTCAAGGTCGTGTCCTACCTGCGGCTTGTATTTCGTTTTTAAACTTCTATGAATTGTCATAAGTTTGTATTATTCATTTACAATAAATCGGAATAAAACATACTATTTAAATAAATCAATTTTCAGAAAGCATTTACACAAAAACACAGAACTTGGTACAGCTCGGGTGCAGCCTTTAAGGGTACTCTGTCAAAGACCAGGTGAATTTCTTTGCGTTAGAAATGAGGATTCACCTGAATGGGTCGACATAGAATCCGATGAAAAATTCTATTTTGAAGAATCCTCAACATAGCTACCAGCTTCTTCTATCCCAGTGATTGAGAGCATAGAATCTTGGATCGCAAATGGAATAGCTTTAATTATTGATTTTTTTTTTCCATAGTTCCTTTAATGTATCCAGTCATACTAGTCACTAATACTAGTGAAAATTGTCAGAGCTAGTCAAAATATATAATCATTCGAATGAATTAATTTCATATGTCACGTTTTTTTATGGGGGGAGGTGTTTTGAAAAGCACTACGAAAAGTAACGCAGGGGGAGGGGGGTAAAAAAAATCGGAAAATCAGTAACGTAGTTTATGGACGACCCCTTATAGACATTTTTAATTGAATACTAGAATAAATAATGTATACATTTTATAAATTTTATGTAAACAATTTATTTTGATAAAAAAAATAACACACTATAAAATAACATAAAATTAACTTTAAAAAAGGTTAACACATTTGTGTTTTCGAGTCGCGATTTCAAACTTTGAAGCTACAATATGTCGATGGCTCGATTCCAAAGTATGTTAAGGGTGGTTTTAGGCAAACAATTTTTTGAAAATCTAATTTTCTTACATTTGATTATTGTTGTAAAACTATTCACAAATATGTCAACGAAATTTATAAATCAATCCCGCTGATAATGCAGATTCTCTAACGCTTAAGACCCGGTGCGCCAGAGTACCTTTAACTAACCAGAGTTACTTTAAAAGCGCTTTTCTCGAAACATTCCTTTTCAAAACAAGCCGCACTACTGCAAACAAACTAATAAACCGATTTTATTTTTTTTTAAATCTATTTGTATCGTAATATGACACATCTTTTACCAAAATAAGCGTCTTAGGAAAATTTTTCAACTATATATAATAAAACCAAAATTATTAATTTTTTATTATTAATTATTAAATAATTATTTATAATTAATTTAAATAATAACAAGAAAATTATGCGCGCATCATAATTTTCTTTATTTTAAATGTTTTTATTCAATTTTGATAAAAGATGTGCATTCAAGGGTCTGTTTTTGAGTTAAATTTTTTTTGCAGATAGTCTGGAGCCGAGCTATGGTGTGTCCCGATTTTCACTTACTTTTAAACACACTCACTTCAGCGCAGTCTTTATATTTAAACAGTAAATGTTACTTAAACTGATGATGTTAAATTAACATGCAAATTAAATTTTTTGTTTTTATAATATAGTTTTTTAGAAAACTTTTTCTAAAATATGCCTTAATTTTAACCACTTTTGCCTAAAACCTCTATTAAGTCAACTTCGCACATTTATGATGTTACTGAAATGCAAATCGAGGTGTCAAATTTTTTCGTTCGTTTGGGAAGATACACAGAATGAGATCTCATTTTAAATTCTTAGCGCTTGTGAACGAGAGCGATTTAATATTTTTAAAGGTACGCGTACGATTTCTTGAGAACCTTTGTGAGCAGTACTCGTACAAAATAAACACATGTTATAAACATAAAATTGTTGCTGATGTTAAAATTGTATATATAACTAATAGTAGTTCATAGTTTAAATAGTTAAGTGTTATATTTTGGCTCCATCTATTTGTTAATAATTATTTAAATGTAAATTATTATTGTTAGTTAATTGTGTAATGAAAATTTAAAATTGAAGCGTCTATTATATAATTTTATTAAATGCCTCAAGAAGCAGAAAAGAAATCTGCGACACATCGGATGAAAATAATTTTGTTATTAAAAATTATTTCTTTTACTTAAGAAAAGAATTTGTTATATTATGTAAACAAGCCAAACAAAAAACTCCCAAATTCTTGAAATACACCTCAACTTAATTTGTTTTAATTGGTAAAAGTATTTATTTATTTATTTATTTATTCGATTGCTAAACCTCAACAGGTTTTACAGAAAATTTAAAATTACAAACTAAGATATTTAATACAATTCAAAAATATAAAGTATGATTTTGATTGAAATCATGTATTATTAACAAACTAAAAAGTTTTAATAAATTATAAAAATAACTATATAATCAATACAATTCAAATACACTATGTACAATAAAAGGTGACTGTCCACCAGTATTCATAAACGGAATTCAAATTCCTCATAGTACGTCAGTAAAATATTTAGGATTGCACCTAGACCGCAGGCTGACTTGGAAAGAACATATAAAAGTTAAAAAACAACATTTAAAACTTAAAAGCCAAAAACTTTATTGGTTGATCGGCCCAAGATCAGAACTATCACTTGAGAACAAAGTAAGACTTTATAAGGCTATACTTAAACCTATTTGGACATACGGCATTCAGATTTGGGGCACTGCCAGTAACTCAAATATTGAATTACTACAGCGTTTTCAGTCAAAAACTCTACGACTCTTAGTCAAAGCTCCGTGGTTCGTATCCAACGAAGCAACACACAATGATCTGAACATACCATATGTCAAAACTGAAATTAAGAAGGTTTCGCAAGCATACCTTAATAGGTTAAGTAATCATGAAAATAAATTAGCTGTTTCCTTATTAGATGAACAAAATTTAGTTAGAAGATTAAAAAGACGACATATTTTAGATCTTCCTTTAGTATAAGTAACAAATGTAAATATGTACATATTTTTATCTGTAAAAAATTAAGCTAAGATATATAATATAATTACAGAATAAGTTTATGATAAAAAAAAAAAATTGTGATTATTTTGTAGACGTATTTAATGTAATACTCTATGCTGTTATTTCTGACCAAAGATCTCATTTGCTGAATATCACAAGATAGATTGCAATTAATAAATTATAAAAAAAAAAAAAAAAAAAATACACTATCACCTCTTTTCATTTTTAAATTCAATACAATTCAAATACACTATCATCTCTTTTCATTTTTAAATTTTTAATGTGTTTCTTTAAAAACAAATTAAACCTAAACAAAATCTCTCATTTAACAGCAGCTGTGCTGAAGACTTAAGTAGTCAAAAATTTTATAAAAAACTTTTCAATTTTAGTGTTGTTGTTTTTTAAAATCTCGGTTAAACTTGCTTTAGTATCAAAAAAGCTGCGTTGCAAAAACAATAAAAAAAATAATCCTCTGCATGACAGTCGATAAAGTCAAAACCAGCAGCTTAATTATTTATTGTGGTTTTCATGGCATTTTTTGTGTGTTTTGCTTTGTTGTGCATTACAACCAGAGCAGCTGTGAATTAAATTTTTGGCTTATAAGCTTTTAAAACAAATTGATTGATTTGCATGATTGTGAGTGAGTGTGGTTAAAAGAAACTACAAGGAAGCACAAAAAAAAACAAAAACAAAAACAAAAGCAGAATAGCAGAACGTAAAGAAAAAAAATTAGCATCTGATAACGATGTTAACAGCAGTCACAACAATTTTGTGAACATTAAAACAAATGTTGCTGTATGCTTGTATGCATAACAGCATGTTTTTGTTGTGTTGGTCAATCCTTTTGATCTCTGTACAGATTAGAATGTTATTTTAAAGCAACCCAGTGAACCACAATTATTGGTTTTTAAAAGTTTTTTAAACTTTTCGCGTAGAAAACTTAAATTCAGGCACTTGCTTATGAGTTAGTTTTTATTATTTTATCATTTGTCGGACAAAGCAACAAAATATTAATTTTTCTTAGGAGAATTTATTGATGGTATTTTTAAAAATATTTAGTATTTTATAATTGAAGGGCTAATTGCAAGAGCTAAGAAAAATATTTTGAAATTATTAATTTTATAGTTTTGAAAAAAAACTTGTGCAAAAAGGTCAGTCACTTAAAAATTAATTGCCGAATTTTCTACATTTTGTATTGATTTTTTATAAACTTATCTATTGAGCCTAAACAATTTATTTTTTTTTTACAAGTGACTTATCACGTTAATGCAATAAGCCCTTCAATTCTTAATTTGACATTAGCTCTAATATATTCCTTAACCCTTTTTTGCATGACTTTTTCCCACTGTGTATAAAAAATGTTTGTGTTACTATATGTGATCGGAGTGGTTTAGAGAATGTATAAACTAAATTTGGATACTGTGCAATGTATAGGATCGAAGTTACGCAACATTGCATATATGCAATTTTATGCAGGAAAGCAATAAAAAATTACTGTATGATGGTTTAAATATTACTTTTTTTACATGTGTAATATGAAATAACAAGCTTTTAATAACTTAAACTAAGAGATCAATAAAAACAAAGAATTAAAATACACCTTCATCTATAACTAAGACAATTTTGAACACAGGATAGAAAAAAATATATATAAAATAACACACTGATTTGTAAGGATTTTTGTTTTTAAATTTTAAGCTCATTTCAATTTATTAGATACATAAAACATTATTTATTATGAAATCGTTTAAAACAATATCTAAATTGATTAAATCGTAGTCTATTCTGACATTTTGAGTAGTCAGGAGTGTATCCATTGCACCCTGGTAATTGGTTATATTTTTATCTTGTAGAATCCAACAAATGAGTCTAACAAATAGACTCCCCCATTAATTTGTCGAATTATGTGGACAATTCAACAATATGCGGACACTCAATGGATATGTTCTTACAAATTTGTACTCAAGTCTCTCAGCTATGATCTCATGGCTTTTAGCTCAATATGTAGCTTGACATCATTAACGGATAGCATCGAATGAATGCATTGCCTTTTTGGCTAGTTCAATCATTAGTGGTTCAATTATTAGCTGTATAATAATTATGTTAGTGTTGTATAATAACTTAAATTTTGTGGAGCGTAACTGTTCGTCAACGAAAGGCAATTTTTATATGAAATCGACTTGAATTCCTTCTGAAAATGGTTAACTAGCGGTCAAATTTTAAAGAGCCGGTCAAAATTTGGATCATATCTTTGTTTCATATTAGCACTGTCATGTTTATGTAAAGATAATTTAATTTTTTTAATTTGATTCTCTGACATCGTCTCCTGTATTAAAGTGTTTCCTGCAATTTATTTTATTTATTTATGTATTTAAGTTCATAGGTGTCCAATAACGTCATATATTGGGTATTTGAATAACTGACATTAGAGTTCATATGCCAACAAATTTTATTAAATCGATAGAGAGTCTGGCTTTTTTATACGTGGAATAAAATTTTGTTATTTCCAAACAGTGAGTGCGTATTTCTCTTTTAATGTTAGGTTATTTTAAAGGTCTTCTTCAACTTCGGGATTTTCTAGAATTTTATATAAGGTTTATATTGACGTTTATGTTATCATCTTTATGATCTAGTGTAGTGGAGAGTGCGCTTGACTATCAACCCAGAGGTCCCTGGATCGAATCCGGGCTCGGGCATGGTTATTTTCACTTTCTTTGTTCTTTCCTACATTTAAGAATTACGGAAAAATAAAAATCCACAAATAAATTGTGGAAAATGTGGAATTAAAGAATAGGAACACAACTAAGGGCTGGAAACGCTTGCCGAGGTTAAGGCATAACACAAGCTTCGGTTAAAAGCAATTCAAAATCGTCTTTCACGATTGTTTCGCCTTATAAATAATTCACTTATGGTTCCAATTAACTCCTCTAAATAATCTATCTATTTCTTTTCAGGTCAAAAACCAAATCTTGTTTGTATAGGTGCATGCCTTGGTTCTTTGAACTTTAAAACAACAAAAAAATATCATCTTCACTTAATTCATCCTCGCAGTTTTCCCATAAATAAACTTTTTTTCGAATTTCTTCGTCAGTGAGCACCCTTCAAAAGCTTACCAAAAGTCTTCAGCTTTAAACAAAGTTTAATGCTTGGAACTGCACATCTGCAATATAACCTCATATCTGCAATGTATTTTCAAAATGTCTCAAATGCATGATATTGCATATTTGCAACTAAGACATTTATTTTACGTAATTCAAGTAATTTTGCACAAAAAAATTATTATGATTCAAGAAAATGAACTTATATTCTAGAATATTACTTACATTTGGAAGTTTTTATGATATTTATTGAATAATTATTAAAAATATTCACTTAATTTGTCTACGTATAAGAAATACCGTGTTCGACTCAATATTTCGGACAAACTAAATCACCAATTTGTCAAAAAGAAACAACAACTAATAAAAATATGTCTAAATTTACGCTACATCCCATACAACGAAGGGTTAAATAAATTCTTAGGAAATATACCAATTTGTGAAAGTTGCATTGTTGGATTAAATTTTTTTATACAAAAATATATTTTTTTAAAACTTTAAAGCCGATTATTCTAAACTATTTACCTGTGGCATATCATATTCTTGCAATGAGCCCTTCAATTCAATTCTAAGAAAATTTTTTCAGAATTATAAAATGCAACATTTGAATTCTTTCAGTTTATTCACTTTAAAAGGTTATCCCCTCTACGCAAAAAAAAATTAATTTTAATGAATTGTTATACGAAAACTATTAAACTTTTTTAAAAGATCGTAATGTTAATAGCTTGAAAACCTTTCAGTAATTTTTTTATTGAAAAATATTTTGAAGTTTTTTTACAAAGTCCGTATAAAAATGGTGTTTTTATTTTTGTGTTTTACAGTGACGAACATTGTGGCGAAGTGGATCATTTGAAACACAAAATGTTAATGGATTTAGTTAAATAACAACATAAACTAGTATTTGATAGATGGATTTAAAAAAAAATTTTGACAGAATGGGGGACACTCAAAGTTACTGCTTTTAGTCTACTTTAGATATTAGGTCTACTTTCAGCTATAAAACAGCCATTTTTATAAAAAAAACCAAACGATTAAATACTTCACTTTTGTGCATTAAATAAGCCTGTAAAATTTCTAAAAGATCAGTTCAAAAGTTTTCGAGTCATTTTTTACCGATTTCAAAAATGCCATTTCGAAAAAACGCATTTAAAGTTTCAACTTCAGTTTAAACCAGTCGTCTACGCAACGGATCCTTCTCTTTCTAGGCTCATATCTCAGTAAGTTTTGTTGGGATAATTCGAAATTTTAAGGACGTATATGCAGATAGTTATACTTCAAACATATGCAAAAAAAAAAGATACAAGTTGGGGTAACCCTTTACCGTTGGAAATGATGTAATAAATGCAATGTTACCGACTTTTGAAGCGAAGCTTCTTACTTCGTTAATTTGCTGATTTGCTTGAATGAAAATCACAATAAGTGACAGATTCAAAAGATAGCGTTTTGTAGGGTACCTCTAGAAAGGTATCAAAATATGGTATATACATTAAGGCGCTTCACTCTCCATAGAAAAAAAAAAATTGGTCGGCACAAATGCTCAAAATAATCCTTGGTTTATGTTATGATGATTCCCCAAATATTTCAACTCTAGCGATAGCCATTCGTGAGATGGTTTTAAAGATCCTCTAAAAATCGAGTCTTTGTGGAACAGCATTTACTATTATAATGTAAGACAAGAATACCTGACCTTTGCCGTTTTTGTCATCAAGAGTCGTATAAACAACGAAAAATTGCTCAAGAAAGTAAATAATTAAAAGCAGCGTATCTCATATTAGTAAAAAAGGTCACTGGGGACTTTGTCAGGCAACGAAGCACAGTGTAAGATCGTTGCCTAAGTGATCAATATTCTGTAACTTTTTAAAAGATGAAGATATTTCCGTTTTATTTTTTTTTTGTGATTTTTTTTGAAAATAATGTGGCTTTCGAAATATAAAGCAAAATTTTTAGTGTACCAAGTGGGGGCCCAGTAGGGTTGCCCCAAACATAGCGGAAAAAATTAAAATTTGTATCTTAGTCTTCTTTATTATTTTATTTAACTAAAAGTGTATTATTTCTATCCAATTTGAAAGTTTTAATAGTATTAACTATGATTATAAAAGTTTTCTTAAACCTTTGGTGTTCAATGTATTTTACAAGATACAACGACCAAAATATTTATAAAGCTCAAAATAAGCTAAAAATTTTTTCAAAAATGCAATATATATTTGAAATCGATGTAGTTCAGAAACCAAAAACAAAACTTTTAGATTATTTATGGATAACTTAGTAGGGTAGCTAAAAATCAATGATCCGTGCGTACATTAGTTTTTATTCTTTCACTTTAAAATATTCAAAATAATAACTAAACAACAGTATTTTAATATTTATTCTTTAAAAAGGCCTTCTCAGGCCTGATTAGTACATGCAAAAAAAAGACACCTTTTTCGATTTAAAAATGAATCTTCTACGAATGTGGCAAGCAAACTAAAAGTTTTTGGATTTCATGAATTTTATTATTTTTGCACTATCTTTTCCTAACTCTTTTCGGGGAGCCCCAAGCTGAAATAATAAAAAATTATCATAGTAAAAATATCAACAAAAAATTGTATGCAAAACTGTAACTGTTTGCCAAATCTTCGCTTCTATTTCAGTGAGAAGCAGTAGAAGTTTGGTAGGTAAAATAATAAAAAATCCATTATTTTATCATTGTTGTTTTTGTCAGTTGTTAAGGCTATTAAAATGAGATAAGTTGCTGTTAATTAGAGTAGGGTAAAAAACTTAAACTTGCCGAAAATTCTAAAAACTTTTCCAAAATATAAGTATGGAATTTATCAAGTTTTTGCTATAATAAAATCCCTGGAATGGACGTTGTTTTTACCTCTACTTTTTGTTGTGTTTTGTTTTAATGTGCAGGCGGGTTCAGTTGTGTTGTGTTGTGAACATCAAATCTTGTCACGACTTATCCTTCATCAAATCTATTATTTGACAGAGGGACTTTGCATATTTAAATTTTTTTTTTAATTTTGCTACATTGTTTATGCATTTTGTAAATAACACTGCTTTTTGTGCTCATTATTTAACACTAAAAGCTTTCATTGAAATGATTTTATCAGTTTTAACCTGTTTTCATTTGCTGTCATATGGTTTTTTATTATGTCTATAAAATTAAATCCTTTAAAGAGCATTTGTTTGGTTTCGTTTCCACATTTTTGTTTTCTCTTGCACTGTCTTACTTTTCGAAATAGCAATTTTATATTTCAACTGCACATACGAATGTTTGTATGTTTGTATTTTTTGAAGTAGTTAACTTCTACTTCGACATAGATATTTAAGTAGCCATTCTACTTATTGCCTGTCATTTAGTTGCGTTTTCTTCTATGAAATTTTAACATCTGATTATTTTTTGGATTGCTTTTCTAATTATAACAAAATTATTTAAATGTTTGGAATTGTTTCTACTCAATTATAATTTAAGTCTGCTTTTAAGCTTTTTTGAAGTTGGATGCTTTGTTTGAGTTTCATTGATTTTAGTTTACGTTTTTTAGTACTGAATGCAAGTGAATAAAGTAATTAAAGCCTTTGTTAAGAATGAATTAAGCAATCAATTTGTATTTCTGTAATATATAAGTTGATACACGAATGAATTGATGAATGAACGAAATAATTTTAAAAGGATTGACGATCTTACACATATCAACATTTTTCAAAGATTTTCTATCACCTCTCAATATTAAGTACCAGCCGTTTTAAATTTTTCTCATGTAAAAAAAATTTTTTTGCAAAACAAGTTTAAAAAATGGATTTTCTCGAATGAATGACGAAGAATAAGATATTTTAATAGGTTTTTTTGTATCTTATACACTTCTGTTGTGATGGCTTATATTTAAGCTTCATATAATGTTACCTTGTTGGATACAAGAAAATGTAAATGTCAATTGAAAAAAAGAAACACTGAAATAAAACTCAAACTCAAACTCAAAAAACCACTAGCTATGAGTCATATAATTTTTTTGTTCAACTATTCTTACTTTTTTAAGTATTATTCCTTGCTACTTTTTCTATCGTATATAAAAGTAATATAATTTTGCAGTAATAATATAAAGAAGTTTCTTATACAACTAAATTAAGTCCGAATTTAAATAAAAAACTTAGTAACTAAAAAAGAAACAAACAATGAAATAAAATAATGAACAATGAACTAACGGAGGTTTTAGGCAAAAGCGATTGAAATTAAGAAATATTTTAGAAGATATTTTCTATAACAGTATATTATATAGAGAAAAAAAAATTTAGTTGCATGTTTATATTTATTACATCATCAGTTTAAATAAAAGTTTTTTTTTGTAACATAGTTTTTTATGAAGGGCTTATTGCAAAAACATGATAATCCACTTAAAAAATATTTTGAAATAATCGACTCTAAAGTTTTTAAAAAATGTATTTTTATGAAAAATGGAATTGGACACGGAAACTTTTACAAATAGGTTATAATATTAATAATAAATTGTGAATATCTCTTCAGTGGTTCTTGGCAATGCATTGAGTAATGTATTTAGCCTAAAAAATTTATTTTTTCACATCACATTATTGCAATAAGCCCTAGTGTGCTCAAAAAAATTGTAAAAATCGGGATATCATAGTTTGGCTCAAGAACGTCTGAAAAAAATGCATTCGAAACAGTGTTGCCGCTTTGGCTATTTATAGCCATAAGTGGTTATTTTTTTTTTGCGGTCAGTTTTTGGCTATTTGGCAATTTTGTATTTCATTTGGTTTTTTTTTTCAATCTTCTATGTTTTTTTTTTTCATTCTGAAAAAAAAATTTTTTTTTGTTTTACACCTAAATGATTTAAAATTTGTTGGCGAGAGGGAATTTTCTCTTCATGTAAACTCGACCTACCGATGATGCCAATCGTGCAGCACACGGCAAGAGTAAACAATAATTTTACATGTGGCAACTCAAATCACTAGTCACTAAAGAATCAGGGGGAGGCTTCGACACCCTAACAAAAAAATAATTTTTTCCAAGGTTGCCAGTATTGTGGGAAAAATCCCATTCGTGATAGTTTTTAATTGATCTTGGGAATTTTTTTTTTGAGAATTCCCATGGTATTTTTTAATTCAGCGTGGTATTTTTCAATTGGCGAGCGAATTTGGGATTTTTTTCTTAAATTTTTTTTTTACTTTTATTAAGCAAAATCTTAAATCTTAATCAGTATTCGATGATCGGCGTATATATATAGAAGAGTAAAGCTATAAGTTTACGCTGTACATTTCTTCGAACTTACCTTTAATATAAACGATTAAATTGCATATTTGTTTTAAGGACAAGTTGACATCTGAAAATTGCATAAAAACTAATAGCGCACTCTTTTCTGAACAAAATTCTGAATTTTTCTGAAAATTCTACATTTCTGCATGCAAGCGATACGCTTACAAAAATTTTTTTAAATTAAAAAATAAGTGAAAAAATATTTTGATTGATTTTTCGTGGTATTTTTTAACACGTATGGGATTTTTTGTGGGTTTTTTAAATGCATATGGGATTTTTTGTGGTATTTTTAAAACGCGTGGTACTTTTGTGGTAATTTTCAATGATCGTGAGGTTTTTTAATTGCTGTGGGAATTTTTCTTTAACCTTTAGCATGGGAATTTTGGTGGTATTTATTTTATGTTACTTTGGGAAAAAGGTAATTTTCGTGAGAATTGGTCCGAATTTTGGCAGCCAACCTTGAGTGGGACAGAATGTTTTCAAGGCAAATACGTTCAAAAATTAACAGTAACTCAATATTTTTGTTGTATTTGAAACTGTGAAAAAAATACATAATTTGAATAAAATGTCGAAATCTCCCACATTAAGCTAGTCTTCGTCAGTCTTCAGGGAGGCTTAGACACAGAAATGGAGGCTTCGTCGTTTGGTTTTTTTTTGCTTATATTTCTATATTGAAGAGCATATTTTATTGGAAATTTCTCTACTTTTAGTTCTTATAAATTGTCTTTTATGTAAGAGCAGTTAATAATAATTAAGTTTATTATAGATAAAATATATATAAATGAACAAGTGAGCGGAAAAGCGAAATGTTGTTATTTTTTATCGCATGTTTGTGTTGGTTCAATCTTAAAGATGTATTTTAGACGAGTCCCAGAAGTTACTGGTAGATAATAAGAAGATGAAAAAATGCGCACAATATCTTAAATACAATATTTTAAAACAATTTATAGTATATCGCCAATAAATGGTTCGTAGAAGGACTGATTGTCATTTTTTCGTTGCAAGAATTTTAAGTCGCACGAACTGATATTTACTTTTTATACTACTCTGATAAAATAAAACGGCTGTTTGGCTTTAAACTTGACAAACGATGTTATTTTTTCCACAACAGGAACGTTGTCCATCATCAGTTGCGACATTTCTTCTTCTTAATCTTGAACAAAAGTTAGGGATTTGTAGGAGTCAACAATGCTAAAGGTATCATCGAGTATTCATCAATGTACAATGTCGAAGCCTCCCTTTTTCATTTGACAAATCCTCCCTCGCCCATTTATTTCAAAAATTGCGGAATTTAACGTGCTCTTTTTATTCATTTAAAAAGTCTTAAATGGTGTATAAGCAGCAACAATTTGTTTAAGTAACTGCACATAAGAAACGAAAAGTTGAATTTTATATTATCTGAGTAATAAGCAAATATTACATCAATACGTTGCAGAAATGCAAAACCACGTCTAATCACGCATATGCACCAAGCGTTTTTGACAAATTTTCATGACAACCGCGTTCGGTTGGGAGAAACGTGTTTTTGATTGCGCAAACCAAATAGTGTAAGAAAAATGTCAAAAACTGCCACTGTCGAAGCAGTATTTATTATATACTTCTACCCTACGCAGCAATGTAGATAACTTTGATCATGAAAAGTAAACTGTGAAAAATTTTTGTAAAAAAGCAAATTAAGAATCAACATGAAAAAGTAAAAATATATTTGTAAATCTTTTTGCGACAAGCTAGTACAAAAAGATATGTATTTTTTATAATACAACAAATTTGGCTATTTTTTGCATTTTGGATATATTTATTTTGCGTTCTGGTTACAAAAAAAAAAATTTGCTCCGGCAACACTGATTCGACAGTAGACCCTTAAATATACTTCATTTATTAAAAAAGAATAGAAATATGGAAAATTAAGAATATTATGAAGCATGAAAGACAAAATCTGTATTATAAGCGGAATTGATTTGAATTTTTTTTCTTTAAATTTTCTTAAATAATTGTACAACAATAACACTGTTCTACAAAAAAAAATTTATTTGAATGTACAAGAGTTCTGATTTTTGTATTTTTTTTTAGAAAGCGGAGGTAAATAAAAAATGAGTCTTGTAGTTAGTAGATATTTTTTAAGAATTCTACATGCTCAGAATGAAAAAAGTCGATTTCGAATTAATTCCGTCTAGCATGCTCTTTCGCATCACTGTGCGCTGTCTTGATGACGAAAGCTACTCGCTGCAATGATGACGCAAGCGAAAGATTAACCCTCTGCCAAAATTTGATCAATGCTCCTAAAGAAGTTTTCACTTCAAACATTTTGCTAAAATTTTGGTGAAAAAAGAGAGTTTGATTTGAAACGACGAAAAAGTGGAACAAATGTGTTTGAGTATAATTTACTAGTTATTAAATTTTAATTATTTTGTGATACTTAATAACCGAATCGGTAGAACCGTTCTAATATATACTTTTTTAAAAATATATTAAAAGAAAAAGTATCCATAGAATTTAATTTATTTTGTATTTATTTAGTTAGAGTATAACTCATCAGAAATTTAAAGCAATTTTCTAAAATTTTTCGCTTAATGTTATAATTAAGCAATGACATAAATTTAAGCCAGTAGTGGGAAAATATTTGGAGAAGTACTTTCATAGTATGCCATAGTCTATCTCCTACTGCTTTGAGATTTATTGTAAATTAACTTTATAATAAATAATTAATAAAAACAAAAAAAAAGTTATGAAAATACGGGTAACGCTGATAAAAATAATTGCTAACAGCACATGCACATTTGAAGGCGAGCTAAAACTTTTGATTATCTCTGCAATCCTGGCGTATATAATTTGTCTGACTTTATTTGTTTTCAAACTTGTTGCCAATGTGTTACTTTTATGCTTTATTATTGCAAAAATTAATTACTGAGAAAGAAAAGTTTCTATACACTTATCCAATATAGTTTTATGTTTAACCACCGAATATGTTTCAAATGGTTATTACAATCGTTTGAAAAGGACAACAAGAGTTGTTAAGCCAAACAACTCTTAAGAAAGTCAGAGCAAAACTTTTACAACAAAAACACAAAAAAAAAATACTAAAATAGACCTTTTTTTCTAGAAATCATTACAAGTTGTGGCATATTGTGAGCATTTAAGCAGTTCCGTATTTTTGAAATTTCGCTTTAATAGCATGAAATCACGATGGCCACTATAATCGAACCATAGATTGATGGTATTTAAGTCAGTCAAATGAATGAAAGCACACATTTCCGACAACATTTTATATGAATGTCCATGCACTGGACACCAACAAACAAAACGGGAGGACGTTGCTGACAACGATGACAATGACGACGATGACAACAACTAGGATGTTGCTACTTAAGATTTCATGCGGTCGAGGCTGGAAAATATATTTTGTATTTTCGTAAGTGTAAAGCACTTTTATTACAAAGGATAACAATGCGAAAATGTATAAAATGGCTTACACACAAGTAGTACAAGCATGCAAGCAAGCTTGTAAGCTCAAAGCTACATACAGACACATAAAAAAGCACATATACTACACGTATATGTAACAATGTTTAATCCAAAAAGGATACTCTTCGCTCCTGATGATGGTCACTTTGGCAAAGTGTGTCATTTTTATTGATGATTTATATAGGATTCGAGCACTAGATATGAGAACATGCAGCAGAATATACGAACAGACAACACTGAGCCAAGCACAAACACATGCACACATAATTATATATGTACAGACCCAGCTACCAAACGAATGGTAGCATTTTTCAGGTCAGGCCCAATGGCAAGAATGTGTGTTGAGTAGAGCTAAAACAAAAAGAAAAAAAAAGACGAATTGAAGAAGAGCACACAAAAAAAAATAGCAAACTGAGATAACATATGTTGAGCACTGTAAAATGACGCAGGAATGACGTTGATTGCGCTTGCAAAATATATGTGTAAGAGCATAAAAATACACAGAGAAAAATAGACATTTAAACAGAACATATTTTTTAAGTCGCAGTAAATTGTCTCGACCACTGCTGTCAATAAAACAATTTTGAAATTATTATTTATGAACTCAACTTAGCCCATTAAATTCGAAACAACAAACAAAAATTGTTCGTCACCACGTTATTTTTGATTTACTTTTTTGTTAAGGAAAATTATGAAGTACATTTTCTTACCTTAGTGCTTATAATTTTGAAAAGAAAACATGTTAATTTAAATATAAAAAATCGAAAAACATTTAGTATATGTAAAAATTCGCTTGATATTGACAATAAGCAAAGCAAATTCTTTGCCAATTTTTCAGCACGAGTTTATAGTCTAGTCAAATTAAACCGAGCTTAACTCACCAAAATTTCGCAAGTATTTAAACTCGGTTTAGGCAAAAAGAAACACATTATATGATAAATTAAGTCAATTTAGCTTCAACGAATGCGAAAATTTCTATTTAAACCGACTTTAAACGTTCAATTTGGTGAGTTAAGCTAGGTTCAATTTAACTTAAGTCTAAGCTCATACTCAAAAGCTGACCCTTAGAATGTTAAAAACCGTTATTAGGTAGATGGATGTACATTAAGGTGGGTCACCCCTATGGGAAATAAAAAAGTTTGAAATGACCGTCCCTCATTTGAAAGCTAATGTTAAGAGGATTTTAGTATCGTACAAATCTTTTTTTTTTTTTTTTGATATACACAAAAAACGCTCCAAATGTTCTTTTTTATAAAAAAAGTACGTCGCTGAATAGATCTCAATAAGAGAATCTTTTTACCTCCGATTCCATCTTTGACTATATATTTCAATTTTTCGTGTTTTTCCTTAGTATCCCCATACCGTTTATTTTTTTTAAATAAAAATTTATAAAGAATTATTAAATTTTTGCGAAGAAAGTTTCTAATTTCATTCATAGGGAAAAAAATTACAGAGGATTAACTTTTCGGTGAAGTTTGTCTCCGTTTTTGGTCTTTAACCTTTGGTTCATCTTTAGGTGTCGTCGTTTGCTTTCGAAATGACTTCGTATTTCTTTGGTTTTGTTCGTTAGTCTTCGGTTCATCTTTGTTTGGCTTATTTATTCATTCAAAATTTGTTCACAATCGGTCCAGTCATTCGGCCGTTTGTGAGACATATATACTTTATTGATTGAAGCGCCCTCTTCCGAAAGTTTCTTAAGCTTATGATAGCCTATCTTCTACTCCTCAGTATGAAAAATCTTCCAACTAAGTTTTATCAAAATCGCTCCATCAACCAGAATATTAAAATGCTTTTTATATAGCCAGAAATATATTTATAGCGTAAAATTCAAACAAATAAGCAAAGCAGCAACTACAGTATATTATTTTATAAAAACACTCTTACGGAAATTTGGTCTTGTCGTTATATTTCAAATTTAGATTTTTATTACATATAATAATCTCTAGAAATTGGATTATTTTTTAAGAAAATAAAACTTTACAAAAAATCAGTAAACTATTGTCTAGACACTATTTTGTTGTATTCATTAAGTCAAAAGTTACAAACAAAATTGTAGTGTTAAGTATTAGGTTAGGTTAGGTAAGGTCAAAGTGGCTGCCTCAATTGAGACACACTTAGGCCAATGAGGCCCATTGTGGTATCACAGGGTTGTTTCCCCATTCTCTATTTAAATCAGCTTGAGCTGTTCACAAAGCTTAGGATTCGGTATACCGATATTTCCGAGAGTTCTTCGAGGTCTTTGAAAAACCAATTGTTTAAGTGAAGAAAACGTGTTTGAGCCAGAGCTGGGCAAATGCAGAGAAAGTGTTCTGTAGATTCCTCCTCCTCATCTCTACAGCTTCTGCTAAAGTCGTTGTGGGGTATGTTTAAACTTTGACCGTGCCTACCAATAAAGCAGTGCCCTTTCAGAATCCCAATCATGGTGCTAATGTAGTGTGTACTGAGAGAAATGAGTTCTTTTGAACGCTTTAGATTGAGTCTAGGCCAGATTTGCCATGTTATATTACACGTGTTACCTGCTGCATCTATTGATGGTTTTGATGCAGGATAACTCATGTGTTAGGAGTTTACATGTGGTGAGAGGAATCCCAAGGTTTGTCTTGTCTAAATGTAGTTATTTGGTAGTATCCGTACGAACGAGTTCATCTGCTTTACAGCTACCTAGAAAATCCTTATGTCCAGGAATCTAGCATAGAAGGATTTTAAACTGCTCTGCCATCTCGTTTAGAGATCTGCGGCAGTTGAGAACTGTTTCAGATGTTATTTCAACAGTTCGTAGGGCTTTCAAAGTGGTTTGACTGTCATAAATTATGCAAATATCCATGGAAGATATTTCATTTACCTGAAGCCAAGTTAACGCTTCATGTATAGTAGCGATTTCAGCTTGAAATACACTGCAATGGTCAGGGAGCCTGAAGGCTAAATTAATGCTTAATGCTTCTGAGTAGTCTCCTCCACCTACTTTGCTATCTAGTTTTGATCCATCAGTAAAGATCTCAATGAAATTGTTAGGTGAACGGTTTTCTATTCACTCTTCTCGAGAGGGAATGGATACATCGAACTTCCTTTCAAAGAATAGTTTTTGTGTGGTGTAGTCAATGGACCTAGGTAAAGGAGGGAGAAATTTTCTAATGCTAACTATTGGCGTATCACCATAATAAAGTTACAGCAGATCGTCATATTTTTTTTTTTTTTGAGATTATTAAAGTTGTTTTGTTAAGTCGTTAGTTTAGAAGACCTTGCCGATTTGACGCATCAGAGATATTGTACGATTTCCTATTTGTATTTATACTAGCTGAACGCGGTGTGCTTCGCTACCCCCCTCGTATAAAATAAAATTAAAAGTATTTATATATTTACAAAAATTTATTTATTTAATTTAATTATTGCAATGCTTCGCCTCTTTTTTTGTTGTAAACCAATTAGAATTCAGCACTGAATCGCATGTAATTTGCTTCATGCTCCCCCTTTTTATTTTTAGACCAATCAAAAAGCAGCAATTACACAATCAGCTGTTTCGCAGTCAGTTGTGGGAGAATGAGAATGGGGTTACCCCACTCTCTATTTTAATTAACACGTATTATAAAATCAGCTGTTTTGAAGACAGTGGTGGAAGAAAGAGAATGGGGCTACCCCACTATTTTAATTAATATGTATTTTAAATTTGTGGTAAAGCCGTTAATAAACGTAGTAAAAAAGTAGGTGCAGAAGTGTGCATGGTCGAAAAATATTATCATGTAATAAGTATTCCTGAGTCAAAGCTGAACGCTGTGAAAATTTAAGATCGGTTATCAGGTTCAGCCTCCAATGTATCGCAAACAAAGGGGGCGTGCTCCGCCCACTTTTCTTTTGGTACGTATTTCTATTCATGCCAATACCATATATAGCAAATACTGCCGCCGTTGGTCAAAAAATGCCCAAGATATGACGGTTTTAAGTTTTGGGTTATATGGGCGAGGCCACGCCCCTTTGTCCACTCACAACTTTATATAGTTAAGAATATATTATTTCGTAAGAATATCCTATTGTGAAAATTTAATGAAGATCGGTCCAGTAGTTAAGACTATATTGCGATTTTAATTTTCCTGAAAAGAGGCGTGGTCCCACCCAATTTTCTCCAGGTACGTATTCCTAATTATGCCAATACCCTATGTACCAAATATCATCGACGTAGTTCAAGAAATGCCCCAAATATGGCGATTTAAATTTTTGGGTTATATGGACGGTGCCACGCCCCTTTGTCCAATAAAAACTTCATATAGTCTATTATTCCTTCCAGAGTCATAGTAACATGCTGTGAAAGTTTCAGCTTTAATGGCTGCAAACATAGCTCCTGTTTGGTGAAATAGTATTTATTCTTACGGCAGCCAATCAAAAGCGTTCTTAATTAGTGAAATGAATTGCCATATACATAATTTTAATTCTAAGTTTGTCAATGGTATGGTAAGCGTTATAACACGCATTGGCAATCGCACCTCATGTTACACTTGAAGGAAAAGTAGTGCAATATTAATATTCAAATTTAATTGTGTTGATAATAATTAAAAAAAAAAAAAATAATAAAAAAATTATTTCAGAATGTTTTTGTGCATCAACACTTTTTAAAGACACCAAATATATACCAAATTGAAAGCAAATTAATTATAATTAAGGTAAAATGGGGCGAAAAAGGGGGACTTGGTAATAAAAAAATCTATGGCTACCTTACCTGTAGATAAAAAGTGTATAAAACTTTAGGTAAATACATATTACAAAAACAGTATTTTGTACAGCAAACATTGTTAGTGGTATAAGTAAATATCTGAATTAAAAAAAGGGTTCGGTGAAGTGGGCGTGGTTCATAGTAATATGGCGACGTTAACAGTATTAAGAGCAATATACTACCAAATAAAAAATAATCCGTTTGAAGGAGCAAATTTGTACAGAGAACAAAAAGTTTAAAACTTAAATTTGGCGTGAAAAGGGGCGTGGTCGAAAAAAGTACCCTATTAATCTTGCCAGAGTCCCAGATAAATGCTGTGAAAATTTCAGGAAGATCGGTCCAGAGGTTTGGTCTCCTATAAGGTACAAACAAACAAATAAACAAACACACATTCCATTTTATATATATAGATTTGAATAAATTAATATTTAAACGATTTTGCATTTTTTAAGTCTGTTTTCGTACTTTGAATTCAATTAGCTCACCGCAAGGGATGGAGCCCCCAACCACCCAAATTCAACAAAGCTATTTTTTTATTATAGACCGTTCAATTACCTTTCTAACGGTAGCTCAAACTTAAAATTCAACATGTTTTTCATTATTCTAAAATTAAAAAAAAAATAATAATCCAGAAGTGTATATTTAACTGTTTCAATAAATTACTCTCGAGTAACACCGGGTATATCAGCTAGTAATAATAATAAAAATAATAATAATATTAATAATAATATGTAAGTTATAATAATTTCTTATATTAAAATACTTGCTAAACTTACACCTAATATGCTAAACTTAATGAATAATATACCAAACATAATATTTTATACTGCCAAAAGTCAAGAAAAACCTGATTCCGTTACAAAGTAGGTGCACTGATGGAAATAGCCATCAAAAAAAATTATTATAAAACAAGTACACGTTCTATCAGTTCCATCCAACAGTTCTCGACTTCAACGTTCGGGGCAGGATGAAAGATATTGTATCCTCAACAGAAATAACAACATTGCAGCAATTGCGAAAACGCATAGCAGCTAAGCAAATCAGGGAGGAGATAGCTAATATTAATATTACACAAATTATTGAGAGACTGGCCATTGCTTGTATTCAATCTAATAAAGGTCACTTTGAACAATTATTGCAACTTTCAAATCATTATTTAATGAATGTAATTGTTACTGAATATTATTTAGAAATGCATTAAATAAAAAGAAATAAAAATATGTTTATTTTGTAAATTTGTACATTAAAATTGATCAATAAAAAAAGGACATAATTTACTAAAAAAAAAATCCTTTAAATAAGACGTCCCAGGTAAAAACGTTATAAGGGAACTTTTATGAAGATACTTCAGCACGGAGATAATAATACTGCTTGAATCAAGCAAATATTTTGCTGAAAAGCAAATCAGCAAAACTTTGCTCAATCACGGTGTAATTTTAGAAAAAAATTGCTAAATTTTAATCACTACTCATGTATTTGGGAAAAAGCAAAATTTTAATTAAATTTAAGCGATTTTATTTAATTTAATGTTAATAATTATTTCACTTCAAAAATATGCTAGATTTCAGCAAAAACTAATCAAAATTTGCTATTCCAATTTATAATAACGTAGCAAATATTTGCTTGAATTAAGTAGAAATTTGCTTTTGCAGTTTATAATAACTTAATAGTAATAGCTTAAATTTAATCAAAAATTTGCTTAATTATTATAAAGTGGAGTAGCAAATTTTGATTAGTTTTTGCGGAAATCTAGCATAATTTTGAAGTGGCTGAGAATAAAGCGCAAGTTTTGCTTAACAACAATAAAAATTTAGCAAAGAAAAGCAGGGATTGACTCTGATAACAATATATACATCCACGAAAGCCTCAGCGTACTCAATCGTAAAATTTTACAAGCTGCAATTGCTCTTAAACGCCAAAAGTATTTATATAATGCGTTTACTTTTCGAGGAAACAACTCGTGAAGCTGTGTTTCCTACCAGATAAATTTAATTTAAATTTTATTTCAACTAATTTAGTTTTTTGTTTTAGTTTTTATAATTTTCTAACTTATCTACTTTCGTTCCAAACAGATATGCTTTTACTATGTTCTTTCTTTATTATTCTTCGTTTTACTATTTTGTAAAGATGTTTGATTATATTGTTTTTGATCTTCATATGTTGACTATTATAAAAAATTTTAGCTATTCGTCTGACTATGTTGTTAGTTGTTCCTATGAATTCTAGTGCCTCTTATGGTGTTGATGTTAATTGTAAACTGTTAATAGATATTTTGTGTAAACAGCCTGATGGTTTCTCTATAGTTCATTTTAATGCTAGAAGTTTAAACGAGTCAAAACTTGATTATGTAAGAACCGTTTTTGAAAATTCAAATGTGGACGCTATTTGTGTCTCCGAGACATAGTTTATTTTCGAAAATCGCAACGCTTACTATAATATCCCTAATTATACTCTGTTTAAAAATGACAGAACTGGTAGACGAGGAGGCGGAGTTGCTATTTATTGCAAATCATGCCTAAATTCAAACCTTATTAACAAGTCCTGTGAGTCTGAGGTTGAATTTATAAATGTAAAAATTTTTGATGCCAATTTTAAAATTTTTGTCTCCTGCGTCTACAATCCTAAGAGAAATTATAGTGTAAAACCTTTTTTCGTTAATCTTTGTAATCGAATTTGACTGTTATTCCATATGTGGTGATTTTAGTGTGGACTTGCTCAACAAGGATAATGTATCTGATAGTTTTTATGACAAAGTCAATGCGGCTGGAATGACAATTATTAACTCCTCTCTTCCGACTCATTTTGCTCCTAGTGTAACCCCTAGTCTAACCGATGTTTTTGTACTTTCTGATGAGTTCTTGCTTCTACTTTTTGACCAAATTTCTTTTATCTCTGACCATGACCTACTTTTTTGTACTATTAATTGTAATGCTTGTCGTAATAATGTCCCAATGACTATTTCTTACCGTGACTAAAATTCTATTGATTACTCAATGTTGTATGATAATATGTCTCATATCTGTTGGAATGATTGTTGGTTCTGTGAGAATGTGGATGATAAATTAAATATTCTTGTTTCTCATGTCTGCTGTACTTTTGAAAATTTCGTTCCTCTACGTACTTCAGTAATCAATAATAAGTCTTGTCCTTGGTTCACGTCATTTGTTAGTTTAGCCATAAAAAAAGGAATACATTTTATAGTAAATGGAAAAAGCACCGTAATGCTGAAAATTGGGAGCACTTTAAGTGTGCCTGCAATGAAGCTGTATCAGCAATCAGACATTCTAAGAAAATATTTTGCCAACGTAAATTGAATTGTAACCTGCCATCCAAGGATTTATGGAAAAATATACGTAGTCTTGTCGGGTGCGGTAAATCTGATCTGAAGTGTGTTATCAATCCTAATAAGTAAAATAATTTCTTTCTTTCGAATATCATAGCCTCGAATGATAATTATCAATGCGTTGATCATCAATTTCGTGATGAAGACAAATTTTCTTTTAAACATGCTACTGAAAATGATAAGAACATCATTTCTTATTGATTCTTTAATGAAAATAAAATCAAACGCTATTGGAGATGACGGTATTTCATTAAAATTCATTTAATCATATCATCCTTTATTATAAAACCATTGACGCATATAATAAATCGCTGCTTTACTACCTCTTGTTTTCCATCGTCGTGGAAACTATCCACAGTTATACCATTTCCTAAAGTAACTTACGCATCAACAGATATGAAAGATTATAGACCCATTAGTATTCTGTCTGCTCTTTCAAAAATCGGTGAATCTTGTTTGGCTGGCCAAATTAATCAGTATTTAAAATAAAATAATCTCCTATCACCATACCAATCCGGCTTTGGATCCGGACATAGCTGTGCAACAGCAACGCTAAAAGTTATTGATGATATTCGTTCATCTTACGATGCAGGTCATGTTACTTTTGTTATGTCTTTTGCATTTTTCTAAAGCATTTGACTCTGTGAACCATTTTGTCTTAGTTAAAAAACTTAAGTGTATGTTTGGTTTTACTAGTAGTGCTTTTAACTTTATTGCCAACTATCTTGATGGAAGAAAGCAAAGAGTAAAGATTGGCAACCGTTTTTCCTATTATAACGATGTTAAAATGGGTGTGCCCCAAGGCTCAATTCTTGAGCTTTTGCTCTTTAGTATTTTTATTAACGATATTTTTAAAGTGTGCAATAACGTTAGAATGCATGGCTATGCTGATGATATTCAGTTATATACATCCAATCGCATCGGACTTGTTGAGGACTTATGTTGAAGACTAAATGAAGACCTAACTGCAATCGCAAAGTGGGCATCAGATAATGATCTATGCCTTAATGCCAAAAAATCATATGTTCTTCCTATCTCCAGGGATAAACTTGACCACCAACAAATACCACCGATCTTTTTAAGTAATAATTGCCTACTAATGGTTGATAAAGTTAAAAGTTTAGGTTTTTATATTAACTGTAGACTTTCATCCTCTGATCATGTTAACAATATTGTTCAAATAGTTTACTACACGCTTCGATGCTTGCGAATGTCTGCTAAATTTGCTCCGATTGAGACAAAAAAAAAGCTTGTTGTACAATTAATACTTCCAATCATATCTTACTCAGAACTAATATACACCAATCTTGACTCGCACTCTTCGCATAAAATTCAGGTTGCCTTTAATGATGCAGCAAGATACGTGTTTGGCCTGAGACGCTTTGAACATATATCTGAAGAGAGTAGAAGCATTTTAGGTTGTAGTATTATAAACTACTTTAATGCGAGAAATTGTTTATTTTTGCATAAATTAATTTCCTGTAAAACTCCAGCATACCTCTATTGGCCATTTTGTTCACAAAGGGCATAAATATGATTTATTTCGGGGATAACTATTTCTAGGTTAATTTTATACCAAGAGCATAAGTCGGGAGATAAAAAAGTGGTTTTGTTCACATTTTATCCCGGCTTTATTCTTAGAGCATAAATTCGCTCTCAGTTTATATCGATTTCCATTGGAATGTTAGAGTGTTGCTCATTAATTAAAAAAATGTGTGGGGATTTTTGGTTTATTTTTGCAATTTAGGGGTTGGAGTGAGCACTAAATAAAAATGGATCGCTTATTTTTTGCATCTGATGTCTGAATTTCAAAATTCTAAAATTTTTCTACACAGAGCAGCCAACTAAACATTTTTTTAAGAATTTTAAACATGAAGAAACAGTATTGGGGGCTACTTCTTTCGAATCTGGTGTCAGAATTTGAAAATTCAAGATGGCGGATATAGTTGCCATTTAATTTCTTGTTTATTTATGCGAATTCAACTCTGGGAGAAACACGTTGTCAGAATTTCAAAACTCGGAAATTTTTCTACACATAGAAGTTTTTCATAGTAAGTTTTATTTTAAGAATTTTTAACATGAGGAAAGAGTATTGGGGGTCGCTAATTTCGAATCTGAAGTCAGAAATTTAAAATTCAAGATGGTGGATAGGGTTGCCACCTTCATTTTTTGTATTTTTATGAATTCATGGCTGGCAAAAAAAAAAATGCTACACCAAAAATGAGTCGCTGAATACGAATCCATGGTCAGAATTTCAAAGTTATAAAGTTTTGAAATAATAGGGTTGCCACCTAATAATATGTATTTTTTAGAATTTTAAACATCATTTAACAGTATTAGAGAGTCACTGATTTCGAATCTGAAGTCAAAATTTTAAAATTCAAAATGGTGGATAGTGTTGCCACCTTAATTTTTCGTATTTTTATGAATTCGGGGCTGGCAAAAAAAAATAGTAAACCAAAAATGGGTCGCTGTATACGAATCCATGGTCAGAATTTCAAAATTATAAAGTTTTGAAATAATGGGGCTGCCACCTAATAAAATGTAATTTTAATAATTTTAAACATTATTTAACAGTGTTAGGGAGTCAGTGATTTCGAATCTGATGTCAGAACTTTAAAATTCAAGATGGTAGATAGGGTTTCCACCTTAATTTTTTTGTATTTTTATGAATTCGTGGCTGGCAAAAAAAAGCTACACCAAAAATGGGTCGCTGAAAACGAATCCATGGTCAGAAAAATCAAAATTATAAAGTTTTGAAATAATAGGGTTGCCACCTAATAATATGTCTTTTTAAGAATTTTAAACATTTAACAATGTTAGGGAGTCACTGATTTCGAATCTGAAGTCAGAATTTTAAAATTCAAAATTGAGGATAGGGTTGCCACCTTAATTTTTTATATTTTTATGAATTCGGGGAATTTATGAAATTCTTAAAAATACATATTATTAGGTGGCAACCCTATTATTTCAAAACTTTATCATTTTGAAATTTCGGCCACGGATTCGGATTCAGCTACCCATTTTTGGCTTACCATTTTTTTTGTCAGCCCCGAATTCGTAAAAATTTAAAAAATTAAGGTGGCAACCCTATCCACCATTTTGGATTTAAAAATTTTGATTTCAGGTTCGAAATCAGTAACCCCCCTGTTCCCTCATGTTTAAAATTCTTAAAATAAAACATTTTTAGGTAGCAGCCCTATGTGTAGAAAATTTTCGAATTTTGAAATTCTGACAACGGATTCGGATTCAGCGATCCATTTTTACCCTTTAGTTTGCGCCAGCTCCGAATTCGTAAAAATAAAAAATTAAGGTGGCAACATTATCCAATATCTTGAATTTTAAAATTCTGACACCAGATTCGAAATCAGTAACCCCCAATACTGTTTCCCTATGTTTAAAAATCTGTATTTTCAATATTTTGACACCAAGTAAATAAAAAATATTAAAATCAGAGTGATGAGAGCGAATTAAAAATCTTAACTCACTAATTTTCACGAGTTAAATATTTCTGGAGTTAAGCTATCTCACCACCATTTTTATCTCGAGCTTACAGAGTTAAATGCGTAACTCACTGTGAACAAATGAAAAACTGGAAAAATCATGGAATTAACTCGGGGATAAATTTATCTCTCCGTGAACGAAATGGCCCTATGAGAAGTTACGCTTCAGTGTTTCTACTCGAACACACAACCTTATAATACCTAAATTCAATTCCTTACATACTAAGCGACTTTTCTTCATCAACCCCATCATACTCTGGAATTCTTTACCTTCTAGTATAAAATCTATTGTCAGCACGAATAAATTTAAGTCTTATGTTTAAATATCTAATAGATTAAATGTTTAACTATCTATTACTTCTTTTTTCTAATTATTTTTTTGTCTTCTTACTATGTTTCATCTTTGTTTTTATATTTATAAATCTATCTATTTATTAAAATCATAAATAAGAATCATAAATAATATATCTAGTATTTAAAGTTATTTAAAGTTGTCAAATTTTAAGTAAACAGTTATACATAAAAATTATATATTAAGTATTTTATGTTATTCTAAGTATTCAATTCTAAGTTAACTGTTGATTATGCATATAATTCTGTTGTACTGTTAAAAGATCTCCTGTATCTTATTGTACTAATTAATATCAAATAAATATGAAATATAAATATAAAACAGTTTTCTTCCTGAGGGGTACCAGGAAAAAATAAAAATAATAGTTGAAGTTTTCGAGAAAAACCTACTTTTATAAAATTTTTTTTAATTTTAAAAATTTTGACTTTGTTGAGCCATATTTCAACACCCTGAATTCAGTATCCAACTGTTATGGAGAGCAGGAGTGTTGCTCTTGATATTTCTGAAGCGTTCAACCGAGTGTGGCATAAAACACTCGTGTCAAAACTTGTTGCTTATGGTTTTGGTGGTAACTTTGCTCGATGGATCACGAGTGTCCTCAAGGACAGAACGATTCGAGACGTAGTTGACGGTATTTTGTCCGATGCAGGAGTCAAAATTTAAAGAAAACGTAAATACAGGGTCCGCCATATAACGTTTTTTTTTCAACTAGTGTTTATTTCGTGAATGGTAACACTTAGCTCATGGTTGTGTATACGCTTGAACAATGCTGAGAAGTGGGCCTGCGATCGACTTACAGAAGATGCCGATTTTGCCAAAAAAATCATCTTTTCAGATGAAGCTCATTTTGATATTGGCGGGTATGTAAACAAGCAAAATTGTCGCATTTGGGGCACAGAAAACCCGCACGCATACATTGAAAAGCCGCTGCACCCAAAACGAGTCACTGTTTGGTGCGCATTTTGGTCCAGAGGCATAATTGGGCCATTTTTCTTCGAAAATGAGCAAGGAGTGGCCGTTACAGTCAATGGCGATCGTTATCGGGCTATGTTGAACGAATTTTTGTTCATAAAAATTGAAGAGGAGGATATTGGCAACATTTGGTTTCAACAGGACGGCGCTACGTGCCACACAGCCGAAGCTACACTCGATGTTTTGCGCCCTGTTTTTGAAGATCGCATTATCAGCCGCAGAGCTGATGTCGTTTGGCCACCTCGGAGCTGCGATTTGACACCGTTGGACTTTAATTTAAACCAACATTAAAATTAACAGGAACAACAAATTCATCACTACGGGCCAGCTTTTCAGTACGAGTTTAAACTTTAGTCAAATTAAACCTACCTTAACTCACCGAACTCAGTTTAACTTGATATTTTAGCATTCGTTGAATTTAAATTGACTTAAATTTTCATATAATATGTTTATTTTTTAAACCGAATTTAAACGTCCAATTTCTGTGAGTTAAGCTCGGTTTAATTTGACTAGACTTTAAACTCTAGTACTGAAAAACTGGTTCTAATAATATCAAACAAAAAATTATGATACAAAATAAATTTGTTTTAAAATAAATTTTTATTTAGCACACTGAGAAAAAGCTTATGTAAAATTAACAAAAAACCTAGTATCGTAATATACAAAAGGCAAGCACGCTGCTCTGTGTCCAATATCTGTCAAACTGTTCAGCCTGAAAGTATGCACATCTTAATACATAGAAGGCAAGAATGCTGCTCCACACACAGTATTTCTCAAATTGTAATTAGTTTTTAACAGTAAAGTAATTTTAAAAGACACACTGTTCTCAATAATATTCAGCCTGAAAGTATGCACAGAAAATATATTTGATACTTATCAGTGACAATATTGGGTTTTTACAATACATAGTACGTTTTTGATCTAACTACCTCTTTTTTCATCCTTTTAAAAAAAAAGTTATGAAGAATTTAATGCAACTCTGTCAAAAAATATAATTGAATCAGCCGCGAAACGACACCTGAGTTGCTACATATATGATGTTTGCAAAGCCAGTTTGTTAAGTTGTGTATAAATATGATTGCTTCAAAACTCGACTTTTTCCACTTTTATACTTGAAATAATTTTTCAACACTGCTTCAAAACATAAAGTCTTATTTAAAGTGGTACTTATATATTTTTTAAAAATCAATTTAATAAAAAATTATGCTTTAAAAAGTGCTTTCGGCAAATGGCTCCAAAAAAGAAGTATGCGGAGGACCTGTCGTAGGACAGGCTTTTATACTAGTAATTAAATAAATGACTTTGGCAGTTTTCAGCTACACCAAAACGCCTAATTTTTAGATGTTAACTTGGTGATTTTGATATGGGTGATACATTAACTAAGTATTTTGTAATTTATACATGATTTAAAAAAAATAAACTGGCCATTTCAGCCCATGGAAGGACTCTGACCTAGCTTCTACTGATTAATTGTGTTATCAAATGTGTGCGTTAAATGTGTGCGTTAAATGTGTGCGTGTTATTATATGATTGAACACAAAAAATCGAGAGCTGGACCTACGAGTTTTATGCCGACTCCGAACGGCTCATGTTCTCAAGAAACTACTTGGCAGTTTTTTACTCTGTAAAGCTTGTCATTGCCTGCAGTGAGGTGGTAGCCGCACATAAATATTAAATCAATAGAAAAAAAAATTCTGTATGATCTAGGGTTTGAACTGCTGATCTTTCTCTTATGAACCACACACTCTGCCAGTTGGCTGCGGCCAGCATTTTATACCTTATAGTGTTGTGAAATTATTTGCCTACAATATTGGTAAATATGTTATACACTTGGCTTGGGTAAATCAAACATTTTTGTATTGGCAGGACATCGAAGTTTGTGCTTTTAAAGCAATGTATTAGACAATAAATTACTGGAGTGAGTAATTTAATAAAATATAAGTGTATAATTTCAATACAATTATCTGTAACCAGGTCGACTTAGGTGATTTTACTATTGCTTTTTTTTCTCGGTGAGGATGAAACCTTTTTTCGTTTCATATCATTTCATTTATTCATTTTATCTACTGAGCTTAGCCCTTACAGATAATAAATCCTTCAATAACTATTGACTTAGCATAAAATTACAAATATTTTTCTTAAACTATCTATTGCCATGCAAAAGTATATATGATCTGGTGCTATATTACAATAAGATAAGCATTTAGAAATTGGCTCATTATTGCCATAGTTTCTTTTACGAAATCTTACAAAAAATAAGCTTCTTTCTCTAAGAGTCCTTGATGGAGAATAGAATGTACTAAGTTCAAGTAGTTCGGGCGAATCTATTTTGTTATCCACAATGTTTTTAATAAAAATAACACTCTATAAAATAATAAAGTAATATTGAAAAATATATACAATAAATACCAGAATGTTTCTTTATTGCTATATAAAAAAGATATTATGTCTAAGCTTATATCTAAACTATGGGAATAAAATCAAAACCCTAGAAAAAAATGTATGCAAAATACATTCCAGAGTAACACCAGGTATATCAGCTAGTTCAATATATATTAAAAATATCGTGCACATCCATCCCTGCTTTTGTTGTATCAACTCAGAAACGTTTTAAAAAAGGCATTTCAGTTCCTTTTCTTATACATGTATCATAATTCTTCCTTTTTTTTAAGAAATTTGAATAAATTGCATATAAAAATGCTTGTTGAATCGAAATATATTAAAATTTATATTATATAAAAAATAAAAGTATTCGCAATAGCTTAATTCCATAAATTATCAAAAATTTGTACAAAAATAGTTTTTACTGGCGTAGTAGCGATATGAATTAACTGAATAAAATACATTCTATCGGAAAAAGTTCTGGAATTTGATCATTGAAAAGCTCTCTTAAAGACATTATCGAAATTATTTCGTCGCTGAGTAAGCAAAACTGTCCTCTACATAATAATAATAAATAGATTTAAAATAATAATAAATAAATAAACACTGTTAGAATAAGCTTAATTCTTGTATTAAGCTTAAGCTTAAGCTTGTATTAAAGTTAATCAGCTTGTATTAAGCTTAAGGAATAAATAAATAAATATATTGATGCTAAGTTTGAATATAATAAAATTTTTAAAATAAAAGTATTTGCAGTGGCTTAATCCCAAATTATCAAAAATTTGTACAAAAATAGTTTTAACTGGTGTATGATCAATATGAATTAACTGAATAAAACACATTTTATCTGAAAAAGTTCTGGGATTTGATAATTTGAAAAGCTCTCTTAAAGACATTGTCGAAATTTTTTTGTCGCTAAGTAAGCAAAACTGTCCTCTATATTGATGCTTAGTTTGAGCGCGTTATGTCTTTTATGGACTTAATTTAAATTTAAAATAACATTAAATAAAAACCCCACACATTTTATAACCGAACTTCAGTTTGTTATTTATATGTTTTGTCCAAAAAAAAAAAAAAAAAACGAATTAATTTTGTTTATTGACTTGTTCAGAGTAACCAACAAAACTTAGTGGCTGCATGGGAATTTTTCTCCACCGCTAAGGTATTAACTGAAGGAACATTATCAGTTACAACAACATCAACAATAACAACAAATACAACAACATCGCAATAAATTCCATTTGACCTCGTCGCATCAAATTAACAACATCAACGAGGATTGATGTGTGTGTTTCTTGTTTATAGAGTAGAGCGAACGCGAGCAAGCAAGCTTTTGCGTATAGATATGTATGTATATGTATTAGTTTATTAATGTTTGTAATGTGCGCAGTTGTATTTATGTGTGCCTTCGAACTGCAATGTTGCGGTTGTTGTCGCTGCTGTTGCTGCATACTTTGTGGTAACGACTGTTGTGTTGCTGCCATTTTTTTTAATTTCTAGTGTTACCTTTTTTAATGCAACAGCGCACTTATTCCCTAAAGTGGTAATTTATGCGCATTTCGCACAGACACACGGACACTCAAATATTGATTATTCAATATTGTGTGATTTATGTAGATCTGTTTATGTGTGTGTGTGTGTGCATTTGAAGTAGCTATGCTACAGCAATATTTCGAGCAGCATTAAAGGTAAATAATTTCAATGCGATTGTAAATAAAATAAATGGTTAATTAGGTCAGCGGATTCCAAAAATGGCAGGTAATAAATATGTGCAATATTTTTAAAATCCATAAAAATGTCAACATTGCTTAAGTTCACGGTGTATGAATGTGTATGTCGTTAGGTAGATGTTGGTGGTATCAATAGAGATGAGTTTATTAAAATAGTTAAAAAACTATATTCATTCATAAAATGAGTCTCTAATCTACAAACTAGCAAGTCTAAGCACAATAAAATATTCGTCTTATTGTACAAGGAATCCACATAAAAAATGTTTTTGTATTTTTTGAGGTGATAATTTCATTTAAAGAATAATTCTGAAAGTATAAAGTGAGGCACCTTGAATCAATGTACAGAAGAACAACTTTAAACGGAATTTTCTTGAAATCGCCGTTTTAGGTTAGGACTTAAAAGTTGCCCAGTTTGAACTTTAGTTTTTTGGACCAGCTGATTTTGATTGACCTTAGAGCTCTTGGTAAAATTTACTAGATGCCCTTTTGATAAGAGAACGAGAGGTTCACGCCACAGAAATTATGTTGCCCTCTTCAAATATAAGGAAATATTTTGATTGAATGGCTGGTATACTTTGTAGCCCTTCCCATATATCATCTAGTATGAACTTTCTTTCTGCAATTTGTTCTGATGATAAAAATATAAGAAAAATGTTTATAGAGGGACAGCGTGCCAGAACAAAGAAATCCTGACCACTGTTTATTATAGTTTTTCAAAACTTTACGGCGATCCCAACTGATCTTTTGACCTTTCCCCCGAATAAAAAGTTAAATTGAGTGAGGCAAAAAAAAAAAAATCCATTTGAGGTAAATGAATCCATGTTCTTTTTTAGAGCATTCATGGTTGCCATTCATTGCATACCGATTTTTTAATTGAGCTGCGCATTTATCGCTAAAGTGGTATATATTTAAAATAAAATAAACTGGCCATTTCAGCCCTTGGAAGGACTTTGACCTAGCTTCTATTGATCAATTGTGTTGTGCGTGTTATTAAATGTTTGATCACAAAGGACCCAGAACTGGACCTACGTGTTTTATGCCGACTCCGAACAGCTTATGTTCTCAAGAAGCTTTACATGGCAATTTTTACTCTCTGAGGTTTGCCATTGTCTGCAGAGAGGTGACGACCGAACAGAAAAATTTATTCAATTGAAAAAACTTTCTGTCTGAGCTGGAATTGAACCCGGGCTACCGTTAATTGAACTCAAGTATATATTTAGATGTAATATTTTCATTGATTGATTTTATGTACCCAGTAAATAAAATGAGCATAAATTTTATACTATTTTGTATACATATAAATCCAAACCAAAAATGTTTTAAAAGTTATACCATCAAATCTTATAAATTTTTGCAGACCATTTTTCTCGTCAGACCAATCAAAACCACAATATTTTTAAATTTCCCGATTTCGGTGAATTTTTTTCTTTCGAACCAGAATATATTTTGATTACACATGATATCTATATGAAATTTTTTAATCATATTTGTTTTATTATTTTTATAATATTGAGTGGTATAAAATTTATAAATTATTTGGAATATAAAAGTTTATACCACATAAATGTTATCAAAAAGATAAAATTTACCCTC
The DNA here is from genome assembly GCA_963920525.1 of Dichetophora obliterata. Taxonomy (NCBI): domain Eukaryota; kingdom Metazoa; phylum Arthropoda; class Insecta; order Diptera; family Sciomyzidae; genus Dichetophora; species Dichetophora obliterata. Next base: position 173,774,254 of record OY986439.1, read on the forward strand.
AAATTTTTTACTGTGTACTGAAAAATTTTCTGCACAAAGAGACGTACAGCCTATTTACTGTGATTTAATTCATCTCTTATTTTGACCACTGAATAAAGTTTGTCCGTAATCTAAATACAGCACATAACAGTGTAACTTGCCCATGATATCAAAATGCTGATTGTATTTCATCTAGGTTGATCAGTCCAAAGTTCTTGGCAAAATCTTTTTGTACAATAACTTTCTCACTGGTCAGTTCTTATTTTATATTTTGAAAGTAATCAGACTGACCATTTTTTTTAAGAAATGAAGCATGCCTTTTTCAGTGCTGTCATGTAAAGGGTCCACCAAATAACTTTTTTTTTTTTAAAATTCTATGAAAAAAAAACTACTAGATATTTTCTCAAATTTCCTTTTTTTATTTGAAAGCACAATCCGTCCGGTTAATAATGAAAAATAATTTCATTCAAATAGCTGCCTCGGCTGGCCATGCAGTAGCCTACACGACCGGTCCAATTTTTAAGCACATTATCGATTGTGTTCAGCTGTATTTCACCAATGGCTTCACGAATATTGTCCTTTAAAGCGTCAATTGTCTCTGGCTTGTCGGCGTAACACTTATCTTTGAGGGCACCCCACAAATAATAGTCCAATGGTGTCAAATCGCCGCTCCAAGGTGGCCAAACGACATCAGCTCTGCGGCTGATAATGCGATCTTCAAAAACAGGGCGCAAAACATCGAGTGTAGCTTCGGCTGTGTGGCACGTAGCGCCGTCCTGTTGAAACCAAATGTTGCCAATATCCTCCTCTTCAATTTTTGTGAACAAAAAATCGTTCAACATGGCCTGATAACGATCGCCATTGACTGTAACGGCCACTCGTTGCTCATTTTCGAAGAAAAATGGCCCAATTATGCCTCTGAACCAAAATTCGCACCAAACAGTGACTCGTTTTGGGTGCAGTGGCTTTTCAATGTATGCGTGCGGGTTTTCTGTGCCCCAAATGCAACAATTTTGCTTGTTTACAAACCCGCCAAGATCAAAATGAGCTTCATCTGAAAAGATGATTTTTTTTGGCAAAATCGGCATCTCTGTAAGTTGATCGCAGGCACACTTAGCGAAGCGAAAACGCATTGGCTTTAGTTGGTTTCCTTGACGCAGTTGGCTTCAACTCCTGAACCAATTGGACTTTATATGGCGTCATATCAAGGTCTTTATGCAAAATTCGTCTCAATGATGTCTCCGAAATGTTCAATTGTTGAGAACGACGGTGAATTGATGTTGATGGCGCTTCACGCACACTTTCTGCCACAGCAGCAATATTCTCGGGTGTACGCACCGCTTTTGGCTTTTCACGCTTTGGTTTATCGATGAGGATGCCAGTTTCTTTCACTTTTTTCACAAGATAACGAACATACTGACTGACGGTGCTTCTCTTCTTCCAAAATCCGTGCGCAATTTTCGCACACATTCTGCAACATTACCATGATTTTCAAAGTAATGTCGCAATATTTCCCAGCGTTGTTCAAGCGTATACTTAACCATATTCGTTCAGCGGAAGGATAAAACTAATTATCTGTCAAATCAGACATGAGCTAAGAATTACCATTCACAAAATAAGCACTAGTTAAAAAAAAAAACGTTAGATGGCGGACCCTGTAGTTCATCTAGCTTCATATAAAGGCGTGATATCTACGATATATTTTCGCTTTTGTTGTTTACAAATCTAGGTCTTCCAATTAACACTGGGATTAGAACTTAGGTTTATGTCCCAATATTTAATTTTTTGCATTTAATTCTTTCTGTCTTTTCAATTTCTTTCCTGTACTTGACTTTATCGACTTAACATCTTTCATCCCAGGCATGTGTCTGGTAATGTTGTCCCTATAATAGAAATTTAAATGTTCTTTTTTTACTTCAATAGTTAGTTTCCGAGGACTTACTTTTGCAGAGTCATTTTTGTCAGATACAGCTGTGACGAGCCCTTTCTCGACGAAGATGTTCTGCATAAAGTTCAGAATTTACTTTGAGTTTTCTCCTATTTTTTATGAAGCTGTCTCATTCCGCAATTTGGACATTTTAGTTGAACTTTCTATAAAAAAGTGCAAAAATTAACACACTCGCATCTATTTTATATAAAACACTAATCACATACTACATTTCTTATCATCTAGGGCTTCATAAATCAATAAAATATAATATATGACACCATACCGATATGTCTAAAAAATGTTGCACCCGTGTTCGTGATAATTTATATCGCGGGTGCAACCAATAAGAGTAAGCGATTATTTAAATTTAACGTGCCCTATAACCTTAATTTCGATTGACTTAAATTTCCCTTTGATTTCTTCTTACTAAGTTTGAAAATGTTAACTCTTTATTTCTGCGAGAAAAACAAACTTTCATTATTTTTTATCGCGGGTGCAAAAAGCTTAAAGTACCTTTTTGAAGTCAATAATACTTAAAAAGTTATAACAAGTACAATATATGTTATATGTTTTTGAAGGAAAGGAAACTCAAATGTTATCACTTCAAAATTTACCGATAAAATGTAACCAAAAACTGCCAAAACTAGCTATTTCACGTGAATTTTGCCAGGCATCAATTTTGAATTTATACCAAACTTTTGAACGTCAATGTTAGTCATGGCGACACAAATTGTAATATGACCTTAAGTACGCAATTAGTTTTAGCAATATCTACATAAATTCATTAACCATGATGATCAAATCGTCTGCACTGTTTCACAAATGTAGTTTGTCTTTTTCGTCAATGTTTCGTACATGTTTCGTTGGTTTTTTTGTTTTAGTAAAAATGGAAGGCATTGGCTAGAGATAATTAAAAAATGATTGAGGCAAGGAAAGGACACCATATTAAATTTGTTTTTTAATTACTTAATTGCATAATTACTTACATAATTAATTAAATACCCAATTAAACTGCAATGGAAATTTTAGTAACGTAACGCCAGTAACGTAACGCCAGATCAAAAATCCTAATAAAAAAAATCAGAAAAGATTTTTAAATTTGATCACTTGGAAAACAAACTTATGTTATTATAAAAACTTCTAAAAAAAGTTTTATGCAAAAAGTCTTGCCCAATTTAGAGAGTTTTTTAAATTTTATAATCCAAGCCAGAAATCACTTCCGTTTTTTGTAACGTAACGCCAGCACATATATTTGCTTATATCTTTCGATACTTAGGGTTAATTTTTGTCATTGTTTTTACTTAATATAGTTCTACTTAATTACTATGGAAATATTAAAAACTTTTTAAAAATTAGACTTTTGCATTCTATTTTTTTAATATTAGTTCGTATAAATCGTCCGTAACAAAAGTTTAGAAATGCCCATATATATAAATACTTTTTATGGAAATTATATGCAATTTATATGAAAATGTTTTTTTGCGAAAAAAACTCTTTATTATCCCGCCATAGTCTACATTGCCTTAGATCACTCTGTTTGGACCTAAGTTATATTATTAACACTCACTCTGAGATATACATTAAAAACCCATTCATCAGAGAGGAGCGCTTTGTGATGATTGCTCATTGAGCGTTTAATCGGACGGAAAGCGATTAATTGCTTTTGTAAAGATTCATTACAATAATGTTTTTTGGACTTAAGTTGCTACCTGATACTTAAAATACATTGAATTTCGCTAACCTTCGATAATGCTTGAGCATTATCTAATCGTTTTTCAAAATCCGACCATTATCTATGGACACAATTTTTGTTTTATTTTCTACATCGTTGTCGATTTGAATCGGTTTATAATTTGGCAAGCGACCAAAGTGACTACATACAATTTTGTGTATGTTTTCGTATCGGCTTCTGCACGCATTCTAAGAACGATAGTTATACAAATTACGATATGGCCCATCCGTTATGTTATCACCATAGCTGTTGAATTGCGATAACGATTAGTAATCAATTAGATTATATTTTAAAAATAATTGTAATGATTATATAATCCTTGAGGGAGAATTTTATGATTAGTAATTGATAACAATTACTAATAATCAAATAATAAAAACGATTACTTGAGATTACGCAAAATAATAAAAAAAAAATTAGTTGTGGCAGCCAATTTACCAAAACACTAATCGATTTCTCTATTGCATGTTGTGATATTCAATACGAAAAGGCACCGAATTTGGTAATACTTAGTATTTATTACTTATCAATATTTGTTACGAATTGCATCGAAATTATAAACGGCAATAAAATATATGTCTTAAGTTGCTGCAACCTCAAAAATTCAGTTGGGCATTTTTTTGGTAGCAGTAACCATTTCACTTCCTCAGTGCATTTTATTAAAGTTTGTTTATTATTTTTTCTTTATTTGAAGTACGGTGTGGCTCTTTGGAAGGTATTTAATTAATTAAGTCTCTTCGAACATCTTTTATACATTTTTTTTCGATTAAAGTATTTTTATATGACCTTCCCTATAGGAACAAACTAACTTGTTTTTAAAAACAACTAATTAAAAAACTAATTTAAAATAAACTAGTTTATGAACTACTTTGAATTATATTTAGGCGGCATCTACTTCAATTTTGAAAATTTTTTATTGCATTATATATGAAACAATTGAAAAACTACTTCAAAACAAGTGGCTTAAAAACTCTGATTTTGACATGTTTTTAACATCATTAGCCCGAGAAACAATTTGTGTCCATACCAAACTACTCAGGCACAAAAGTTCAGAGTATCGGACTCAATTTTATTTTTAAAAGCTACGAGTAGTAACGAAAAACTGCGAAGTTTATGAAAAAAAAATCGCACATTGATATTAAGCCGAATGGAAACGAGCTTCAGCGAGGACCCGAGAAAAAAATTGATATATTCTGTCAATAATGTAGCTGAAACTGGCCTGAGTCTTAACTATAATGTACCCGAAACATGCCCAACAAGTGCCTTGAAAGGAACCTGAAAAAGTACCGTAGTAAAACTGCATAATGTCAATAAAGTGTTAAAAAACGAGTGACTATTTTCGGACACAATCAACTGATGAGTGCCCGAATCGGTCTTCGTTCGTACAATGTGCCAGCCCAAGGTGTTCCAGAACTAGTACTTCTTACGGTGCAGAGGTCGGACATTTACCGACACGGGCACCGTACATATATCAGATACTTTATTGACACAAAAGATGAAATTGTTTCTCGGGTAGATTACAAGTTTATATATATGTATATTTAACCATGCTACTTTATCAAATATTACTAACTTTAGGCTTTCACTAATATGAGTTTATGTATTTTTTTTTTCAGAACAAAATAAATGATGTCTTTGATGTATAGAAATTTAAAATTTTTATGCTTTTAAATTCATCTTCAGTAAGTGGAATATTAACTAGTTTACAATTGATTTATTTTAAAGTATTTTAACAAGTAGTTGAAAATATATGCGTTTTTAATTGTTTTATTTTAAACTAATTAAAAAAATAATTTAAATTTAACTAATTTAACACGTGGCGGCCGTAGCCTAGTGGGTAGAGTGTGTGGCCCCTAAGCTAAAGAACCGCGGTAACCCGGGTTCATTTCCAGCTCAGGAAGAAAGTTTTTCAATTGAATTAATTTTTCTGTTCGGTCGTCACCTCTCTGCAGACAATGGCAAACCTCAGAGAGTAAAAATTGCCATGTAAAGCTTCTTGAGAACATAAGCCGTTCGGAGTCGGCATTAAACACGTAGGTCCAGTTCTCGGTCATTTGTAATCAAACATTTAATAACACGCACAACACAATTGATCCATTGAAGCTAAGTCAAAGTCCTTCTTCCAAGGGCTGAAATGGCCAGTTTATTTTTTTTTATTTTTTAATTTAACACGTAGTTGAAAATATATGCGGTTTTCAGTTAATTTATTTTAAAGTAGTAAAAAAAATAATTTAAATTCTACTAATTTTACAAGTAGTTGAAAACATATTCAGACGAAAGTCGATTGAGTTATTTAGCGAACATCCCCATACAAAATATGTTAGTTCGTTCTATGGAAAATTTCAACTAGTTGTAGTTGACAAAAAACTACTTTTTCAACTACTTTTAAGTTAGTTGATTTTCATACAGGGTTGTTATTTATTATGTTGATTTTGTATGATTTAAATACAAATTCTAAATGTTTGATAGTTTAAATCTTACTTAATTTAAAATACGAATTCTAGTTGTTTGATAGTTTAAAATCGTTTAGTGAGCTTTAGGTCAGGTTAGAACAATTAATGAATTTTTTCAAAGAAACAACAACAACAACATTTTCAATATGAAAAGGAAAACATCACTAGCTGATTCTATTGCAATTTCCGCCCTGCTACAGGCTTCATCAGAAATCTTTATGATACGCCGTGCAAGCGCAAGCGAGATTTTTAAGTGTCAATTTCTCAGTTTTTCTCCTTTCATATTCTTGTGGTATTTTTGCTTTACTTTAGTTTTTTTTTTTTTTGCTTATGTTATTATTATAGAGTCCAACAGTCTGTTATAATTCTTCTTATAACAAAGCATGGTTACTAAAGTTGTTTTTAGATTTTGTTGAGAATTTGTATTTAAATCATATAAAATCAACATTTTTTTTTTCATAAGAATACACAATATAATTACAGAGAAGATAATATCATTATGTTGCAAATTTTGTTACATTTTTCAAGTAATGCCAAATCTTTTATTTTTAGAGATATGCTTATGGTTTTGATGTCGTTGAAATGAAAATTGAATAAACAACAAATTTAAAATCGTTGGTGCGTTTGTTTGTTATCTCATTACTTTTCAAAAACTTGAAAGATCGAGATAAAATTTAAGCAATGTATTTACTTTGTCGAATCAATGGTTCATAGCTTTATTATGAGATGTGAAAGGTAAAGCCAAATTCGAGTTTTTTCCTATTTACATATGATCATAATTATTTATTATTGCGTAGGCAATACGATGTAAGTTCGATCGGATGTAAGTTCCGATTTCATAGTATTAAAATGTTTACCCCCTAATACTTCAGCAATAGACCCTAAAAATAGGGTTAATTAAAACAAGCGTATCCTCGTTTTTATCTAGCACTTGTGTCATCTTTCTACATACCCGTTCGTCAGTTTCCCCACGCGCAGAGCTTTTTTTAATCCAAGTTCTATAAACAAAGTTATTCTTTTTTCTAGAGGTAATGTTTTTGATTGAAGGAACTCTATTGTTAAAAGAATGTGTTTAAAAATTTGCATTTTCACATTTTTTAGTACGAAAAAAATTCTTTTAAAAATACACTTAAATGACCTAAAAACCAAAAAATGCTCTAAAAATTAAAAATGTTCAAATATGATAATTAAGTAATTCAAAAATTGCAAAAAAAGGCCTTAAATCTAGTAAAAATTACGTTAAAAAAAAACCGATAAAAAACTATGAAAAATGACAAAAATATTACCTAAAAACTTTTCAGATTTGGAATTGAGGAAACATAAATGGACCTTCTAAATAATTAAAAAAGTCTTAGAAGCAGCATAAAAAAAATGTCAGATATGTCATCGAAATCCTAGCCCTGGTGATGAGTATAAAGCAATTTCATTTATTATTTTAATTTTAAGTAAATCTTGTTTCAATGCAAACTCGATATGAAATAAAGCATAAAGTTACGCAGGACATCATTGTTCCTAGAAAACTTTGAAAAAATATATCAATTAGGCGTAGTAGACTACAGCAGGATAAAAAGTGCAAACATTTGTACATGTACATTTTATTTTTTTTTTTTTATATGCAACTAGCTGATATACCCGGTGTTACTCGAGAGTCATTTATATAAATAATATAATTTATATATAATGCATTCTTAGAGATAAATGGGGACGTCAAACTAATATAGAGAATTTTAACACAAAACTAAGTTTTATTAATAGTCTGGTATGAAAAAATAGATTTTTAGCCATAACTTTTGATTGGAAAGAGATATTGGGGTAATTTTATCACATAAATTATTTTTGAGACTTGACTTTTTTTTAAAAAATATAAAAACAACATTATGGAAAAAATAAATTTCGCGAAAAAAATCTTGTTGTTTTGATGACAAAAACAGTAAAATAATTTTTGCGCTTAGCTGGAAGAATTTTTGCAAATAAATGCTGTCATATGAAAGGTAGTCAGATTTACTATTTTTAATTGATTTCATTTTTACAACAACAACAATTAAGAATATGCCTTTTTGGCATACTCATAAAACATATATACACTGACTTAACGGTACAGTTCAACCTATTTTTGTGAAGTGATTTTATTGAACTTTTGAACAAAACAAAATTTGAATGAAATATATTAATGGACAGCGGAGATATTTGCATCGAAAGACCAAACTTTGATTTTCATGTCGTTTTTTTCTCATTCTTAGGTAACGATGTTTTATGAAAAAGTCGTTGTACTGAAAATTTCTCCAATTTTGAAGATATGTGAGAGTTTTTGATGTCAAAATAACAAAAAATTTTTAAAATTATGTATACAAAAATCTTCGATACTAAAAAGTTTTATAATAACAAAATTACCGTTAGTTGAAAAATTTCAGAGGGGGCGTGGCAAAAACTAAGTATGTAATATTTTAAGTTGAGATAAACTTAATATGTGTACCTAGTTTGAGCGAAATCCGTTGAGCCGTTTAGATTTGTATAAAGGCCCAACAAACAAACAAACAAACAAACAAACAAACATAAAATGAGTTTTATTACTGTAGATTCATTACCTTTGATTTTATATGCCACATTTCTATTCAAGCACTTCCTTCAGTTTTGAGCACCAGGATTACATCATTTTAGTTTTTCAGTCGCAATTGAATGTAAAAACTTACTGACTAAGTTCACGCAGCTTATCATTTTATCTGTATTTAAAAATGAAAGTGATTACAAGCGGCAAAGCTAAATGGTGTTCTTCTTCTTAATAATGCTCTTAGGTATTTTTAGGTCACATTTTAACATTAGAAAATGTCGAGTGAAGAGCATTTATAGTTAGAAATGCATCATTAATTCAGCTTGTTTTTAAGTGATGACACTCAGTGGCAACAAATTTTCCATGAATTTCACTGCTGTCTATTGATTAAAGATACTTCTGGCCTTATTTTAAAACAAATCAGAAAAAACGCTGTACTTTGAAGCCCTTTAAATAAAGAAAAGTGTACATTTTTTGCACTGACTTTGAACGACTTAAGAAAAACCTCATATTTTATTAGTTGTTTTTTTTCTGGCTGGCAGCACAAAAGTTTCAAGTGCTCCCAGGTTGCATATTACAACAATAAATTATGTATATCAAATCCAAAATTGGGTTCCTTTGAGAATCGCCGAAAGGATATAGGTTGCTAAAAATAACAAAAAAAGCAAGTGAAGAAAAAAATATTTATGAAAGCAAAATCCTTGGAAACTGACGACTTTCAACTGCTGTTGGCCTAAAAGAACCAACAAAAAATAAAATCACCAAAAGAAGCACAGGCAAAAAACAAATATATAAAAGTGAGTTATTTACGACCAGCAAAAATATAATATACGTAAGTGTAGCAGTTTTTGTTATTGGCACCAAAGGTATGCGTTGTTTTGGACAGCAGCAGCACCTGCAAGTATAGCATATTCTAGATTACAGTGGGCAAAAATGCATCACATGCAATCTTAGCAGAATAAAAAAAACAGCAGAAAAACAATTTTATTGCTGCTGCAACCAACAAGTACATGCATCATATCTAAAGCATACTTTAAGGAGCACAAGCAATAAACTGGCTGAAGCATGGCGAGTTAAAATAGAACAGCCATTGATTGGCACTCAAATTTATAGGCGCATATAAAATCGAAGATAGACATAAAAGTTATGAGAAAATCTCTAACTTGTGAGCATTTGTAATGATGTAGCTATAAATTTTTTAAACAGTCAAATTTAAGTCAGAGGTGCAACTGTTAAATTTGTAAAAACATAGCAGATTTCTGGGCTAGTACACTCAAGGGAAGTGCTTAAATTGTTTATCTTTTTCTGATATTAAAGTGACCGATCTGCTTTTCGTCGTTGTCAGCAGGGAATTCTTAAGTTAAGAATAAGAGAACAAAAAGTCAAGAGATTTCATTTTAGCCAAAAAATGAGCAGCACGTTTTATTTTGCAAAAACAAAAAAGAAAAACTCGAAAAAACAAACACAGAAAAACCCAAAAGTTACTAGCACTAAGCGAAATATATTCAATTTATTGGCAGCATAAATTTTTTGGCAATGGCACATGACTTAGATAAAAGTGGCTTTTATGAGGGTTTCGTTGCGGCTTGTGGTACGTGTTCGGGTCAAGAGTGATAAATTAATGCGGTGCAATTTATAAAACTCAGTCAAAGGTAGGGAGTGAGCTAGTAAAATATATGTAGTGAGTATGTTGATTTTGAGGGGATTAAGAAAGAATGAGATATAGTAATTTAACTTAGAGAGAACATTGGAGTTAATTTGAGCTTTGACTAAAGAGCTGGAAGTTGTTCGGCACACGTTATTTAAATCTGCAGACATAACGAAAAGCTGCACAAAACCATATCAACCGTATTCTCCGGATTTATCTACAGTGAAAGCTCCTATAGACGGAAGCTTTAATAAGCGGGCATTTCTTATAAGCAGGCACATTCTTGGGTATGATCAATTTTTGGATTTATTCCATAGAAAATTCTCTCCCACAAACAGACGTTTTTCTGATAAACGGACGCGGACACACAAACATCTCTTTTTATGAAAAGAAATCTCCCATAAGCGAATGCGAAGCTCTAATATCAGATCTTTTTTTAGATCGCCGACATTGCTGCTTTTCTTCTTTATTTTCTTTTTGTTTTGGTGATTTCGGCAGTTCGATTTGGTTTTTTTTTCTTTTTAAGAATTTACTCTTAATGAGAAATCAGAATCCAATAAACTTACTTGCATCTCATCCAAGAAACTTACGCCACTAAAATTTTATTATTGACAGCTTATGTTAATACTAAAACTATTCTTTGTCCATTTCTCGGTGTTTTTTTTCCAAAACTTGAATGTTTTATATTTTTTAGGGATTTTTTCCGTAAAAATATCCAAAATTGAATTTTCCAAAAAGGTACACTTCTAGCAAAAAATTTCAGAAAAACCACGTAATTTAATGTAATAGCATAATTTTTTTATTTGTTTTAAATACAGTTTAAGAAAATATTTTCACAACATTTTATGCATTTTTTTCATATTTGCATTTTTGCGATTTTTTTAACACAACAAGGAAAAAAATAGATTTTTTTCAAAAAGTAAAAAATTACAACTCTAGTAGTTTTTGTCTAATTTTAATGTTTGAAAGCTTATTAAAAAAAATAAATAAAAAATGGGGCGCATACCGGTGTAACGGTGATTCGTTACAAAGTTGCACCCCGCTCCCTACGCCACTACCCTACTACACCACTGTGCATTCAACTCAACCAACAGCCAAACCTACACACACACACACAGCCAGCACATTCAACGTAGCCAACAGCCAAGCCTACGTAAACCACACGCAACAGCCAGACATTATATAATTCCCAGAAGGTTTCTAACAACATATGAATAAGTAATGCGCATTGTGACAGACTTCGGCATGGCTCGAGAGCGTAGAGCTTTGTTCCGTCGCATACTTGTGGGAAACGGTAACAAGACCGTTCATTCAAAACAAGCTATCGCAAGGTGGTTTAAGTATTTTAAGCAGTAGTTAGTTAGTGGGGCCATCACGTCGGCTTAGGTCGGTCGGGAGTCTCGATTTTTATTATTATTTTAATTTGATAGTGGGACATTAATACGTCGAATTTGGTTGGTCGGACGTCCACAATAAACATTCTCCTTTTGCAATCACGTCGGCCTCGGCCGGTCGGTATCCCACAGTAGTTAGTCAGTGGTACCATCACTTCGGCTTCGGTCGGACGGACGCCCGACAACAACATTCGCTTTGGGAATATCACGTCGGCTTCGGTCGGTTGGGTATCCACAGTAGCTAGTAGGACCATCACGTCGGCTTCGGTTGGTCGGGAGTCCACCGTAGTTAGTGGGACCATCACGTCGGCTTCGGTCGGTCGCGCGTCTCGACATTTTTTATTTTAATTAGCTAGTGGTACCATCACATCGGCTTCGGTTGGTAGGCGTCCACAACAAAGTTCGCTTCTGGGACCATCACGTCGGCTTCGGTTGGTCATGAGTCTACCGTAGTTAGTGGGACCATCACGTCGGCTTCGGTTGGTAGGGGTCCACAACAAAGTTGGCTTCTGGGACCATCACGTCGGCTTCAGTCGGTCGGGCGTACACAACAAAATTCTCTTTTGGGCCACCACGTCGGCTTCGGTCGGTCGGGCGTCCACAATAAACATTCTCCTTCGGCAATCACGTCTGCTTCTTTCAGACGGTAGCCCAACGTACAGATGTATGCTTTAGAATTAAAATGTATTTTATTTTATTATTATTATTATTACTTTTATTATTACTATTATAGAGAAAAGTTTGAGGGTATTTTGTTTGACCCTGGAGCCGCTGAGCATACCTCAGCCTTTGAATGAAACCCCTTCACACAGTTTTTTAAAAATTTGCACTTAAAAAATATGATTGGGAGTTTATTTAAAAACAGCATTTTTTCCATATAAACTAGATTTTAAACTTAAAGGTCGCAAGCGGCACGTTTAAGTATCAATATTTTTTCTAAAAAATTTGTAGATTACTTTTACTTTATGAAAGAACAAAACTCCGGTCCGTAATTCATTAGTTTCGAAAAAATTAAGGACCACTCTGTAGTCAATAAGGACATGTTGATTTCTGATTCTACTCTTAAAAACATGAATTTTGGTTTATAAGACTTTCATAATAACTAACGGTAAATAGTCGCGCAAACGGCTTAAAAGGTTTTTGGCTAAAAATTAATTATTTTAAAAAACCAGAAATTTCTTCTTCAGTTTTTTGCATATAACCAAGAAACTACTGACACAATTTTTGGCAGTTTATACTTGTTTAAAAGCTAATAAAATATGCAGTTTTATGTTCTAAGAAACATTGTATTTTGTTTATTACATTTTTTTAAAAACTCTGCAAAATGAAATTTTGATTCAAATTTTTTCGAAAATTATTTTCGATATTTTAAATTACGATACGGTATTTTTTCAAAAAGGCAAATGCACAGTGAGTTTTTTCAAAAAATATCAAATTTTATTTTCAGTAAACGTAGCTACATAAGTATTTATGTAAATAACTACCTAAATATATTTACGTAATAAGATTAAAAATTATACGACATTAGTTTTAGTCGAAGTATTAGTTTAGTCGAAGCTTTAGCGAAGTATTGTACGTTTTTTGTTGTCCGGATGATTTTTATTGTAATGTTCAATTACGTGAATAGCACAATTTTGCTGTTATGCATCTATTGTTTACATATTATTTACCATATTTAGAAATCCTGCGTCTCTTTCTGCTAAATCATTTAAAATAGTTAAATTTTTAACAATTTTTTTATTTTTCACAAGAAAGGATGTGCCTCAACAAATTTCTAACAAGACAAATTATTGAAAAACTGTATAGTATTGTAAAGCCAGCGAAGGTCTCAAAGGCCAACTCGTAGCAACAAAGCTGTATAACAACAAAAAAATAACAGTAGAATGCAATTCAATGTATCGCAACGCTGAGAACATACTACGGCTATTCACAATCCAGTGCAAATGGTCTTGCGTCATATCATTTGCAAAATGGTAGAATATATACTTACTCTACACTAAGAAAATAATATGGAATGCATTTATTAAGCTAATGCATATATATAACACTAAAACCCATAGCTAAGATTTACTATACTGGGATGGGGAAAAGTATTCGGCGTTTTCAAGTTCGCTTTATTTCAAAGTGTCATAACATTGAACGGTAAGATGCTTCTTGCAACTCTTTTTTTCCTCTTAACAAAAGACAAATTAGCTGATTATTTGTGACCATTTTGCTGATTTTGGTGCATCGTGTTAAAAATTATTGCAAAGCAAAGATGAGTGAATTTTCAGAAAAAATACGTTATATTTTACAATTTTACTACGATAAAGGGAAAAATGCATCACAGGCATGTGAAATTATTTGTGAGGTTTAGGGTGAAGGTATTATATCCCAATCAACCACCAGGAAATGGTTCGCTCGATTTCGTTCTAGAAATTTTGAAGTCAAAGATGCTCCTCGCTCTGATCGACCCATCATCGAAAAAATCGATGAAATATGGATAAGGTTCAAGAAAACCGTCATGTGAGCAGCCACGACATCGCTAAGGAACTAAAGATCGACCACAAAACAGTTCTAAGCCATTTGAAGAAAGCTGTTTAAAAAAAAACTGGATGTAAACTTTGCCTCATGAACTTAGTGCAAAAAATGTAATGGACCGAATTTCAATCTGCCATAATTGACCCGACAAAAACTTAAAGAATTTAACTGGGAAGTTTTGATGCATCCACCGTACAGTCCTGACATTGCACCGTCAGAATATCATTTGTTCCGATCTCTTTAACACTCCCTTGCTGGGAAAAAATTAAACTCAAAAGATGACTGCAAAAACCACCTACGTCAGTAATTTAACGATAAAAGCCCGGAATTTTACAATAAAGGAATCATGGTCTTAACCCAAAAATGGCAGAGCGTAGTTGAAAAACTGGATGATATTTGGATAATTAAAATCATTTTTTTTTAAATAAAATTTTATTTTATTTAAATAAACCCAATACATTGCAATACTAAATTGCAAACTATTGACAGCTGATTATGAATAAAAGTAAAGGCTAAAAGAACTTTATCGCTAGAATTAAAAATAAAAACAACCAATTAATTGTGCTTAAAGATTTTTTTGACATGAAATTGAGTTAAGCAAAATTTCTAGAGGAAAATAATTTCGCTTTTCATCAATAAGCTGTGAATTTCATGTTTTGCAACAAATGCAGCAAATTATACCAAAAATATCGTTCACAATTGATAGGAAATTTCTAATAGAATGCTCTATGAATAAAGTCTTCGTAGCATTAAATAATTTGGAAAAAAATGTATGTATCAATTTTCCTTAGCACTAGCTGCAAGAGCCAGAAATTGTCTTCATGCGTCTAAGTACCTTGGAACAAAATTAAATAATAGACAGTTGAGTTTAAGAATCAGTAAGAGTTTTGTTGTAGAGATCCAGTTCAAGAGTAATTGATTTAAAATTTCTTAGTTTAAGTTGAACCAACGACTGCCTAATTTTATTGAGTAGAAAACCAGTTATGAATTCTTTTTACATGTTTAAAATCAGTAAGACAATTGAGTGAAACTATGACAGTCGCAGCAAGAAATATAGAACAGCTAAATAACAAATTTTATAATTCAACATGTTGTAAATCAAGGAATAACTAATAATAATTTCCATATAGCAAATTCAGTAATCAATTTAAGTTAAACTTATCAAAATAACATCATGTTACACTAAAATTTTGTACAAATGCACATATTTCCAAAATACACGAGATTGTGAATTACCCTAGATTGTTGTTGTTTCGAAGATTAACCAATAGCAGATCAATAGCATAAAATCCGTGGTCACAAAGAAGAATGACTAAACTCAAAATATCGTAAAAAATCAATATCCCATTTTCTTTATTGCCGCCCATCTTTGGAAGAATGCAGGAAAACACTTTTTGCCCTTAATAGAGATATGTCTCGACATATTTCGTTTGCAACGGTTCATATATTTCAATAAAAAGGTCGGAAAATATCGTTTTTTATGATACTTTAAGTTTAGTCATTATTCCTTGTGACCACAGAAATAGTCATTTAAATAATTCCACATTGCAAAAACAAAGTTGAATGAATATCTTGCAATTAAAGCTAATATCATGTACATATAACTTTACATATAGCTACGTTTAACAAAAATAAAATTTAATATTTGTTGAAAAAATTCACTTTGTAGTTGTGTTGGTTTTTGAAAAAAATACCCCATCATAAATCTTGGAATTTTAAACTTCTTCCTCATGTTTTTTTTTTAACGCGGGGTAATGTGAGTTGAAGCTATTTAAAAGAAAAAAACTTAACAAAATGCAATGTTTCTTATAGCAAAAGATGGGAAATTTTATTAACTTTTAAACAAACATAAATTTATATAAATTGTTTCATTAGGTTCTTAGTTATATGAAAAATAGTGAAGAATTAATATATGTTTTTTTTAAATAATGCATTTTTAGCCAAAAACCCTTTAAGGTGTTTGCAAGACTAGTAACCGTTAGTTAATATTAAAGTATTAATACCAAAATTCATGTTTTAAAGAGTAGAATTAGAAATCAATGTGTCCCGGGAACTTTTCGAAAAACGCTGAAAAAGTGGGAAGCCTAATGTACATATTTAAATTATAATTTATTTTGTTTTAGTTCTGTTTCTTGTCTAGTGAAGAATACTCATTATTTTAAATTACAATATCGCAATGCCCATTTTTTCAATTTGAATTTTGATTTTATTTTTTATGACATTCCCATAAGCGGACATCTCTCATATGCGGACAAAAAGTAGGTAACCATCGGTGTCCGCTTATGGGAGCTTTCACTGTACTTGCCCTGCATTGTAAGACTAATCAGCAGTAAAAATGATTAGTCTTTGTACTAGTTAAAACAAACTAGTTTATATTTTGTCACGATTTACTAGTTGCAAATCCAAATAGTTTGTGCCAAGTCACAATAAACCAGTTGTAAAACTAGTCAAGATCAAATATATTACAGATTGTTAAAATCAACCAGTTCCACAGCCAGTTGTAGCCAGGTAGTTTTTGCGAATACTTTAAAGTATTGAAAAGACTCAATCCACCAATAGTCCTTGCGTTCGTCACGACCGTAATCATTATTACTGAAAGTTTCCGATTCCAAGATAATAATTATATTATTCACAAATTCTGACAACATATGAATAACACTCACAGAATTTCGAGCGCTCATCTTTTTTGGTAGTGCA
Organism: Dichetophora obliterata; assembly: GCA_963920525.1. Classification (NCBI taxonomy): domain Eukaryota; kingdom Metazoa; phylum Arthropoda; class Insecta; order Diptera; family Sciomyzidae; genus Dichetophora; species Dichetophora obliterata. Next base: position 173,791,155 of record OY986439.1, read on the forward strand.
ACAAAGATTCGCTAGACTAACTTTTTGTAAGCAACGCAGACTTTTGTGAATTTGTTCAGATGTAGTCCCGATGGTGGTGGAGACAATTTATTTGCCTTAGGGCCAGTTTTTCAGTACGAGTTTAAACTTTAGTCAAGTTAAACTTAGCTTAGCTCACCAAAATTGGACGTTTAAGCTCGGTTTAACTACATATTTAAGCATTCGTTGAAATTAAATTGACTTAAATTATCATATAATGTGTTCCTTTTTTTGCCTAAACCGAGTTGGAACGTCCAATTTTGGTGAGTTCAGATCAGTTTAATTTAACTAAACTTTAAACTGATTCTTTGGAGGTAAGGCCAGTGACAATGCGCAGCTCCTTGGTTCTTGTTCCTCTCATTTCTTTCATCATCGCGAAAAACTGCAAAAACCCTTTCAACTGGCAAAGCATTCTCTGCTGATGCAATAATTATCTGTTGAGTAGGATGCTGGCACTGGCAGCGAAACCGCGTTTCTCAATAACACGCAAGGAAGAACCTTTACAAGCACTGGCTAGAAACTAGTTAAAATTTAGCAATATATGATTTGTTTACAACTATTCACAACAAACTAGAATTTAACTAACTATAACTAAATATATTATAAACTAGTTTTCATCTGCTCAGAATTTATATTTCCTATGACATCGCCATGTTAAAAACACCAGTAAGGTATATGAAAAAAATACGATCTTGAACTAGTACTGCTTAGTTTTCAACTAGTATGCAGACTGGTTTTAAACTAGTTGGTTACACTGCAGGGTGATTACAGAACTTCAATAAATAGATCAGTGGAAAGAAATTTGAGTCGAATGAGAAACTGGTGCGTTTCTGTAAGGGTTAAAAAAATAATTTGTATCACTAAGAACTAGACTTCATGTTATTGAAACAACGTTGGTCTACAATGTCAATTAAAAAACGAGTCGTCACGTGTCACTGGACAGAAGTGAAAATAGGAAAATCTGAAAAATCATCAACACATTATGCATTCTTTCCTGTCTGCTGGATCATTAGTTTGGTCACTGTGAAGTGTCTCGGTGGATTCTTGAATTTAGATTAGAATTATATATAACATTTTATATGATATAACTACGGTGGGAAAATGCTGCTCATTGTTAAGTAAAGTTACTTTGTGTCTTTGATATTTCAAAATATATCAAAAAAATTTAAAAATTTTATATATCTCGTCAAATTCCACAGTTTGTTGACCAACGATTTGACAAAAAATTTTGATAATATGAGCCGTTTTTCTTTACAGGTCAATCTCTTTTATTATGGTGTACTTTTTCTCCATGATACAATTACAAGGTAAGCTCAAGTTAGAGACAAGTCTGGAAAAAGTTCAGCTAGATGACAAAATCAGCTGTTCGAGTTGTAGTTTTCCTAGTTGCTGTTGTTGCGGACGGCTTAAAGCAATATAGAACAAATTTTAAAATATTGGTCAAAAACCTGATTTAAATCTAGTTTTTGTTGTGTTTAAAAATTTTAAATTACAAATTGTGGAAGTGAAACTTTTTAGACGTCAATTTGATATTGACAGTGAAATTTTTCGAGTCTCGTCACGAAAATTGTTCGTCCCAACAAATATTTCGAATCTCGTCACGTTTTTGTGTGCAATAATATTTTCTTTTTTTTTATGTTCCTTGTATGAGGACCCCCAGAAAGGTGGCAAATAGAGTATAGGTGTGTTGAGGAGAGATCTTAAGAACAAAATTAACAGGAACAACTCATACATTTGACCCGACTAGGGGCCAAAGATTGTTTTGATATGAACTAAAATAAACATTTTTTTATTTTTTTTTTATTTTTGGAATCGGATCCCCAGAATGGTGGCAGATAGATTAAAGGATCAGCTTATTTTTACATTTGGTCACCCTAAGGATCATACAGCCTAACCAAAAAACATTTTAATGTCGACTCTAAATTTAGTGTATGCTTTTTGACAACATATTCTATAGAAATTATGTCAGAAAAGCTCGCGTTAAATTTAGAATCGACTTTAATTTTTTTTTTTTTTTGGTTAGGATGTATGGAGACCCACCGAAAGATGATAAATTGAGATTAATAAAATACCGGCTTGATTTACAGTCAAAAAGTAGCTGATTCTTTTGGAAAAAGCGAAGATTAAATCCATATGATTCTCGGGGGAGATTTTTACGTATATTTTTCATCAAAAGATTCTGGTGAAATTTTTTCACGTCGAAAATAGTGAATTTCTTAAATAAACGGAATTTTTTTATGTCAATTTTTTATTGTATTTCTTTTGAGATGCTCTCTCTCTCTTTTCCCTCTGCCTCTTTCACAAATGTCTATCCTATTTTTAATTTTAAGAAGTGTCACTTCTGTACTTTATGTACATTTATATAAAAATTAATTTTGGTTTCTGTCCTTATTTGAAGTACAGCTCTTTGGAATTTTTTGAAAATCTTAATGTTCTAATGGCACTTAAAGGGTATGAACAGTGTAAAAATTTTGGAAAATATAATTATTTTTGTTTTCACAAATTCACATCCCAAAGAATATGTAGCTCAGTTTCAAGAGAAAATTCGAATGTAAAGTATTCGAAAAGAGCGCCAAATGCTGTCATGCTATACAAGCGCTTTTAGCGCATAAAACTTTAAACGATGTTGACTAAAAATCACTTTTTTAACCTGGTTGAATGAATAACTAAGACAGTTTTTTTCTGATCGAATTCCTTAAAATTGGGCTTTGTAGAGAAAAAGTGCTTCTTCAGCGTCACGTAGCTGTTTTCTTTTATTTTTTATAAACAATTTTCTATTGAAAAACACGCGAAAATGTTTCTTTATTTTCAAATGGCCGCTGTTTTTTTCTAAACGATATTTTGAAAATCTCCTACGTCCAGCTATAGCCAATGATATATATCTTAAAAATCTTTTTAGGTTTTTGTTCTCAGATGATCCCTGTGAATGGATTGCTGTCAACGCCACTAAGGCAAGATTTAAGAAGTGACTCAGTGCTCACTTTTTAAGTATTTATTAATGTTGTCATCTGTACTCAGATGTGTACAAAGTTTTATAAGAATCCTTCAAACCGATTTCTTTTTTAAATCAATAAAAACATCTAAAATTCTGATGATTACACTTTTCATTCCCTTTTATGGCTTAATTCGTGCCAACCCCTGTTATACAACACGATTTAGGTTCTGGCATTTTAAGACTTTTTCACATTGTGACTATTGAGCTTTTCCACCCTGTGATTTTTAGTTCCTCGTGACTTTTTGCATTGCGACTTTTATCATTCGACTTTTTGTACTTTGCTAAGCAGGCGAATATTGAACTTGCGACTTTTGCACCTTACAACATTTTGTACATGGCAACTTTTTATATTTTTATATTTTATGTGTTTGCCAACTTTTGTACTTTTTACCTTTGAACTTTATATATCTTTCGACGTTTTCGAAGAGATCCTAGGTCTTTTCGTACCTTGAAACTCTCTGCAAAATGTGAGTATTGCTCTGGAACTTATTATACGTGCGATTTTTTACCTTACCACTTTTTACCTAGTGACATTTTGCATCTAGAATCTTTTTGAATATTTGTTACTTGTAACTTTTGTATCTTGCGACTTTTTTCACTTAACAGCACTTTATACATTTCAACTTTCTATATCTTTTAACTATTTCTTCCTTGAGACTTTGAATTCTAGGACTTTTCAAAACTTGCTAATTTTTGAATGATATGAGTATTGCCCTGGACTTTTTAGTACCGCATGACTTTTATTGGTACCCTTTTTTTTGCGTAGTGATATTTTACACCTTGGTAATTTTGTGCCTTTTGCACCACAAAGCAAACTGATGTTTTCCTTTGTCACTTTTCTATTGGCTCCTTTTTGAACTGTGCAATTTAAGTTTCTTGCAATCTTTTATTCTATGCAACATTCTGTTCCTTGCGACTTTTTTGACTGTTTCCATGTTGCGATTTATGCATTGTTACTTTTTAGATTTTACTTTCTAGCACCTTGCAACTTTTAGCAGCCTTACACAATTTTTAACTCAACTTTTTGTTTCTTTCGACTTTTGTACTCTAAGACGCTTGCAGCATATGATTTCTTTTTCCCCCTTTTTTTCAATGTCTTGCAACTTTTTGAGTGGCTTTTTTACAGTGATACGTGCTGCTTCTGCTAAAGTACAGACCTTGCCATTTTAAGATTCTTGCAAATTTCTGTACTCTGCAACTTTTTACGTCTTTTGATTTTTTGACGCCATGCGACTTTTTTATTTTTTGACGTTTTGTGCTTTTCGGCGTCCTTATCTTATAGCTTTTTGTACCTTTCAACATTATATGTCTTGGTTTTTTGTTCCTTGCAACTTTTGTACCCTAAAACTTTTTGTAATGAGTGATTTTTTAAACTTTCAATTCATTTCAACTTTTCATACTAGCGACTTTTTGCTTTTGGTAATTTTTATCCTACGACATTTTGAAACTTGTTGCATTGTGCAACTTCAAACCATTTTTACCATGGTACATTTTGTTGTATTGCAAGTTTTTGACATGAGACTTCTTGAACCCTGTTCCTTTTTAAACCTAACGGCTTTGAGAAGCCAACAACTGTTTGTGCCTTGCGACTTTTTACGTTGCTATTTTTTGTACTTTGCACATTTTTGTATCTTGCTATTTTTACCACAAAGGCTAAGAGGTTTCCACGCACGATTCCATCGATTCAATATCGACCATCGAGATAGTCAAACACAAAAAGCGATGAAATCCAAAATCTTGCCCTGAAAAAAAAGGTTTTTTTTGTTATTCGATTATTTCAAAAGTTATTTCAAAACTGAAACATGAAAAACTTTAAAATAAATCATACATTAGCATCAAAAATCTGTCTATCTAAAGAAATTTTTTGTTAAAAATTTGCTTAACAACAAAATTCATACACTCCGCGACAAAAAGATAGCACTTTGGAATTTTTAAAACTTTATTGAAAGCGATTAAAACTAAAAAGCGATTATATTTACTATAAAATATTTAGATTTGAAAACAAAATGAAAATATATAGAAAGTTCATTTAAAAATCAAACTTGTTCTTCAGAAAAAACAAAAACATATTCAGTAGTACGACAAAAAGATAGCACAATATTATTCTAAAGCAAAAAATTATAAGAAATCAATTTTTAATTTTTGTAATATTAGTATTTAGTATTGAGTGAAGCCTTCATTTGATTTTAAAACTTTAGTACCGCAATTTTGTTTCTCGGTATCGCTTCCCAAATCAAAGTTATGCTACTCTTAAGTTCCTGAATGGTATTATATTGCCTTTTATCAGCATAAACTTCCCTTGCAAGGTAACACCAACAGTTTTCAATAATTTACAGGTCAGGTGATCGTGCAGGTCACTCCGATATTTCAATGTCCTGTTCTCGAAAGAAGTTTTTTACTATTATTGCTGTATATACAGCAGCATTTTTTGTTAAAATATTAATGAAGTTTTAGTTAATTGTGACCCACGATTAACTATTTCATTATCAATTAAATTAAGATAATGTTGGTGATTCATTCTTGTGGGAACAAACTTAATTTCAGTCCTTCCAGAATGTCCAACTCCAGCCCATACAATTACTCATCTACCCTCGTGTTGACGACGACTTAGGATACGCTCTTGCTTCCTCAAATAGTGGTAATAAAAAGACATACTATCCGGACCGTCGAGATTAATTTTTTTTCGTCAGTGATAGTACGCAGCGCATTAATTTTCTTCACTTAAAGTGATGCTCGATGTTTCACTGCAAGTGACGGTTTCCTTTGTAATTTTTTGAGTTTAATTGTAGTTCACTTTTTAAAAAATCCTTTGCAAGTTGCGAACATGTGTTTTCGCTCCAGCTGTTTCAGCAATTTTTCTGGCAGTGAGGTTAGGATTTGAAGCTACCCGCAAAATGGCGCACTCATCTCGGCGTGTAACCACTCTTGGACATCAACTTTAATAATTTTTGTTTTTTAATAAATTTGTACTCACTTTACAACTTTTGTTTAATTTTTTTACGTTTTCACTGATTTAACTGATTTTAATGAAGACTTAAAGCAAATTTTCAACTTCCCATTTTATTTCAATTTGAAGTATTTTTACTTATTTAAAGTGGCAACTTTACTTGAAAACCTTAACTTGTTTTTTACCGAATTATTAACACTTACTGAACTTAATCCATCATAATTTGCTATAATTTTGTCGCAGCATTTTTTCATATTTTGTAAACTAATGGTATTTCTCTCAGAATGTTTAATCATTGTGTAATTTAAAAACCTAAAGAGCACACCACGTGGCTTATTACACCTAAAGAAATAGCTTAAATATTCAAAGAATATTATATATTTGGAGAAATGTTCAAGTGCTGACTTTTTGTCGCGGACTTTACCTTGATAAAATTCAGAGTCCACCTTTATAAAAGTAAAGCACAGGAATACTTAAAATGAATTTATTTCAGATTTTTTTAATGGTATTATATTAAAAAAAACCAGGACATTTAACACACAGTTTTTTAAATACGTTTTTTAAATACGTTTTTATTAAAAATTTTTAATAATGTGATGGAAATAATACGGATAATAATAATATGGAACACAAAATTTTAGACAGATAATCTTTTAATGCGAATGTGCGGTTTTTTAAAAAAATCGTATTATTTTTTTCTCTGCATTGCAACTTTTTTAATATGTATTAAAAAAAGCCAAACTTTTGGATATAGCTAATTGTTTTCTTATATTCGTCAATGGACTCTCAATTTGAAGCAAATTGGAGATATGTGTGAATCTTGAATAGCAATATCCAGTCTTGTATTAACTTTCGCAACGTAACGCAAACAAGTTAACACTTTTCTAATATTTTCTCTTCAGTAACAGAAGTTTTTTCTTCAGTAACATTTTTTTGTATAACTTTTATTTTCTTATCTGCGATTCTTATTTATTGAGCATTACTCGATTAATTTAATTGTTATTAAAAAGATTTCATCTACTTAATACCAAAATTTCTGATAAGAATTGATAATAAGACTTTAAAAATAAATTTACTATTGTCATAAGAAACTGGTCAACATTTCAAACTAATTACTACTCTTTTTTAATTAAAAATAAAACCTGATGGACTTTTAATGTCATTATTGTAAAAAGTTTTTATCACAAATATTACGAAAACAAACAAAACCGACATACCATTTGATCTCGTTCAAATTCTTTGGTGTTTTCTTTTTAATTTCTCTTACCACTCCTTCTGCTGCGCTTTAAAAACTCGTTCATTTCATTTTCATGGCAACCGCAAAGTCAGCACTTTTTAATTTATCAACATTCAGCATGAAGAGCATGAATGAGTCAGAAAAAACCCTGAAAAGCACCAAGAAAAGTTGGCAATCATAGGAATTTCCAACATCTACGAGATGATGATGATGAAATGGCGTCGAGTGAAGCCAACAGCACGTTGACAAGAAACTGAAGCAGTATTTATTATTTTTGTTCTTCTCCCTTAAACATTGCCATTTATTAAGTTGCCAGTTTAAAGAATGTCTAGTAAAATCAGCAGCAGCTTCATAAAACTTGAGTGCATGCAGCTCGAGTGTATTCGTGATTTGTATGGCCTTTTTGTTCTTATAAATGCTTGCTGCTTAAAGTTTTTTTAATAAGCCATGCAAGCAAAATCAATTATTTGCATTTTTGTGCAAGTCAAGAAACGCTTTCTTAGCTTAGAATATTATTTATTTAACTTTTTGAGTCAATATTTCCGTTGGAAAATTTTACTTTGAACTTATTTTAATATAAATTTAGTGTTATACTGACTTTATATGATGCCGCCGCCAGCCATAGATATAGCAATTTCCAACCAACCACACCAAAAAAAAAAAAACAAAAATCGGGCTTAAGGGATTCACGTTCTATGTGACTTGCATAAAACGAACGTAGTAAAAATAGAAACCACGTTGACATGTTGCAAAAAAATTGCCAAAGAAAAAACGCAACATCAACCAAGCAACATGAGTTTAATGCTATTATCGCAAAAAACAAAACAAAAACCAAATACAACCACACAAAATAAAGAAAAAAAAAACAATGGCAAGCGAAAATCTTGACGCTTACGGCAAAAAAAATAAATTAATGTTTTGGTAGTACGTAAATTTCAAGGCTAAAATGTGCGTAATAACGCACTTTTAAGTATGTGTTGAGCTGCTCTGCCTGAAAAGCGAAGACAGTCGCATAGTGTTTCAGTCGCCTATTTGGGCCTATTTATCTTCTTTGCGTTTTATTTTGTTTTGCATTCTTAGACAGATGCACAAAAAGTTACATCTTATCATATAATTCTTCTCTGGCTTTGTTTAAAATACATGATTTCCTCATAACATTGGTAAAATTCAAATTTAAATTTTAGAAAATCTTGCTTTTTGTTGAGCATTAGGAAGAGTTAGGTTAGGTTAGGTTGTGGTGGCTGATCCGATAGACGACTCCTACATTTAGGCCAGTGCAGGCCCGTTTGATACCACATAACCTCTTTAAAACCTAGTAGAGATTTCCCTCCTCAAAGCAGTTCGAGCGGATAATGAATTTAAGGATATGCTTGATTTCCAGGCATGAGACTTCGGCAAGTTCATTTAAAAAGGGATGGCCCAGAGTTGCCGTTCTTCTTTTAGCTAGGAAGAGTTAATATAAAACAGAAACTTTTTTATATTTTTATGTTATCATAAAAAATTTGCTCCTTTTTAACTGTGCAATCTTTTCAACCTCATTGTTATATATTTTTGCAACAATTAATTGAATTTCTTAAATACTTTCTAATTTGTGAACAAGATATTGGCCTGAAGCCAAGATTGATCTGGGTTATTAAAAAATTAATATATAAAAAATGGTTGGCTTTACACAGTTATTTTCGTAACGATAACGATAAAATATTTTGATTCAAACGATGGCTATCATAGTCAAATATAGCCAGAAACTCACAATGAAAAGACTATACCATCACATCTTACACTTTGAAAATAATCTTAAGTATTCTCATCAACATTTTAAATACTTACTCTAAAGTCCAAAGCCCCAAATTACAGTTTTTATTTTTTTGAAATGAAAAATTTTCTGTTTAATAAGGTTATTCTCCTCAAATTACTTGAATAACTCTGGGGGACAAAATGTTTATTTTTTATTTTCCCAGCAATATTTGTATTATTTTCTACTAATCTTGGTGCGCTGATTTCAAAACTATTATTATTTTTTTTTCTAGCATCACCAGTTTTTGAGATAAGCTGTATATACATACATAACACAAATATCATATACCACAACACAACACAAAGCTAAATTTAAATTACCTAAATATTTTGACAGATACATAAATTAACGTAATGTGAATTCGTCACATAGTCAATATTCACATAGATAAAAATCTTAGAATCTCTACTATAATAATAGCTAAACAAGAATAATTCTTCCATTTTTTTTCTAATTTTCGTTAATTCTAATAACCAAATAAAAACAATAAAAATAAAAAAAATAAAATATAGTAAATTTTTAAAACCAATCTACCTTACCAATTAAAAGTTGAAAGAAGATAGTTAAAAAAAACATAAAAATAAATTAATTACAGATATATACAGTGTTGGTCAAGCAATTAGCACACGCCTCATATATTTAAACAAATTGATGTTCATATCTTTATATACCAATTTATTTCAATTTTTTTGTTAAAAATGTTAAAAAGTAGTCTTAATATCTGAAAAACAAAGAGATGATGAAAATGCAAAATTTATGTTTGAATGTTTTACCATAATTATACCAAAGTGTGTGTTTTTTGTGGCCATCCATTTAGCATATTTTAAATAAAAAGTTTTTGCGAAGATTTTGTTGCATATATTTTGTAATATTTGGTAGGAAATCCCTTTTGGCGTATGACTGCTTCCAATCTCCGTGGCAAACTTTCAACCAAAGTTTGACATCGGCCCTGAGGAATGGAATGCCAGCCGTCTTGTATAGCGGTCCAAAGTTCATTTAAATTTTGCGTTTTTTTCGGTTGTACGACTTTCTCCACATCGTTCCAAAGATTCTCAATCGGATTGAGATCCGGAATTTGTGCAAGCCATGGCAAAACATTTATTTGGTGATCACTAAGAAACTGCTTCACAAGCCATGAAGTGTGTTTAGGATCGTTGTCATGCATGAAATTCCATCTTAAAGGTAGCTTTTCATCAGCAAATGGTTCCATATGATGTTCCAAAATTCCTTTGTATAGATGCTGATCCATTTTTGTATCGATCTTGATAATTGGTCCTACGCCTCTCCAGGAAAAAGCAGCCCACACCATAACGTTTCCACCACCGTGTTTTATTGTTTTCATGGTATTTCGTGGATTGAGCTGCTGTTTTGGTGGTCGCCAAACATGTCGCTTTCTATCCGATACCTTGTTTTTATGTTTATTTTCTGAAATTTTCTTGACCAGCTTGTTTAAATAATTTCAAAGAACATTGTTAAAAAAAAAAACAAACAACGCATTTCTTAACAGTTCTCTTCGATTTAATGCAAGAACTTGTTATTGTGGTTTAAAAAACAACAACAAAGTTTTTCTGCATTGATGCTAGTGATGTAGATATTGTGTTAAAGTAACCGGATGTATATTGTGCTAATTGCATTTAGCTAAAATAACATAAACAAACTAGAATTTGCTATAAGCTATATTAAAAATTTAATTATTTACCCAACAACAACTAGTAGATTAATGTAACAACGTATGTTCCATTTTAATTCATTCCTAAGAAATGTTTGCTCACTAATAAGTGAAGGATAATAGCTTAAATTGAACTAGAACATATTTTTTATTTCTGTTTTTGCATTTATCAAATGCAAATTAAAAACAAATTAAAAAGAATGAAATAAAGATTTATAAAATGAAGTTTAAATAAATATCTCTTTTGGCCTGATGTGTTGAAAAAAAAATAAAACCGGTTTAGTTTAAAAGAAAAAGGGGCTATGATAAACTATTTTGAGAACAGTTCTGGTAGTAAAAGTTGGGATATTGGGTAAACAGAACATCAACACCTTACTCTGCTACTAAATATGTCTGTCTTCCATTCTGTTATTGTTTTAGTGTTTAATAGAATCAATCACTTTTATTTGTCCGTCCGTCATTTGTTTTAATTTCTCTATGCCCCTCTACTTTCTTTGGCACGTATATGTCTCTTGTTTTGACTCTTCAGTGTGACGTAACAAAGCCCCCCCGTCCGACGAGCTAAGCCTTTAACCCTTACGTGCGCATGTTATTAAATCACCTTCGATGATGAAAATTGTTACCCGAAGCTGAACAATCATTAAATGTGCGCATGGGTTTATATGCATCTGATCTAGCTAAAATTTTTCATCATCAATTACAATAGTTTGAGCCCTTGGGTTGGTCTTTTGAAAATAAGGCCCACTAGTGTAGCTACAGAGCCAGTATGTACTTTTACTACGCAGGTTTGCGCATTCGTTACGTAGAATGCGTTGTTCTATGAAAATCAACTTATTTTTGAAATACCATAATAAATTCGATTTATTTCTGTTATGCATTATATTTTTTTCATTTTAAAAATATATTTTGTTAATTAAAATTGTAATTTTAAATTACTTTTAAAATATACATATATGTATGTATATGTTCTTTACTACAGCAAAAATAAATAATTCAGTTTTTTCCGATATTTATTTCCATTTATTAAACATAATTTTGAATAACATTTAGTTTTCACCAATATAAAAAATGAACAAGAACAACAAATTTATCACTAAAAATATCAAACGAAAACTTTTTATAAAGCAAAATTAATTTTTACATGAATTTAATTGTGAACATTTTTGTGATGAAGTAGTTTAAAGAAGGCAACAACAACAACAAATTTGTTTTTGAATAATTTTTATTTAGAAAATGAAATGCTTTAAAATAGTATTGAAAAATATAAATAAAAAAAACATTTTTCTCTATTACTGTATATAAAGAAATTCTACGTCTATACTTACGATACTATCGAAACTGTGTCTTTTTTAATTACAGTTACATTTTTTACTTTTGGCTTGCGCTAGATTTGTAAAAAAAATATGAACAAAAATTAGCTATATAATGCATACTTTATGTATTATTTAATAATATCAACGTTTTTTTTTTTTAATTTAAACATGAGGAATCTCGTTATAATATCCGTTTTGCCACTTTACCGAAGACTTTAGTGCAATTTTTTTTATATATAATTAGTCCAGTTATGCACTCATTTGCATGTTGAGAACTCTTGAACCGTTAGGATTTTTATTTTGGTCTCTTGAGCAAAATTCTTTCTATTATTCTTGCCAACAACTTTGTTGAACATATATTTATCGAAAAATAATTTGAAATTGTCTTTAAACCTTTAATAAGCGACATATGTCTTGCCCGCTTTCAACGCTTCAAAGCAAAAAATGTTACTCATACGCAATGGTGTCCGAATTTTTTTCATTTGACTTTTTGTAAGAATTACTCGATAAGACCCACTGGAAGCGATTTTTTATATTCTTTTATTCAGCAAAGTTGTTGGCCAGAATTATAGAAAGAACTTTGCCGAAAAAACCAAAATTAAATCTTAATAGTTCAAGAGTTATCAACATGAAAATGAGTGCATATCTTGAGTAATTTTTTAAATATCTTAAAAAGAAAATTTTGTTCCAAAATGTTCGGTAAAGTGGTAAAACAAATGCCATCACGAGATCCCTTATACAAAAATTAAGTGAAAAACGTTTAAATTATCAAATACAGAGAAAAAAGATACAAAAAAGCGCACAGTGTTATGAAATGACCGGAATAAATTTCAAATAAAATACTTCAAAAACTTATATTAAAAGACTTTTCTATAAAATCAAGCAAAATGGTTAAACAAAATTTTTATAACATTAAAATTACTTTTAAACTTAATTAAAATTTTTAATATATATTTTTTTTAATGTAATAGTTCCGCTTATGTATTGACATATAAAATGTAAAAAAAACTTGCAAATAGCATTTAAGACGTTTAGAAAAAAAAAATTTATTTAAAAAGGTGAAAAAACGCGGAGGAGATTTTACTTGTTCTGAGTGGTTGAAAGGTTTAAAATAAGGTGAAAGGTAATCCTCTGTTTGTATTAATTTGAAAAAATACACTGCACTTAGTTTTACTATGTTTTTTAGTTCTTCTTTTCTTCGCAAAATGGCCATTTTATTATTGCATAATTTATTTTATTTTAGTTTTATTTTACTATTTATTTTTTACTTTACTTCAAAAATTAAAAAAAACTTATTTTATTTCAAATATGAAATTCACAAAAACTTTAAATATTTTTACCTTTAAATTGAACTTCTGTCTTTTTTTTCTCTTACACCTTAAAAGACATATAAGCCATAACAAAACCTTCAAGCGTTATTTGCAACGGTCACAAATTACGATATGTTTGGAAAAGTCTTACTTTTTAGTTTTCTACTTATTTAAGTGTATGTTTTACCTCAAAAAATAAAACCCCTTTTTCCCTATTTGCAATTACAAATTTTTTTGATTTTCGTCTATGGAACGAAACACTGTGCGTCGTCTTGAAGCTAATCATAGCACATAGCAAACAAGCACACAAAAAAAAACTCCGCAAAAAATTCAATAACAGTCTATTTGTAATATATAAAAATATCTTAACGCACTTTTTTCACATTTATTTATTTTATTTTTCCTTTTATACCTAAAGTTGTGCCTAAACTTGTTTGCCGACTTTCAAATAATGCAATTTGTTTATCTTAACCAATCATAATGCTACGAATGCTTGGCAACACTGTTGGTATTAAAAAGCATTTCAGACTGGCTCAAACCCACACTTAAAATTTGTTGTCCTCGAAGGTATTCATAAAAAAAAAAAATTTGCTACATTGATGTGCGCTTGTGTTGTTGTTTCTTTGTTTTTTGCATCAATGTTTTTTGTTGTTATTGCTTACGTTGTTGTTGTTTTTGTTTTTGTTTTTGCTGTTGTTGCTAATGTTACAGAGTGCCAGACAAAATGCTGCCAAGTTTTTAAAAATACACAGAGAGTAAAAAGTGGGCATTGCATAAAGGTGAATAGTTGCTTTTTTTACAGCTTAATGTTTTTGCAGCTTATTCTTGCTGTTGCTTTTGTTGTATCATATTTGCGTGGTAACAGGCGTGAGCAAGAAAGTTTTCGGTGTTCTTGTTGTTTTTGTTTTTATTTTTTTTTCTATATTTTAGCCCTTCAAATGTAAATAAAATTGTAGAAAATCGTGCCACCGTTCACTTTTAAGTTTTTTGTGTTGTATGATAGTGCTTTTGTCTCAAATTTTTCTTTTATTTTTTTTAAATATAGCATTGTAGTTGTTTGTTTTTTTTTTCTTTGTTTATGTTTTGTTTTCTATATGTGTTAGTTTATGTTTAAATTTCAGTGAGGCGGCTCATAATAAAACAATTGGTTTTGTATTATTTTCATTTGTTGTTGTTTTTTATTTTTTTAATTTTGAACACATGTGGTTTACATTCACTTGGCAGCACTGTCGGTTTTTTGTTAATCCTCATAATGTACCCATATTTTATTGCTTTGGCAGTAAATCGCTTCAATATAGTTGTAGTTTTTTAACTGCATTTCATCCTAATTGGATTATTATCCTCGAATGCAGCTGGGACGCAATCTTTTTTTATTGTGTAAATAAAAGTTTTCTGTCTCACTAAATATGACTAATGAGCTTTTTGGTCAAAAAAACTGAATGATGTTCTTTTTAAAATTAATGGAAAAAATACGTACTTTCAAAGCTTTTGTCCTTAAAAATGTTTTTTGTTTGGTATATTTTTTTACATAAAAATTAAATAGTCTTTTCAAATAGTAAGGAAAATTTTTATGGAATAAAATAAAAGAACTAACTTTTTAAATATGCAGATTTTTGTTATCTAACTGAATATAGGATTTAAATAATCCATATTTTCTCTAAAAAATTGACTTACTTTTTTGGCTAGAGAGAATTTTGCTTTTTAATTTTAATAATTTTAAAAAAATAAAGAAAACTCATTTAGATTTAAGATAGTACTTAAAATAAATGGAGGTATTTTTATGATTAAAATTTATTAAAAAAATAAGTGCTTTGAAAGCTTTTTTAATAAAATTATTTTTTGTAAGTTTTGTTTTTTTAATATTCCAATTAAATAGCTTTTTTATATTGTTGAATAAAGTTTAAAATTTTGATGAAAAAATCAGTTATAATTACCTTGAACAAAATAAGGATTCTTAAAATTTTTCGATTTTAAGGCTTTTACTTTCTAAAGACAATTTTAGAAGCATATACTAAGCATAGACTAAAATACATTTTAGTCAGAAAAATTTTTTTATTGTATCTTTTATATATAGATAAAAAATTTTTTTCATATTGCCTCGTATTTCGTAAAAAAGTTGCAAGTTCTTATGAAAATAAAAATCTTGAAGAAAATAAAATTAGGCTTTTTTTCTTTCCAATCAAAAATATTTCCCTTTTTTGTTTACTTAACAAAAGTTTGATGTTCGGTTAAATACTACTAAAGAGCTCTTAAAGCAAAAAAAATATATGCTTTTTTAGGCCCTAGGATGAGAGACTGGGCTTTCGAGGCCCATTTTGACTTTGAGAAGCCGGCAATTTTTTTTCTTGGCTCTGAGCGCCGAAATATTTTATGCCAACTACCGCTAATATTTTCTAGACGTAACAAAACCAACTAAAAAGAATTTGCATTACTTTCGTAGAACAAACTAGTCTATTTTTATAATAAGGACGTAAGTGAACCTATTGGGCTCCACGAGGCCCGTCCGCTTAATGTATGGGAAATGTCTGTAAGCTACTGAACAATATATGATTAAACACAATCGATCACGTTCGACGACTTTATTACGATATGCGTGTAAGGCTCTTGTGTGCATATGGTCACATTACATATTTATTGTTTTATTGTAAGTAATATTTGAAATGTCGGGATATTGTTCTCAATTTTTTAAGATGCTGACAGACCGGCAGCAGTTCACTGAGGAGAGGTTTTTTGCTACTCAAAAACTAGATAAAGAAGAAGACTATGCTTTTCGATAAAACAAGTCTTATAAATTTGTTGACTACAACGAAAATAAAGCAGGTGTCAGCACTTGGGACCAGATGCTCAGTTGCTACTCTTTGAAGAGTGGCAAGAACCTTTAAACGGATAAACATCGTTAATTTTTAAAGGTTTTGAAATCCCAGTTTGTTACTTCTCACATGAAAAAAAGGACAATGAATAGCAATGTTTAAATTTAAGTTTAATGTTTTTGTCAATAGTTATAAAAAAAAATTATTTTATAAATTCGTAACTCTACCTTTGTTTAATGATAAAAATTTTTTATTTATTATGATAATTTTTTTGTTTATTTGAAAGAGTCTTATGTTTGGTAGTATTTTAATAATTAATTATTTTTTATTAGTAATAAATTGGTATTATTAGCACTTTGATATTAATTTTCAGACATAAATTATTAAATAAAAATAATATCCTTTTATTTATTTAAAATATTTAAAATTCTTTTTAAATTTTTTACTTATTGGTTTATTATTCTCAAATGCAGAAAAGACAAAAATGGTTTTTTATTGCTCTGAAATCTTCTTTTTTCATTGAAATACCACAGAAAAACTTTTTTGTTACAAAATACAGGAGAAAATTTTTCAAATTAAAATTAGTTTTAAAAAAGTAAAACCTAATATATTTACAAAAACAGTGATTTGGGTTTTTAAAAACTATTTTGTACTTTATAATTTGAAAAAAATTTTCATTCAGTTTTTTAAAAATATTAAGTTTTGATCACTAATTGTAGTTTGAAATATGTGAAAAAGTTTAAAGTTCGATTTAATTATGCAATTTAAAATTCTTGCTCTCCTTAAGCTTTCTAAAATATGTTTTGTTTATTTATTATTAAAAAAGTCGAAAAAATTGATTTTTTGCTAAAAAACTATTTTTATTAACATATATACATAACTAAAATTATTTATATAAATTAGTGCTTTTAAAACATTTTTTAATGTATTTTTTTTTTTAAATAGTTTCAGTATTAAAATTTCTCCAATTATCTATTTTTTAATTTGAAAAGTTCTATGTGTGATGGAAAACCTACTACTATAAAGATTTGTTTGCCAATTAGTTGGCATTAAAATTCTGATATAAATGACTTAAAAAAGATTACAATAATATATTTAGTTATTTAAATTTTAAAAACCTTCCCACTTTTTTTGCAAAATTGAGATAAAAATTGTGTTTTTAATTTTCTTAAATCTTGTAAATTTATTAAAAATTAATAAAACAAGGTTTTTTGAACTAAACACAATAACACATTTTTGAAATTAAAATAATTTAAAATAAAAGGCTATTAAAGCTTCTCAAGGTTTTTTTATTTGTTTAATTTGAAAAAGTCTAAAGTTTAATGATATATTGCTTCTTTTCTGGTGGTCTGGTTCTTTTTGGCATATTTTTAAGATTTTTCCTCATCGAAAAATTAATTTTGACAGTCTTCTAATTTTATATATTAATGTGTGCATATTAAAGTAAACAAAAGTATATCAAAGGTTAAACATTAAATAATATTTATAATTTTACTTCGAAATAAAAGTACAAATATGTATAATACTATGTGAAGATTAATAAATACGAACTAAATAAGTTTAAGTAAATAAATTTTATAATAATAAATACTAAATAAGCATCTTATACATGATTCTCCATCTCGGAAACTTAAATAAGCTGATGTATATTTTTCTATTAGCACCTAAAATATAAAACTGGGTGCTTTTAAAAACCGGTTTTTTAAAAAAACACATAAAGGGTCCGCCAAATATTTTTTTTTTTTAAATTCCATAAAAAAAAACTACTGGATATTTTCTCAAATTTCTTTGTTATTTGAAAGCACAATCCTCCTGTTAATAATGGAAAATAATTTCATTTAAATGGGTGCCTCGGCTGACCATGCAGTAGCCTACACGATCGGTCCAATTTTTAAGCACATTATCGATTGTGTGCAGCTGTATTTCACCAATGGCTTCACGAATATTGTCCTTTAAAGCGTCAATTGTCTCTGGCTTGTCGGCGTCACACTTATCTTTGAGGGCACTTCACAAATAATAGTCCAACGGAGTCAAATCGCAGCTCCGAGGTGGCCAAACGACATTAGCTGTGTGGCAGATAATGCGATCTTCAAAAACAGGGCGCAAAACATCGAGTGTAGCGCCGTCCTGTTGAAACCAAATGTTGCCAATATCCTCCTCTTCAATTTTTGTGAACAAAAATTCGTTCAACATGGCCCTATAACGATCGCCATTGACTGTAACGGCCACTCGTTGCTCATTTTCGAAGAAAAATGGCCCAATTATGCCTCTGGGCCAAAATCCGCACCAAACAGTGACTCGTTTTGGGTGCAGCGGCTTTTCAATGCATGCGTGCGGGTTTTCTGTGCCCCAAATGCGACAATTTTGCTTGTTTACATACCCGCCAAGATCAAAATGAGCTTCATCTGAAAAGATGATTTTTTTTTTTTTGGCAAAATCGGCATTTTCTGTGCGTCGATCGCAGGCCCACTTAGCGAAGCGAAAACGCAGTGGATGGTCAGTTGACTTCAACTCCTGAACCAATTGGACTTTGTATGGCGTCATACCAAGGTCTTTATGCAAAATTCTTCTCAATGATGTCTCCGAAATGTTCAATTGTTGAGAACGACGGTGAATTGATGTTGATGGCGCTTCACGCACACTTTCTGCCACAGCAGCAATATTCTCGGGTGTACGCACTGTTTTTGGCTTTTCACGCTTTGGTTTATCGATGAGGATGCCAGTTTCTTTCGCTTTTTTCACAAGATAACGAACATACGGAGCTGACGATGCTTCTCTTCTTCCAAAATCCATACGCAATTTTCGCACACATCCATGATTTTCAAAGTAATGTCGCAATATTTCCCAGCATTGTTCAAGTGTATACACAACCATATTTGTTCAGCGGAAGGATAAAACTAATTATCTGTCAAATCAGACATGAGCTAAGTGTTACCATTTACAAAATAAGCACTAGTTGAAAAAAAACGTTAGAAGGCGGACCCGTATAACCAGACTTTTAAACTAAGAGTTGTTTAGCAAAAATAATAAATCTTGGCTTTTTAAACTTCCTTAATCTTCCTTAAAAAGGTTTAAACTTGATCTAGCCTTTTGTGGCCAAGAGTTTAAAGGTCAAATCAAAAACTGTTTTTCTGCTAAAAAATTATTACTAAAATATTTGCTATATGTGACCTTCTCCGAGAAAAGGGACCTAGTGCGTCAAATAACGGGTTTGGACTTAAGAGTGGATTCTGTTACCTAAAAGGGTGTAGAATAAGATGAAATGAGTTAGATTTCTGATGCAAATTTATTTACCCCATAAAAACGTACAAAACGAACTTGGGAAATTCGATAAAAATGAGAAAAACATTAAAATTGTACTTTTTTGTATTTTTTGGTTTTAAATTGTTTTTTTTTTTCGTCAGTCTTCGAATTTTTTTGGAGCTTGGACTTTTTTTCGGTGTTTCGTGATCTGGTACTTCGATTTTCTTCAATTTGACAGTTTCAGTTTTTTCTTTTTTCGGTACTTTGACTTCAGCTTGTTTTTTCTCGTGATCCGGTGCTTCGATTTTTTTTTCTTGCTGGCAGGTTCAAATTTATTTTTCGATTTTTTTTCGCTTTGGGTTCACTCTGTTTAGGAGCTATCAAATTCCGTTTCTGTGAATCATTACATAAGACCCTGACATTCTCATGCAAATACCATTTGCGTTCTAACGATAAACCGCTTGGTGCAAGAAGCGGAAATAATTCGTTTGGTAGCTCAGCCGTTAATCGCAGATTAAATCTTTCTTCTTACGAGTCCACAAGTTCTTTTCATACAATTTCGTTTTTTTTTAAGTCGAAATAGTGGTACTTGGTAATACCTAAAATGCAAACGCTTACAAAATTCATTGAAATGAATTTGAAAAATTAAAATCACAAAATCGCGACAGTTAACCTGGTAATCTTTTGTATAATCCTTCGATTAAGTATCTTATTTAAGTATCTTATTAAGGCTTAAGAATCAACTATCGAGATCATAACAAACAGAGCAGCAACAATAGCAAAGGTATTCTCACACTAAATGCGAAAAAAATACGTCACCACATAGGCATGACGTCACCAAAGTCGGCACCCAATCATAACTAACCATACCAAATCGCATCTCACAACTGAAGGTGTGTTCACAGTGATAATGCGTTATGAAACTTTAAATGCGTTTTTCTCAAAACTTTATTTTCACACACTACGTCCCTTTTCTCGGAGAAGGTCACATATATATTTAAAGACTTTAAAAATTTTTCCTAAATAATTTGAGCACTAAAGCTTCTTCACTTGATGTAAAAAAGTGTAATGTTTGTTCAAATATTTACTACTAAAAAAAAATACTACTAAAGCCAAATAAGTGGCTAAATTATTGTTATTTATTTTTATTATTAATAAATATTGGAATATAAATTTATTTAAAAAAATGTGATTTGTGTTTGATTATTTTATTTTATGTGGTTGTTTTTTAAAATTTTATGGGAAAATGGGTTTTTATTTTTATTTGTATCTTTAAGCAGCTGATCCCAAAATTTTGATTTTGAAAGCTCCAAAATATTTAAAATTCATTTGACTGCTACTTAAAGTTTCTTTGGACAAAATACAGAAAGTAATTTAAATATATGTCGAAAAATAGATTCAAGAAATTTGAGCTTTGAAGCAGTGCTTTGAAGATTTATTAGGTTTTTAAAAATATAAAGCCCAAATTAAATTACAAAATTGAATTATATTCTGAACTGCCAGTTTTTTTAATTTTTGATAACAATTTACTTCGCAGTTATACACAAATTTAAGCTTTTTTAACGAATTTAACACAAAAATGACTAATGTTTTCATGTTGATGGTTAAATATAGCAAAGGCGTAACTCAATTTTTAATTTCTTTACAGGAGATGGAAATAACTGAATAAAATCTGAAAAACTTTGGATATAAAAACTTTTTTAATGCAGTTTTTATATAAAAAAGGCTACAAACTTGCAATTATAGCGCATATATTTTTTAAAGTAGGTTTATTTGAGAGTGATCTACTAGAAAATGTTACAAACGCGATTTCGAAAAAAACGAGTTATGACTTTTCTATATTAAGCCATCGATATACTTATCCCATTCAATCACATCTTGAGATCAATTTCCGTTAAATATTTAGACAAATTTGGTGCCTCTGAAATTAAGAAAAAAAGCACCAAAAAATGCACTAGACACCAAACCTCATTTTTTTTGTGGCAAAATTTTCAAAATGCATCAAATCTGGTGGGAAAATGCACCAAGTTGATTGACAACAGTGCTTTGAAGATTGGGGAAATCCAAGCTACCTTATAAAAGCAGATATTTCTAAAGAACTTTTTTGACCAAAAAAAAGGAGTAATTTTTTATAACAATATACACATTTGTGTTTTTGAAATGTATAAAAAAAATTTAATTTTGTAAAATTTAAATTTTTTCCTTATTTATATATTTCCAGCTGAGCTAAAATTTATTGGGATTGTTTGAAAATTATTTAAGTTCTGTGGGATACTTTCTTGTAGCTTTTTGTCAACAGTAAAAGAATTTGTTATTTATAAAAAATATTCAAGGCAGGGCGAAGTACTTTCTTAGAGCTTTGCGGCAATAGCTTATAATTTATTTTCTCATAAAAATTACTTTTAAAAATTTGAATTCTCAAGCGTTTTCAGATCTTTAATTTTTTGTTTAAATTAGAATCATTTTAAGAAAACTATGAATACTTTTTATAACTAACATATATAACATATATAAAATATTTCTCTTTTCAGGATATTGGATTAGAATGCGATAAAAGCCTAGGTAAGTGAAGTAACAGCTTCAAATAGCTATTAAACAAAATAATTTCTTTTTTTTTAATTTAAAGTATTCAAAATATGGATTTTCCAAATTATAAATATCATATTTGAAGGGATGACATCACTCCAACTGTGATGTCATCAAAGTAAATTTTAATAAAATAACGTCACTAAAAGCTTTTAAAATTTAATTATATATAACAAAAAAAAAACAAAAAAATGTAATTTCAACAAAACACATTCTCAGAGCTCCGAAACAAATACAAATAAAGCGATGAAAATTCACAGAGATTGTTCATATGACAATTTGTGAGCATGTGTGAGGTCAGAACCTGATCAAAAAGTTTCTTCCTTTCAGAGCTGCCAGATGACGTTATGTTTACCGTTGTAAGGAATTTTTTTTATTAGAACGGAATGGTGAGGAAAACAGTAATTCAAACGAGGTAAATGGTGAGATAGTATGTATTGTAAATTTGTGTAAACATCTTCTTGAAAAAAAGTATATCATATTATAAAAAATATATTCGATTAGAATTTTTATTGAATTCGATTATTTCAATAAAAACTTCGTTTTAATTCCTCTTCAATTTTTGACAGCGTTTTGAAAGGAACCGGTCGCCTCGGTCTAAATACAGGCTTGGCATTTTCTTTTAAATGTAGATGTACTTTGATATGTTTACACACCCCTGGCTTATCAGAAAACAACTCAGAAAATTTACTTTGAATGATGTCGAGTTCTCGTTTTGCGTCGAACTGAATTACTACGTTACGGCAAATTGTGTTCAGTGGCACATCCCAAAGATTGAATTTATCACACAAATCTATACCTAAAATGTTAAGATCGTTAACGCTTGTGACATAAATTTTAGTTGAACACACTTCCCCGTTTAGATCCACATCGCACTGGAAATGTGCGATTAATTCGATGCCATGCTTTGATGCACTCCGCGCCCGTAGCTTATCCGCTCGTACTGGAACACCAGGCCTTCCTAGCTTTTCCCAATTTTCTTGCGAGATAATTGTGATATCAGACGTTGTATCAATTTGTAACTACAAGGGCGTGTCAACAATGTCCAACATGCCCTGTATACGCTTAATGATGATGTTTGTGAAACGTCTATTTACTGCGAAATCCACTTTATTTATTTCTGCAAAAACTGCTTTGTTTTGCAAATGCTTTTTGTAGTGCTGCGGTTGATTTGCTGATCCCTTCTTTTGTAAACATGCACAGTAACCCTCCTTATACCCCACCTTATTGCATTTCTTACATTTCTGCGAAGCATAAGGACAATTTCGAGTAAAGTGCATTTGACCGTAACCCCAACATGGTGTTTTCGGTGTTTGACTTACATCTCTTTGACTTTCAGCATGCTTTGGCGTTGAACGTTTGTTTTTCCCTTTGCTCTGTTTTTGTATTGCATTTACTTTGGGTAAACTGCAACTTGCATTTCCTGCTGAACCTTTTCCTATCATTGCTGTGTCGTGCTTTAAATTTATTGTGCGTTGAGCCTCATTTACAAGTTTTTCGAGATTGATTGCTTCTGTTGGTGTTGATGATTCCAACCTTGACAGCAGACGTGCGCGAATATCCACATCTGATGCTGCCTGCAATCCGCATACGAAAACAAGACACTTGAATTGATCAGTGTTAAGCTCGCTGAGTTTAAAATTTTCGCATTGTCTGTTTACTTTTGCTGCATAGGAAAGGTAGTCCTCCGACGGTAATTTTGCAGTTTTTAAACAACGGTAGCGAATATTGAACAAAGATTCCTGCAAACCAAAAATTTTGTTCAGCATCTTTACCGTGTCCGCAAAAAGAATGTCTTTTGTTTGCTTAGGCAAAATAAAATCTTTATATTTTTCGTGATCCGCCGGGCTAAGCTTTCTGAGTAACAGTCGTACTTTTGCTTTGTCATCCAGCCTTTTGCCATCTTCGTTGAAGGTATCTTCATAGCGCGCGAACCATGTCTCGAATGTGACGTTGCGCTCCGGATCAAAACGAAATTCTGTCATGTTGTTTGCTAAAGATTCCATGGTGAACTCCAATCCATGTTTGGATGTAGCTTCTGATTGGCTTGAAGCGCTAGCTAGTGTCTCTAGCATTTTGTGTTGCAAGGCGAGTGATTGCTGCTGGCTTGCTAGCAATTCTACTAGTTTCTGCATTTCCGTCATTTTATGATTTGTTTTAAGACGAAACAAATTATTATCCTCGTCGCCAATTGTTACCACATAATTATGTATGTAATTATATATATTTTATTAGAAACTAAGTAGAGATTAAACACGTGTATTACAAGAGATTAAATTCAATGCGTTTTTTTTAGGTTAATAGAGAATGGACAAGTCAGTATCTCAAAATAGAGATTGAAAAATATTATGTTGATAACGTCAGGGCTGCCAACACAAAGTAATTAAATTATGCCATCATTAATTCTTCACATCATTTTAAATTGAAAATTTATATAAATTCCTTTGACTTCACGAATGGTCAAAAATTATTTTATATATTTATCAAAATAGAACCCGATATTTTTATCGTTTGTTATTGCATGGCACATTTTCCCCATATTAAGTTTTTTTTAAAAAAGAGTATTAAAAGAAAGTACAATTGATTTAAGGCTAATATTATGTTGAAAAAGAAATTCTGGAATTTATTGAATAAAAAAAGAGACACGAAGGGTTTCCCTAAAAATATTTTTTTTAACGAAAAAACAGCAAATAGCACTTCACACGTCACAAATTTTTTTCTGATTAGTTTCAATCAAATTTTTTATTAGATGATGGCGATGATGTGAACTGGCCTTTTTATTATAATGGCAACCTTATTATTGATATGGATTCATTAGTTCTTTCTGATGATGATGTCTTACAAGATCTGCTCACTCTAGGCATTATTAAAGGAACTGGTCCTGATAAAATTCCCCCCAATATTTCTAAAACACTGCGCAGCTGTGCTAGCCCAGCCAATAGCGCTTTTATATAATTTATCTTTAAAGACAGGGCAGCTTTTGAAATTTTGGAAAGAGTCCAATAAAGTCCCTATTCATAAGTCTGGCTCTAGGCAAAATATAGCGAACTATCGACCGATATCAAAATTGCCCTTAATCCCTAAATTGTTTGAGTCAATTGTCAAAAAACGCATTTATGCTATTTTAAAAAATCTATCTCTGAATTTCAACACGGTTTTGTTAGTGGTAAATCTATTTCTGCAAACCTTACACTGTTCTCTCACTTCATTAAAACTGAAAATAATTTGACGTAATTTTTACTGATTTCGCCAAAACCTTTGATAGAGTTCAGCACTCCATTATGGTTAAAAAACTTTCCCTAATGGGGTTTCATTCCTCTTTGTTATCCTGGCTGAGGAATTACCTTTCTGATAGATATCAAGTTGTCCTTATTGGTAACTGTTTTTAAAATCTATTACCAACCACTCTGATGTGCCCCAAGGAAGCCACCTTGGACCATTATTGTTTGTCTTGTTCATCAAAGATCTACCAAACTTTTTACAGCATACTAACTCCTTGATGTATGCTGATGATTTTTAACTGTTTAATTTGGTTTCTTTACCTTCTGACTTCTTCAATTTGATTTAAATAATATGATTAAATGGTGTTCAGTTAATAAACTATATTTAAATATTGCCAAATGCAACATTATGTCTTTTTATATGAAAAAACAACCAAATTTTTTTAATTACTCAGTCGCAAATAGTTGTCTTTCACGTGTTGAGTCTAAATCTGATCTGGGAATTCTATTTTATAGAAAAATTGCTATTTCCAACCATTACGATTGCATAATTACCATGGCTAATGCAATGATGGGTTCTTTGCGGCGTAATTCGAAGGAATTTAAGGATCAATATACACTTAGAATGTTGTTTTTATCTTTAGTAAGGTCTATCTTGGAATATGGATGTGTGATCTGAGATCCATATTACGAGGTAGATTCTTTGGGATTGAAAAAATACAAAAACATTTCACTCGTTATATAATGTTTAAATTAAATTGGAATTTTATGCCAACGTACGTATCCAGGTCTTAGTACCTTAGCCAATAGACGTAAATTTTTTCTTATTATTTTTGTTCTCTATATAATGATGTCACATATATTTTTTTATTAAAATTAATGGTCAAATTAGGCAAAGAGATTTTTTTACATTTCATATCATAGGACAAACTATGGCCGTAATGATCCTATTAATAATATGTGCTTAGCGTTCAATCCCATAAGTGTTCAAATAGATCTTCCTTTGAATAGACGAACTTTTAAACAAAATTTATTAACAATTGTTTAAAATGAAGTTATAAGAAAAAGTGTAATATTCTTTAATATAATTATGCTTACATTTTATTAGTCTGATATCTTATTGTTTATATAATTTACTTATTATTATAGGAGTTATATGATGATAATACCTAACTTTAATTCCCTGAACTCTGCCAGACTATTTTTCGTTAGTGCCATTAGATTATGGAATGCATTACCTAGCCACTTTAAATCTATTAGAAATGAAAGAAGCTTTAGGCAAGCCGTTTTAAATCATTTTGCTTGATTGCAGTTATCTTTGTATAAAATAAAATAACCAGATTTCTAGCTCAGTATTAACATTTGACGATCTCTTTCTTACTATAATTCTTACTATTTTGCTTGCTTTTTCTTACTATTTTCTTATTATACTGATATTGATATTATTAAATAATCATTTTTCTAAATTTTTTTAACTATGCCGCAGGGCTCTCATTCCCTTATGGAGTGTCAGGTATGACTAATGCTACCAACTCATGTTATTAAAAAATAAGTATATTTGCTACTTAGAACACTGAAAAGTAAGTATTTGTAAGTATAATTTTTAAAAATAAGTATAAGTAAGTATATCATCTTAGAAAAAAAATTTTAACATTTCTTGATATTATTTACTAATATAAGAACTAATAGAACCCACAATATTGTGTAAGTGTTGTCACGTAAGTGACACGCCCTCTTTTTTTCTTCTCGAAAAGTTTTGTGTAGGCAATCGAACTAAAACCAAAATTCTTCCGATAAAGAAAAATTAATTTTATATATTTACAGTTCATATACCCAGTAAACCAAAACTATCTTTTTTTAATTCATTTATAAACTTTTTCGGGTAGAAAAATTCATTTTCGACACTCATAAATGAACCTTTTGGACTCATTCGTCGGACTAAAAAGCCTCTCAAAAGCGAACTTTTTTTTTCTTCAGAAGTGAGTTAATAAAAGAATCATCAACTGCCAATTTTTTGTTCGGAAACAAGTTGAAAAAAAAACTATTGAAAAGTTATTTTTCGGCACTTATACATTAACAATGTTTAACTTTAACTCATTCGGCGGACTGAATTGCCTCTCAAAAGCGAACCTTTCTTCGAAAACGAGTAAAAAACTAACTATAGAAATGCACTTTTTAATAATTAACATTTTGTTATGGAATAAATTTTCACGAATTTAATCTTCTCTAGCAAGAAAATTGATCGTACAAATTAAAAAAAAAAAAACAAAAATTTACAAAAAATAAATTTCTTTCCGAAAACGTACTCAAAACTATCACTTTACGCAAAACATTCACATATGGTTCGTTGGGTATATTACATATATATATAAAATAGTTTGAAAACAAACAAAAGCATAACAAAAAGTTAAAAGAAGTACGTACTTTCAAAGTAGTGAAATAAAAATAAAATTAAAAATCAGATTCAAATGAATTAGGCTGGGTCGATTTGCAAGCCTATGTTGCCTGGCCGATTTGCCATGATCGGGCATGAAAAGTTATTAAAAAAAGTAGGCCATAGAGGTGCACTTAACCCTATCACATCTTCAATTTTGTGAATTTTTTCTTTAGGACTTTTTTTTTAAATTTTTGTATATAAACGTGCACAGCTAGAACAAAACTGATGCCAGATTCAACTTAAAACCGGTCTCACATTGATACGTTTTAATACAAAAATTGATCATTTTTTAGATCCCCCTAGGTGGCGTTGTGGTCGATTTTTAAAAAAAAATTGTATTTATAAACCAATAAAAAGCGACCACAGCGCCACCTAGGGGATCTAAAAAAATAAAAATTTTCGGAGACCACTCAAACATATGTGAATATAAGGTGGATAGCTTTTGTGGTTCAGCCGTGATGATCAAAAACCTTGAAGTTGGTGAATTTTTTTCTTTAGGAATTTTTTACGATCAATTTTTGTTTAAAAACGTATAAATGTGAGACCGGGCTTAGGTTGAATCGGATACGAGGATTTCATTTCTGGCATCACTATTGTTCTATCTGTGCACGTTTATATACAAAAATTTTTGGAAAAAATTCCTAAAGAAAAAATTCGCATAATTGAAGATGTGATGGGGTAAATTGCACCCCTATGGCCCCTATCGCCCAGGCAACATCAATTTTTTAGCCTCCAAACAAATCGACCCAGCCTAAAAGGTATACAGAGATCAAAGCAAAGTTATCATTATTCGCCCTCACTGTTACTGAATTGACGTGCTACATTAACTGGTTTGTTTTATTTTTGCTTGGAATCGTATTTGTCTTAGCTGGAAATGTTGTTTAATATGTCAAGTCTTGTCTTTAAAAATTTTTAAAACTCGATACAGCTGCATTCAATATTATTTTTTACAAATAAAGTTGACTCCAGTGTCTGTATTTTTAACGCTGCTGATTTCCAAACTTTTTATACTTTTGCAAGCAAAAGTTCAACCAGAGCTGAAAAGTAAGCATGAATAAGTATAAATCTTAAAAGTAAGTATACTTATAAGCATGGAATTTTAGTAAGTATATGAAGCTGAAAATAAGTATGATACTTACAAAGTAAGTATAGTTGGTAACATTAGGTATGACGATCCCGCGGATCCTGAGTCATTGCTCTTTTTTTTAACTTTATGAAAAATGTAATTGTTATGAATAAGTATGAATAATAAATAATAATAATTATAATTAATCCATTAATAAAATTTATTCACTATGTTATAATGTCATAATCGTTGAATCTGAATATAATATTGTTGTTAGTTTACTACCTTTGTATTTTAAAAGAACATGTTCTTATAATACTAATATTGAATATCAAATAAATAAATGAATAAATAAAATAAATAAATATTACTCAAAAATGTCCAACGATTATTGATAGTTAAAAAAAAAAATAAAAAATCTTGTAGCTTTTTCTTTCACATACAAACAAATATGTAATTAAAGATTCCAGTGAAGAAAACATAAAAGTGATTGCACCTAAACATCAGGTAGGTTTGATATAAGTTTTAGAATTTGTATGCTTACTTTTGTAAGAGGTTTAAAAAAGAGGCTTTCGACTAACGTATGTTTAAAGCTTGGTTTCTTTTTAACAATCTAATTTTAGTTCTGTTTTGGGTATCAATATGAAATTAACTTCATATTGAAATTTGCCAATTAATAAAACACTTAAACCCAGACGCGGCAAGTAATGTGGGTATGGTGGGTACTTTTACCCACATGGAGTTTTGTGGGTGGTTAATAGCACACACCGCAAAGACTTTCAATAAAATTAGAATTTTTATATTGTTTCAAAAATTTTTAAGGATCTCTTTTACCGACCATAAATTTCTTCAGTTCAACTCAGCGATTACTTGATCTTCATTTGAATGAAAAGTGTCGCTTAAAAGTCGCTTAGAAAATGACTCGGTGATTTTTTTAACTAATAGAGTGATTCGCTCTAGAAAATTGAGACGATATCGACACTGTAATGAACTTAAAAAACCACTTAAAAAAAACAAATAAGCAAACGGATATATTTCATGGAGTTACTGAACAGGCGAATTTACGAAGACGTAAATTCATTTAAGAGGTTGTTGATTTCCTGAAAAATTTGCACCATGTATTTATACCATATGTTCAATTGAAATAAATTGTTCCGTATTTTTGCTTCTTAAGACGTATCTGAGGGCAGCAATGTTAGAAAATCGTTTAAATCTCATAACCATATTACATGTTTGTAGAGATAAATGTGTAATTTTCATAACAAAATGCTTCAAAAGAGTGAAGTTTTTGCTTTAAAGTGATTTTGCACGTTTAAAAAAAAAAATTGAAAGTCGGAAATTTAAACATTTATTGTGAAACGACTATAAAACGTAGATATATACAGCCGTATTCATAAAAAGTTACAAATCTTTTGTAAGCCCTTTGTAAGACACATGCCGAAAAACGTTATTCATAAACGTTCAATAACGAAAAAAACCTCTTGTAACAGCTTCACAAATGAGAGAATTTTTAAAATAGGAACAAACCTTCTGTAAACCTCTTACGAAGCTATTTTAAATTTTAATGTTCTCAATTGAGAGCAATCATCTCATTTTGTGACAAACTAAAATGTCAACAAACAAATAAATAAATGAAAATAATTGTGTTTTGTGATCAGTGTTACCATTTGGGCAGATAAAGCTTTTTATTGGCAGTTTTTTGAGAGGGTTTTTGCCTAAAAAATAGAGTTTTTTTATTTTACCCAGTTTTTTAAGTTATTACGATTAAAACAATGCTTACTAGTTAGTTAATTGAATCAAATACAATAAATAAAACCAATTGTATGTTACTACAAAAATATAAGTAACATTTGAAGCTGCTATTCATTTTAATACTACTTTTCACGCCCTTTCAACAATTTCTTTATGAAGTGGTAGCGCAGTTGCTATTATTGTTGCTTTCGTTGTTTCTGTTCTTTTGTCTCGATTTTCATTCGTCAAGTCTTGACGGTCAATATATATATCTATGAATATATATGCTTTGAAAACTACAAAGATATTGATGCAAATGATTTCAAGTTCTTGAAAAATCCTAAAGACATTTATTTAGGAGTCGAGGTATATTCTTCTTTAAGCTCTACGCATAAATTATTCGAATCAGATGAAATGGATTTTAGAGAACACTAGCTGATATACCCGGTGTTACTCGAGAGTCACTTACAAAAACATTTTAACATACACTTCTCGATTAAATGTTTTTTAAAATCGGGAATAATGAAAAACATGTTGAATTTTATTTGAATTTTATTTTATATAATTTTATTTTATTTAATTTTATTTATCTACCGTTAGAAAGGTAATTGAACGAACATTAATCCAAAAAAGTTTAGGAAAATTTTTGTTGTTGGTGGTTCCATCTCTTGCGGTGAGCTAATTGAATTCAAAGAAGGCGTACGAAAAACATATTTTAAAAATTTAAAAGAATTAAAAGAAAAGTTTATATTTACTTAATCTTAAAGCAAGCACAATTACCTTTTTAACAAAATAAAAATTATGGTGGGACTCAATGCGTCCTTGAGATATAGACATTTCAACGTCTAAACAAAGATTAATATTAAAAAACATATTGAACTTTTTAACAAAAAAAAATTTTAATGAAATTTATTAAAAACAGTGGAGTTATTGGCATTAAAAGTAAAAACTTTGATTTTCATATAATTTTTTTCTCATTATTAGCTATCATTGTTTTATAAAAATTCGTTGTGCTAAAAATGATTGTACCTACTAAAATTTCTATTAGCTGCGTTTTTTCATTGGAGATCAGGATAATATAATCGCATTTGCAAGCAAAGCAAAACAACAAAAAGTCCAGCAAGTGAGCTAGACATTTAAATTGATCCAATTCTATGTTTTTAAGTGTTAATGACGCTAGATGACGCTGCGACTGAAAAAACTGGCAGTACTGCATTATTTTACTTTTTAAAAGTTTGGTAGCAATAGCATTTTCGCAAAATATTTCGCAAAACTTATCTGCTGGCTGTATAATAACATCAGATATTCTTCTAGAAGCAGAAAATAGCGCCACCTGTCTGTAATCCCAAACGTGTGGGGTTAAATTTGAAGAAACTTTTGAAAAAACAGTATTCAGCTTTTCACCGCAAGGTGTAAGTATAGTCTGTACCCACACATCTTACAAATGTGGCGCCATCTATCTGTGAATTTAACGCACAGATCAAAACTAATGAAATAATTGTGCTGACCAGATGCGCATATGTTTTATTATATCGCCATATAGCTAAAACTGATAACATGAAAATGTTAACTTTAACAGCATTCTTATTCACAGTCATTTTTTCGATAAAATTATGATATATATACAACATTTAAAGTACCATTGATAAAGAACTAAGTGACAACGGTGACACAATAGTGAAAAAAAATAGAGCCATCACAACATAACAAATTTAGCAGGAGGGGGGCGAGGGGGGCGAGGGGTGGGGAGGCAAAAAATAAGTAGATTACTATAAGGAAGATTTTATAAAATCCAAAATGTTCGTAATTACTCTAGACACACAACTTCATTCTTAGAGATAAATGGGGACGTTCAAACTGTATAGAGAATTCTAACACAAAACTAAGTTTTTTTATTAATAGTCTGATATGAAAAAATAGATTTTTAGCCATCACTTTTGATTGGAAAGAGATATTGGGGTAATTTTTTCACAGAAATTATTTTGGAGACTTGACTTTTTTGTAAAAAATATAAAAACAACATTTTGGAAAAAATAAATTTCGCGAAAAAAATCAAATGTTGTTTTGATGACAAAAGCAGTAAAATATGTTTTGCGCTTAGCTGGAAGAATTTTTGCAAATAAATGCTATGTCATATGAAAGGTAGTCAGATTTGCTGTTTTTAATTGATTTCATTTATACAACAACAACAATTTTTGAGTCATTTTTTGAGTAAAAAGTCAATATTTTGGACCTTTTTTGACATAATCATAAAACATATATACACTGACTTAACGGTACAGTTCAACCTATTTTTGTGAAGCGATTTTATTGAACTTTTGAACAAAAAATATCTGAATGAAATATATTAATGGACAGCGGAGATATTTGCATCGAAAAACCAAACTTTGATTTTCATGTCGTTTTTTTCTCATTCTTAGGTAACGATGTTTTATGAAAAAGTCGTTGTACTGAAACTTTCTCCAATTTTGAAGATATGTGAGTGTTTTTGATGTCAAAATAACAAAAACAATTTTAAAATTAAATACACAAAAATCTCCTATACTAAAAAGTTTTATATTAAAAAAATTACCGTTAGTTGAAAAATTTCAGAGGGGGCGTGGCAAAAACTAAGTATGTAACATTTTAAGTTGGGATAAACTTAATATGTATACCTAGTTTGAGCAAAATCCGTTGAGCCATTTAGATTTGTATAAAGGCCAAACAAACAAACAAACAAAGAAACAAACAAACAGAAAATGAGTTTTATTACTATAGATTGCTTAAAATTTTATGTTGAGCTATGCAATTGCTTATTACAAAGATTTGATTTTGGGAATGATTTTCGAAATTTTAGCACCAAAGAAAATTTTAAAAAGGCAAGATTTTACTATTTTCAATTTGTGTATTTTTTCTACCTAATGTCATCCATTCAGAAAAATTACAAGAAGGTGACGATGAGCTGCATGAGTTGCACCACATTAATTTCAGTGATTTGAATTTACTTAATGAAAATAATATTGAAACTTTTTGGAAAGCCATTATTGATCAGAAACGTGGAGATAATTCCGAAGTCTTTAGATTACTTACAAAACTAGTTTATGTTATTTTAATGATACCTGTAGCAACAGCAAATGTAGAACGTATTTTTTCACAAATAAATATTAATAAAACTCAAATTAGAAATTCCAACCTTGTGTGGGATTTTTTGAACTAAAAATTTTTTAAGGAAAAGCGATTGGAACTGCACAAAATAAAACAGTCATCAGAAATTATAAAAAGTTTGATCAAAATATGTTTAAAAAATAATTTAATTTTTCAGATTTCATCATTTGTGACTATTTGATTTTTCTTAAACAGTCTTTCCATTGCGAAATTTCACAAAAGGTTTGATATAATACAAGAATAAAAATTTTAAAGCACACATTTAAAATATATATGTTTTAGTTATTTTTTTAGATCCAGTTTTTTCACAAAAAATAAAGATTTTTTTTTCTGAAAATTAAAATTTAAACAAAAATATGGCAACACTGTTTTTAAACCAAATTTTAAGCAAATGCCCGTCAATATATCAAATTCACAAACCTATTTTTTTCTTTTTTAAATTTTTAAGTTATTGTCATTCTATTTATCAAAGCCACAAACGAAAACTACAACTGTTCCTACCTTAAAGCATCAGTATTCTCACTTCAACTACAAGACTCTTACAACTCGTTTATGAATACAACGCTTTTAAAGAGTATTTTAACTTTAAAAAGCGTTTTAACTAAAAAACGTTTGAAAGCTATTTTAAAATATTTTTATGAATACGGCAGATAAATTTTTTTTTTTGTCATACAAAAAAAAGTTCAACAAAAAATTTTGTTTTTCGTCGTTCCAAAAGTCAACTAACGGATCTGAAGAATTTCATTTTTATTTTTCTGTAGAATTTTAATTGGAATTGAAAAATTTAATTTTTCATATTTGCTAGTTTACTTTTAAAACCATGATTCAATTATTATAGGCTGTCAATTCGTTTGACAACACCCGTAAATATGTAAACAAAAATTTATTCTCTCTCAAATATAAATGACAACCAGGGTTTTGTGGTCTTCTATGAAAAAAGTTATGTTTCAGTGTTTTGTTGTGTAGTTTTTTTTAAAAAAAGTAGTAATTCTATATTTTGCTGTTAGTGGGAAAAAAATAGTGTGTATTGCGTTTATAATAAATACTGCTTTGATAATTATTATTGAAAACAAATTTTGTTGCGAGCCATTTTTTATCAATTAAAATGTAAATTGGGACTATTAAGCTGTAATAATCAAAGTAATAATGTCTTCAACTTGCATTTTTTGCAAAACAGTTTATTCTGGTGATAAAATTCGAAAATATAATGTGCCAGTATATCCAATAAGCCGTCAGCGGTGGGAATACATTTGCACAACAAAATATTGAAATTAGCTTTTTAAAAACACACTTAAATTTTCTTTCAAAACAAACAAGTAGTAAGTACATAACGTAGTAGAAAAAGCAGCAGTGAAATGTATCCTTGGGTATTTAGTACAGCGAAAAAAGTATGATATTCCTGCAACTGATTACTTTGATGGCATTAAAAAATTACTCTTTTGCTCTCCTCTTCAACTTTACGGGTGTATATCTTCATTCTTGTGAGTAAACGTCAAACGAATGGACAACCCACAGTAATTAAATCATGTTTTGTAACGACGTTTTGTTATTAATGCATCTTCTTCCCGCTAGAAGGCCCAAAAAAGTGGTTGTTTTCAGCCGAGGTCAAGAAATGTTGGTCCCAATTTATCGGAAACCAAAAAAAAAAATTAAAGTGCACAAAAATAAAAGTACTATTAGCTACAACTAATACTAGAATTATTAAGGGTTTAAAATTACAGTTTTTTTAAAAAACACGCGCTAAATTTTATCATTTCGGCCAAACTTAATAATTCTAGTATATGTTGTAGCGACAATTTACCTTATTTATATGCACTTCGATTTTTTTGTTTCCGTTAAATCGGTACCAAAAATATCGTGACCTGGGCTGAAAATGATTTCTTTTGCGACGATTTCTAGCAAAAAGAAGATGTATTAAAAACAAAAACTTTTTTAATATTATTTTTAATAAAGTTTACGTAAAAAAATTACAGGTCTCTATGAATTATATTCTTTTTAGAATAAATGCTTTCAATTGAGTCCATTGTTTTTTTTTCAAACGTGCAATATCACCTTAAAGAAATAATTACACTAAAAAAAAATATATCAAACAAAAAGCGTGGTTCATGTTTTATTAGTAACACGGTTTGAAAGTTTCTTTTTTGGGTAGAAGACTACCCTAACTAATATAAACGAACTACCCACACGAGGCGAACGCAAGCTGCCAGGCCTTCTTTAACCCTTTGTGCAGTTGTGTTACAGCACTGTAATTAACCTACCTAGTTGCTAAGCAATAGCTTTATAATTTAATTTAGGGTTCAAAAAAATAGAAAATAATACACAAAATTACACTACTTTGAATCCATATTATTCTTATAACAAACGATTTACTTCACTGTGCTCACTCGTGAAAACAAAAAAACCGCTCTTTGTTCAGCTCAAATGTTCAGAGTGAATTAAACTTGTTAATGTCCCTTGAATAGTTTTAGTTCACAGATTGCACTCCTGAACTAGACTGAGTTGAACAATGATCACTATACTTTAATTCATATAGTAACACTCGTTTAGAAGTATTTGTAATGATATAAACTTAAACTAAAATTTAAAAACTCAAAAGCTAGTATTTAAATTAGAAAACAATGTACAGAAGTGTTAAATTTAGTAAAAGAAAAGGAAAAAACAATTGATTTTGTATGTAAAAATGGGGAATTTTTTCCACCGACAACTGGCAGCACTGCTTCTTTGTATCATTACAGTTATTGAAGACAGAAAGGTCGCCACATAAGTAAGCACGTGTACACACAGTGCCAAGTAAAAAAAATACACACCCACACCTACACTAATGCAGCCGTAAGTCAGTCAATAAATTTTCGTTGCCAACTAAGTTGAGTTAAATTATACAAAATTCATGCAGAACAAGTAGCTGCTAGCTGGCAAAGCTGCAAAATGAAATACCAAAAGTTGATATAAATGATAAAATGAATTATTTGCAGCTTCATTTCGGTAACTGTCTGCTGCCTAAGTGTGTGTGCCTGGCCTACAATGCCCAAAATGTCTTTGTAGCAATGTGATTTTTGGTATGGTGTCTGGTGTGTGGTGTCTGGTGTGAGTGTTTACGTGTATGTCCTTGGTCAATAGTGCAGCAGTGCTCTGGTATTTTGTGTCGAGTCATTTGAATGACAGCTCGTATAGCTACTTTTCCCAGCTAAGTGTAGAGCAACTGTGTGCGAGTTCATTTCTCTAATGAATTTGCATTTTTTATAAGTGGCACTACCACACTTCGGCTAGCTTTGACACACATAGCACTTTCACATATACGAGCTTGCATTCCTAAGCTCAAAAATGGTATGTATGGCTATGAAGTGTTTTAGGTGCGGTTTTTATGGAAAATTCTTACTTTTCTTGCACAGCTGCAAGCAAGATAGTATTTTTGCAATAATTTTTGTTTGTCACATGTCACTGGCTAACGGCTAGTGGACAGAGGTGCAAAAAGGCCACTGAGTTGGCACACGTTTTGGTTTTTAGTGGCCACTCTTGCAGAACGTGTGTCTTTATGCCTTTTAGGTTTATTAAACCAGATTTCAGAGCATGTCTGCAAGGAATATGCTGTATTTTTATATTTGTTCATTTGGTTTTAAATACTCGGGTGTTTGCTGGGTTTGATTTTTTTATCTAATTCTTCTGCCTACTTACTTTAACCTACTTCCAGCACCTTAGCTGTATTAACATATCAATATATTTAACGGT
Organism: Dichetophora obliterata; assembly: GCA_963920525.1. Lineage (NCBI taxonomy): Eukaryota > Metazoa > Arthropoda > Insecta > Diptera > Sciomyzidae > Dichetophora > Dichetophora obliterata. Next base: position 173,828,403 of record OY986439.1, read on the forward strand.
GTAATTTAAAGATATGCTTCTTTGCAGCACCCACTTGCAAGCCAATAGCCATTAACGATCTTTAGAGCCACTCAGTTGAGGATATTTACTAAATTCTTCAGCACTCTTTGCTTTAAAATTCAACCTCTTAGCTAAATTTTCCAACTTATTGGATTCAGGAAACCAAACTTTACAACTTGAAAGTGTTTTTTTTTAGCTTATTTAGATGAAATTTTCATTTTTAGTTTAAAAATTTTAAATACGGCTTTCCTGAACAAAGTTAAAATGCAATTTTCAAATACAGTACTCATTCGATTGTGATTTGCCAGAGGACTTATTAGGATAATAAAACAAAAATTAGGAGGATGTTTTTGTTTTACATGACTTAAAAAAATTAAAAAAAAAATTCAGCGAAACCTAGAAGAGTTTTTAGGCCGATTAAAATTCAATATGATTGTGTACTTTGATTTTTTTAAATACTCTTAAAACCGTGAATTGTAATTGTAATTGTAATTCTAAACTGAGATGTAACTCTCCCAAAACTCATTTGAATTTAAAAAATCATACTGAAAACCTAAAAAGTGGCCTTTGCATTTGTTCATGGCATATATTTATATTTTAAAAAGTGGCACAATTACAGTATGAAAAATTTCCTAATTTGTATATTTGGACCACAAAAGTTGAAAAAGTGAAACAAGAGCTTAAACCTGGTTTATACCCAAAATGTTGTTTCTTTATCTAGCTAGTGTGGTGTGTCAATAGGAATAAACAAAATAAACGAAACAAGAGCAGATCGCCCAAGTATAAGCAAGGTCAGTTATAAAAACAACACTTGAAATATTGAGCACATGCGAGTGCAACTTGATCAAGCTCAATAAATATATAATACGCCATGAATGAAAATAATTATTACAATAATAAGCCTTTATTGTGTTAGTACACTTAGAACTTAGTTCTTTTAAAGTACAAGGATCAATGACAAAGTGTTTTGATAACAATAATTGATTAATAATTTAAACTTAATCTAAGCTTTAAATTAAAATAAATAAATATGTGATTAACAAATTTGGTGAAATTAATTATTAAGCAAAGAGAAAGGAAAAAATAATGTAAAAAGCAGGATAAAAGAGAGATATTGCGATAGAGCATAAGAAAGAGATGGAAGAAAACTGACCTTTTATTAGGAATTAGGCGATGAAAAATGTCTTAATATGGAGTGTTTGAAAAGCGTTTTCAACTAAATCGATTTTAATTGACTAGGTAATGAATTTTAAATTCGAATGGCTTTAATAAAAAATAGTCTTGTGGAGTCAAGATAGTTAAAAGTTGGCAAAATTAGCACTTGGTTTCTATGTAATCTACTAAATTGTAGTTTTTCAAATAAGTAATGAGAAGTTTTGAAGTGTATAAGTTTATATAAAAATATGCAGTTTCTGATATTAGAGTAAGTTATTATGTCGCACACAAGTATTCAATTTTTTAATTCAGCTAAATGATTGAACCTACGTAATCCATATACATAATGTGTAGCATGATTAAAAGCGATTTTTAATTTAAGCTGGGACCGTGAATCTAACTTACTATACACAAGTTCAGAATACGATATGATGGGAACAATTAGCTGAATTACTAGTTTACGTTTTATATAAATGGAAGTGCAGTCAACCGACATTCTTAGATTTCGCAAAATATAATACATTTTTCGAACTACACCGTTGATGTGATCTGCGCATGTGAGGGAAGCATTAACATTAAAACCAAGACTAACAACACTATTAACAATTATGTTGATTTACTATGATTTAAATACAAATTTTAAATGTTTGATGTAAACATGCTTTGTTAGTGGTGAATTCCTACAAACTGTTGGACTCCATATAATAGCATAAGCATAAAATAAAGTAAAACAAATTAAAGCAAAAACATGAAAAGAGAGAAAAACTGAGCAATTGTCATTGAAATCTCATCGCCTCTGTTGGTGCGCTAAGATGCGCTTACACGAGGCAAAGCCCGGGATCGATTTCCGCCGGCATCACAAAAATTTCTGATTAAGCCTTTAGCAGGGCCAAAATTGCAATAAAATCAGCTATTGATGTTTTCCTTTTCCTATTGAAAAAGTTGTTGTTGTTGTTTTTTCTATGAAAAACATAAGAAAGTTCAGTAAATGATTTTAAACTATCAAACAACTAGAATTTTTATTTAAAATCAAGTATGATTTAAACTATCAAACATTTAGAATTTGTATTTAAATCATAGGAAATCAACAAAATACATAACAAGGTCATATAGAAAACTTTAATCTATTAATACTTTTTACTATCTTTTTATCCATTAATACATCTGGAATTGAGCTAGGGTTCATTTTGACTTTAGAGATAGGCAATACATAAGACTTTAAGACTTTAAGATGAAGTATATTATTCATAGCCCATAGGCTTATATTGTGAAGATCTTCATTAAGTTTACAAACTAGATCTTCCCTAAAGTTTGTTTTGCCAGACAAATAAATCTGAACGTCATCAGCATAAGCGTGCATTGATGAATAGGTACAGCAGAGAAAAATGTCATTTACAAATATAGAGAAAAGCAGAGGACCAAGAACCGATCCCTGGGGTACACTGCAGCAAACAGCTCTGTAATTAGAAAAATTAGTGCTAACCTTTATCTATTGTTTTCTATCTGTTAAATAGCTACTTAGGAGACGAGCAGCGTTGTCGCAGAACCCAAAGAGGTATTTCAATTTTTGGCGTAAGAGTCATAAGACTTACAGTGTCAAATGCTTTAGAGAAATCAAGCAAACACAACAGATTTAGTGGACCATCATCATAAGGGAGACCTTATATCATTCAATACTTTAATCATTGCAGTAGAGCAACTGTGACCTGCACAAAAACCTGATTGGAATGGAGAAAAAAAATTATTTTGACTTAGACAATATTTGATTAGCCATAAGAGCTTCGCATACTTTGGGCAGAGAAGACAAGATGCTTATAGGTCTGAAATCTTTTTGCTCGCGAGCTCCAGTTTTTTGCTACAGGCGTTACTATTCCTACTCCGCTCTAATCACAATATCTAACTCTTTTACACGTCTACAACAACAACAACAGCAACAGCGTGAATTCTCACTTTATTATCACAACGCAGGTGGTTTGCGCACACTGGTTCTCTCACTGAGACATGACTGACGTCTCACTTTTTATCGACAAACTATTTGACTCCAATTTTAAAGTATACCGCAGAGACCGGGTACTATGTTCTGGTGTTACCAGGGGCAGTGGCGTTCTGATGTCAGTTGTCTCTGCACTCAAAAGCAGACAAATCATTCTACCAAGATACTCTGATCACATCGAACAAATTTGTGTTGCAGTGTTGTTCGGAACTAACTGCGCCCATGTTACAACAGAAATTGTTTTTATCTTAAGTTATATACCACCGTCTAGTGATATTAATTTATTTAACGATCACATTTTCAATATCAACTTAATTGTTACTTCAATTTTTCCCACATCAAACTCCATGCGTTTTAGGGGATTTTAATTTGGGAAATATCGAATGGAAATTAAGCGATACTGATAAAATTTTAATTCCTTTTAATTTAAAAAATGAGAATGAATTGAATCTCTGCGACTCATTTTACTCCCTCGATCTTTTTCAAATTGATTTGGTCAAAAAGGATTTGAATCGTATTTTGAATTTATTTTTCATTAATAATGATATCAAACATAATTTTTTTAAATGTGGCATTCCTTTAACATCCGAATCAGTTCACATAAGGCAATTATGCTCATATTCAGCTTTTATGAATTTGCAATAATCAAGTGGAAGATTTGAGTATTTCGTATGACTTTGATAAAGCAAACTATGAGTCTTTAAATAATTATTTTTTTTTCCATCGATTGGACCTCAGTAATCGGTGCATCAAACTTAAACAATATGTGTAATGTATTCAAGCTCATTTCAAAAGAAGGATTTGATTTATATGTCCCTATTAAAAAATCGAAAAGGTCAAATAAATTGCCTTGGTACAATCATAGATTGTCCCAACTCAAAAATTTAAGAAACAAAATGCAGAAAAGATTCAAATTAGCTTTTTCTAATGAAGATAAATCATTACTTATTCAACGCAGACGTGAATTTGACTTTTTATCAAACTTTTTATGCAAAAATATATAAGTTCGATGGAACAAAATATAGAATACAACCCTAAGTCTTTTTGAATTTTTTACAACTCTAAACGTAAGAGCTCTGGTTTTCCTAAATCTATGGAGTAAAATAGCGTTAAAGCGAATAATAATCAAGACATTTGCTAGCTATTTGCGAAATTTTTCGGATCAGTCTTTGATAACATCAGCCAGATCCATGGTTTTAATAACTTCCCTAATGTTTCTGAAATTGTAAATATTGCAAATATTGAGTTTTCAGTTAATTAAATATTATATGTTCTTCAAAGCATTGATTGCGCTTAGGGTGGTGGATACAATTTGCTTCATCCAATATTCCTTAAATCTTACGCAAGTTCTCTTTGCACTGCAATAGCTTAAATTTTTAACAAGTCCCTCTCAAGCGGAATATTTTAAGATGAAACAAGCTTATATTTTTTCGATTTTCAAATCCGGGAAAAAGTTTATTATTGAAAACTACAGACAAATCATTAAACTCTCGATCATATGAAAGCTTTAAGATAAAATAATTGCCGATAAATTATTTTGCCAAGCGCGAAACTTTATCTCCACTGAGCAGCAGGATTTATTGCTGGCAGATCCACTAGCACTAACCTATCTATTTTCTCAAACTTTTGCATGAATGCCATAGAGAAGGGCCTTCAAGTTGATGTCTGTTATACACAGATTTTGTCAAAGCTTTTGATAGCTTGAGCCATAAGTCATTAATTTATAAATAAGCAAAGCTTGGATTTCACTCCAACTTTTTACAATGGATGAACTCTTACCTTATTAATAGAAAATTATTCGAAAAAACAGAAAATTGTTACTGTAGTATGGTGCATGCTACTTCTGGTGTTTCCCAAAGAAGCCACTTAGGGACTTTTGTTTATTTTATATATTAACGACATAACCAAAACCTTTCAATTCTGTAAAACTTTGCTGTATGCTGACGACTTGAAAATGTTTTCCATTATTAAGTATACTTCCGATTGTTTGCAATTTCAATCAGATATAAATGCTCTTCTGGAATGGTGTGAGGTCAATGGCTTAAAGTTAAAATTCTCCAAATGTTTTATTTTAACTTACTGCCGCAAAAATGATTGCATACCGCATTCAGTGCCAACAATTTTTTCCAAAGAACACCCTCCGTTAAAGATCTTGGCATTTATTTTGCTCCCAATCTCTCTTTTCAAACTCATAGAGACTATGTCATTTCGAGGGCTAACTCACAACTAGGTTTTGTCAAAAGAAACTCCAAGGAGTTCTCTGACCCACACACCGTAAAGTCTATTTTTGGGAGCTTGGTCAGATCTACTCTGAAACATTGCAGTATTGTTTGGAGTTCTACATATGCGGTAGATGTTAACGGAGTCGATCAAATTCAGAAAAGATTTTCTCGCTTCGCTCTGCGAAATTTGTACTCTTATCAGGATATGCCTTCATATAATATTCGCTGCAAACTACTTGGAATCCAATCTTTGGAGCTAAGAAGAAAAAGTTTTTAAATTTTATTTATCAAAGATATTTTTGATGGCAAGATGCAATGTCCACAATTGTTGGAACTTATCCCATTGTATGCACCAATGAGAGGTCTTAGGGAAAGACCGTTATTTTATATTTTTTGCTATAGAAAGAATTTAAGCCAGAATGAGGTTATATCTATATGTTTAACCCTGTGTAATTCTGTTATTAGTTATTTGGATTTCTGTATGAATAGAGAAATATTTAAGAAATCGTTAGTTGATGTGTTATCTATAGCTCAAAATTTAAGTTTAAGTTGATATCTGTAAGGGCAATTACACAGTAGATGAAATAAATAAATAAATAAAAAAAATGGTTTATAATGAGGGTTAGTGAGCTAAGAAAATGCGGTAAAATAATTTTTATTAATTTAAAAATTATGCCATCTTCTCCAACCGCATTTGATTTAATTTACAAAATAGCCTTTACTACTTCATCTTCTTTTACCGCAGAGAACTGAAATATCTGCTCAGCAGGAGAGTCTAAAATATTTGAAGAAGTAGATTTGCTAGTTTGATTTATGTTCGGACTAGATAAAAAATATTCATTCAGACAGTCAGGTTGAATTTGGAAGTTAAATGTTTGCTTATCTACAATTCAAATATTCTTCAAATTATTCCATAATACCTTTGGTGGAAGAGATGTTTTCAGTTTAGCAGCGCAATATTCTATTTTTGATTGTCTTATTATAGCATTTGAGACTTTCCTAGCACACCTATAGTTTTCCCACTTCTCAGGTTGAGGGTTCTTTTTCCATATGCTCCGCAAAATATTTCTTTTTTTATGGCTAGTTGAACACAATTTGTGAATCACGGAGAAGATTTTGATTCTGATTATTGATGGATTTATATAGGGTTTGCTTGAAAGAGGATTTGGACATAGAAGGTGAGTAGTATTTAGTATATAGAGATATTATTAAATTCTCTGCAACAACGATTGATGGGTTCATTATTTGCAAATGTAGTTTGGTGCTGATATTCAGTTAACAATCGAGTATGCCTAGTGCGTCTAATTTGATCGTTAAAAGAAATCATATTAAAAATATATTCGATGTTTACGGTTTTTAGAGGAACATGATTAAAAAGTCATTCATTTATTTCACTTGTAAATAACGCTATCTTATCTTCAATATTTGGACACAACCACACATCATTACACAGTGTTAAAGACAGGTCTCACAGGAAATACTGGGAGTCAATCGACTTAAAATCACGATAGGAGAACGTATTTGACATAACAGAACGAGACAGATTAATCCCAAGTGTGCAAAAGATTAGGTCATGGTCCGATAAAAAGTAAATTTGGTCAAACAATCAAATAGTTGACATGTCAGACATATCATTAGACGAAAAACGCGTAGGCATAGTGTTATTTAAAACGGAGACACCAACAGATGCGATATTGTCATATATACAACGTTTAGAGATGTCGCCACATAAAAGATTAACATTAAAGTCACCACACAGAACAAAATGGTTAAAGTCTATTGAGTGATCTGACAATTCTGAAAAATAAGAGTCCAGACTATTACACTTTTTAGGATTATATACACAGGACACGAATACATTTATATTGTTGGCAGCTAAACATATATTCAGGTACTCAACAGGTCTAGAATTATTTGATTTATTTATTATTTTAGCTTGATAATGAAAGAAAACAAGTAATTACTAACGAATCAATAAATTGTGCTAAGCAAAAGCAGCCACTCATAATATTAACAAAGAGCCGATCATATCATAACAACCTGCACATGTGGGTGCGTGTAAAAAAAATCAGTAGTATTAAATTTGTGCAAGAACACATATTGAAGTAGAGCAACTGTGAAATAAATTATATCTCAATTGATATTTCTTAAGAAACCAGAATCCCATACAGAATCACTTAGAGTAAGAGGAATGTAGTGAAACTTGATACAAAGTGTCTTCAACAAAATGCAAGTCAGAATATTTGGTCACAACAATCTTCAATGATTGGTAACATATGCAATATTTTAAATGTGATAGGAAAATGGGTGCTTAACAAATATATTTGCCTTATTCTTGTTGTCACCTCGCCTATGTGAGAGTTCTCACACTCGTGCCACGTCACTAGAAAACGTAGTTCACAGACTCACGTCACATGACAACAAGAATACCAGAATACTAGTGACGTGACACGAGTATGAGAACTCTCTCATAGGCGAGGTGACAACAAGAATAAGGGCAATTATAACAAATTGATATAAAAAAAATAAAGATTCAGTCATTTAGTGATTAAATCGGCCTTGTCTCCTTCACATAAAGCATGTCACGCTTAAAGCTTTAAAGATTAGTAAAAAAATCTTTGTAACTATATAATTTTATTAGGATAAAATAAAAACATAACAGTTGCAGTAGTCAAAATGTAACTGTAAAAAACCAGATCAAGAGTAAATGTAAAAAACATCTTTGTAAGAAAAAACGTTTGACTTTGCGACAAAAGAAGCATGTCTATTCGCATCTGCATTGCCTTACTGATGCATATCTAAGATACCAAGCAGATCTTTACAAGGTCTACATTTAAGGCAAATTACAACGTTCACTTCTTAAGCTCAACTTTCTTAAAAAAATACTATTTAAATACGCTTTAAATCTGAATCAATTTTTAATCTGAAAGAATTACTAAACATTCAACATAACTCTCAACACTATCTGTCATTACTGTTTTGTTTTGTCTTTTGGGGAAGAAAACGATAACTGGGATGCCACGATTTGACAATGAATTTGTAATGTACTAGGAATGGAATAAAATAGGAATGGCCGAAGTAAGAATCGTTTGATCGATTTGTTTTCGAGTCATCGATATTTTTATACAATATTTGTCCTCAATGATCTTCCAAGAAAACTTGCTATAGCTGAAACGAATTTCTATACAAATAAAATTCTTTAAATAATTGCGATTTCATTTTAAAGAACATTTCTAAAATAATAATTGAAAACATTTACAAAAATAATTCAAAATGAATACTTAATAAAATATAATAATAGCGAAATGTAATAAAATTTACTAGTGTAATTACTAACTTGTGTTTTTTAATTAACTTTATGTTTTTTTAAACTTTTTAATTTTAAAACTATTTTAGTTTTTTATTTTAAAAAAATAATTAAATAATCAAATCTATGAAACTGCGAAAAAGCATCGCTTCTCTCGTGACTCCAACGACGCACGTATTTTTTAATTTTTATATCAATCAGTCATGCATTTTAAATTTCTTAACTAAGTTTTTTTGTTATTTGGAAATATTCAAGGTATTCAGTAAACACAAAAAAAAATTTTTTTAGTCATTAGCAAACTAGAGTGAAGCAGAAGCAAACCAAATCCAAAAAAAAATACTTCAAAAAGTTAAAAAGACTTCACTACTGACATGGCTCATTTGAGCGGAAAATTTTATAAAACCAGACTGCATAACAGAAAAAAGCATAAAAAATGCGCACACATTTTAATCAAACTAGCGAATTATGAAAAATTCCACGCGCTCCCAAAAAAGAATTTTAAAAATAACAGCAAAAACTTAAAAAAATTTATAACATAAGAAATGTAGTATAAACTTTAAAAAAAGGCGATATATGCGAATGTATGCGTACAAGAAATTATCAGGAAGGGGTCGATGGTGTGCGGCTCGTTAGGTGTTGAGCAAACGCTTGGTAGCACTTGATGTTTGCAACGTGGGTGCATTGGAAAATGGTGAAAATCTAATTTCAGCAAAGCATTAAAATCATAAAAATTCCACAGCAGCACGTGGTTAGATTTTCCCTCTCTCTTTTTTTTTTTTGTATTTGCAGTCAAGCAACCAATACATGAGCACAAAATGTGAAATAAACTGCAGTCAAGCAATCAAGCTTAAGGATATGCTACAAATACATGCATCTGTGGTTGAGTGTGAGTGTGAGTGTGAGTGTGTAGTTTATGTCAGCTCGTACATCATTTTAAGCTAGCTCTAAAGACAACAGTAACTATTTTTTATGCTGCATGTGAAAATGAGAACGTGCAATTTTCCGAATGAGCTTTAATAAAATGTAAGCGTTTGGGTGGAAAAACAGCCAAACAGACAAGCAAAGTTTTATCAAATAAATAAATTTATAAATAAAAAATGCAAGCTATTTTTATGGCATTTTTAAAAAAAATTATTTCCAAGACAAAGGCAATAAAGCATGGCTTGAAAAGCTTGTGCAACATGGCGTATGCGCAACTTTAATTATTTTATATTGCTTAAGTTTTGCTTGTTGTTTGTTGTTTTAGTTGTGTTTGGTGACGTCTTGCTCAAATTTACACGTAAGAATATATTTTTGAACAGACACAGAAGAAAATAGAAAAAGATGAAGAAGAAGCTGCAGAAAAGAGAACAACATAATTTATGCAGCGCTGAAAGGACAACATTTTCATTAAAGCCAATAGCTTTGGCAGGATAAGAAGTAGAACAAAACAAACGTTTGACATTTCTACTGTTCCTTGGGTGACAATTTTTGTTGGTTACCGCGTTCGTTTTGCTTGGATTTTTCTGTAGTAATATATTATTTTTGTGTCTATGTCTTATTGTTGTGCTCATTGTTCTCGTTGTTGTTGATGTTATTATTGTTTTTTTAGCGCTTATTATACCCGCCGCTGATATTATTATTATTTGTATTTTCAATTTTATATCTTTATTTTGCACTTATTTTGCTTTGAACTGCTTTTTTATTAGCATTTTTGCAGCTTCAACGCCGGCAAAAACAATAACAATATCAAGAAAAACAACAACAGCAATATCACTCTCTACATTTTGTTTGTCATTTAGCACTTTTTGCTGTTTATTTTTTTTTTAATTTTTTTATTACGTTTTGTTGAATTCTAAATATCTGCAAGCAAGAAGACACAAAAGTAGCCCGAATGGCTTTTTTGTTTTTCGGCTTGAAATATGCAAAGCAGCTATAACGGCGCGCTAACTAGCAGCAGCACAAGAAAGCTCTTACTCATACACTCGAAATGCTGCACACAGTCACATAGAAGCCAACTTTGCATACAAGTCAACCGCATTTTTTTTGTTTTTCTTGTTTTTTGTTTTTGCTTATCTGCTACTTATTGCATTCCTTGCTGTCTATGTTCACGCCCACTTCTAGCTCTATGTTATTGCAATTATTTCTTATGCTATCGTTGTTGTTTCTTTATTCTGTCGCTATCGTTATTGTTATTATATTTTGTTGTAGCACCAAATGCTCCCTTTCATTGCTTGTTTTTGGCTAAAATTATTTGTTTATCTGGTTTTGATTTTTTTAACCCTCTTGTTGCTATTGCTGTTGTTGTTGTTGTTATTGTTGTTTTGCAATGGTTGCTACAGTTCTTCTGCATAGAACACAAAAGTTGAAAAGTTATCAGCACAGTTGAGTGCGCATCCAAATGTTATCCAAATGTTCTACGTTTATTTCTCATTGCTGTTGTTGTTTGTATTATTATATTTTAATTAAGATTGTTTTGTCTTAGTTTTTTTAAATGGTTTTCAAATGCATTCACTTGTGGCAAAGATAACTTTGAAATTAAAAATGTACATACTGGTGTTGTATTTCTTTATCAGCATCATGTTTTAAGGTTATATGTGAATTTGGAAAATTTACATGCTTGCATTCTTGGCAAAAAGGAGGTAAATTAATTTTTTCCTCACTGTTTTAGAATTTTTGTTGTAAATGATATATTTTATTTGCCATGTTTCTGAGTAAACTTAAATTACAATATGAACCTAATGACGTAAAATATGTACCTACTTATAAAAATATACGAAATGTATAATTAGTTCAAGAATTCTCTGTTCAAAATGAAACTAACAACAGCTTTCGTCAAAGCAGGATAATATATATTTTTTTCAATATAGGGTTAAGGAAGTAATGTGTACCGTAAAGTGATGTGTAACACGGTGATTTCTCATACCAAATGTTGACATATGAGTAAATGAACAATTGTGATTTGTTTCTTCTGACAGCATCTAGTTTTTGAAGTGTTGTAAGTATGCAGGCATAATTTCATTAAACTTCTTAAAAATCGTAAACATTTTTTGTCAAAAAGTTTTTTTTTAATTTACAAACAATAGTTTTTGGGATAAAAATTTTATTAGATTTTAAAAGTGAGTAGATGTAAAATGTTCTATTGCTTAATATCTTTAAATATCATAAATGATTTTGTATTTTTTTCACATTGTGGTAAAATACCATCAATGACTCATGATGGAGTGATGTGTAACATATCGTAGACATTATTTTTTTTTTGTGTGCAATATTAAAGTCCTCGCGTTTTTTTAAATTTTTTTCCTTTTTATTTTTTAATTTTATTTTTTTGTTGTTTATTAGACATAAACGTTTGAGACTATGTCACAAAAAACCGTGAAGAAAACCTTTATCACAGCAGTCGCCTAAATGAAATTGATGTAAACCATAACACTAATAAAAAATGGAAAAATGTCGGGAAGTGCAATAATTTAATTAAGTTTTCAAAATTATAATTTTACTAAACATTAAAAGTTTAAATAAATAAAAAAAAATTAAAGTTTCTGATCTTCAATCCACCATTTTGTTAGTGTAACACATCACCCCACTGATTTTAAATTGTCCAAAAAGCCATGTGTGACATTTTTGTTCCAAATCATCCATTTCTAAAAATATTCAACTGCTATGAAAAACCCAACTTCAAATTGGTATTTCTGCAAGGAATAAGCTTTTAAGAAAATCCAAAAATAATTTAATAATATTTTTATTGGAGAAAATAAAAACGTGTTACACATCACCCCACTTCACCTTTAAAAATAAGAATTTTTTTCTTTAAATAAAAAATGAACGCATTTGTAGTCAACAGTAAGTTTTGTTGTTTTTTGATGTACATATATAGCGAGTGGAAATTTCAAAATTTATGCAATTTGTAAGCATAATTTGAGTTCTTTGAAAATTGTTAAGGAAATATGTAATATAATATTATATTGCATAAGTGAATTAGAAGCTTAGAAATCCAATACAAATGCCACTAACTCTTCTCATTGTCACTTGTAATGTTAAAAATAAACTTGAAATTTGTATTTGTAAGAGAGTAAAAAATATATTTATATAAAAAAACAGCTTTTTAAAGTAATCGATGTAAATTACTCTACATGCATCCCACAAAACTTTCGACATGATCTTGTTGGCTTTCCTTTCTTTGGAGTTTAACTTAGAAGTCCACTGATTTGACTGTTTCTTGGTCAGTGGTATCCGTGTTTCATCTACGGTTATGTAACGGCACAAAAACTCCTTAGGATTGCAGTTGAACATAGCCAAACTCTTCTTTGAAATCTCAAAAAATACGGCAGCGTTTATGTTCGAATGTGAGAAATCGTGGCACCCACTGCGCGAATAGCTTTTTCATGTCCCAATATGATGATGCATCCGCTCAGTTGAAATTCCTAAAGCCTCAGTCAACTAACGTACTTTCATTTTCCGATCGTCTGATATCATTCCAAGGATTTTGTTGAAGGTTTCTGGCGCGGCAATCTCTTTTGGGCGACCCGACCCAAACGTTCAGTGATAACACATATAAACAGCATTTTTGCGTGGCGATACCGACATCACTTGTTCGATTGATTATTTTTTCTAGATAATAAAAATCAGTAAGAATATTTTAAGTTGGATCGGATTTTTGAAGCGAAGCCTTTTACGCCTCGTTTTGTGATTTGCTTGAGTGAAATCTCAAAAACGACACTTTTCCATACACCTTCTTCTAAGGATTGTTGTTGTTTTTTACTTGCGTCATTACAATAAGTGGATAAAAATTAAAAATATTTCTTTGTAAGCGTGAGAATCGGACTCGCACCGTTTCGATCAAGAGTTCTACACACTAACCACTACTCCAAAACCCTTTATGTTATGATGTGGTTCATTCATTATTAAATATTAACTAAAGCTATGTTGCAGTAGATGACAGGATTTTATTAAAAGGATTGTGCATTAGATATCCTTCATATTCTATTGTGAATGCGTGTAGCTATGCGTGAACATCACAAAAAAATATAAAAATGAAAATATTTTATTTTGTCTACTGTATTGGCAACTGTCTGGACACTTATTCACAGAAGTTTGACAACTAATGCGAATTCTGCACTGTTTTAACAGACTGTCTTGTTTAACCCCGTGTAAATTTCCACCGTACGACATATTTCATTGCTCGTGCACTCAAAAACTTTTTGCATATTTTTTGCATATATGTGCAGCCCCACAAAAAATCCATCTCAATCGTATCTGCTGAGGCAGAAATTTGTTTGTAATGAGGCTCGAATCATGATGAAATTAGAAAATTTTTCGTTACGAGACTCGGAAAAATTTTCTCCCAGCAGAGGTTTAAGAAGTTTCACTTCAAAAACTCAACATTTTGACCGAAATCTGATGCACTAAAAAAATTCTCGAATCTAACAATCTTTCTATTCACAACTTTGGAGCCTAAGATTTCATTAATTTGCACCCTACTTTGGGGTAGTTATTTCAGCTTGTTAAAAACGTACGGCGAAAGACTACTGATTTTTGGCGAAAAAGTGAGTTTTTACAAATCCGCTGGTAGGCAAATTAACCGATTTTGATAGTTTTTTGAACTTAGGATATACTTGAATCCAGCTCCCAGAATATGAGTGTCGAAAAAGTTTTTTTTCGATCTACCTTACTTAATACGTATAAAAACAGTGTATTTGATTGGCCATGGAATCATTATTTTATGGCCATAAAGTACATTTGACATAAATTATTTAAAGTTCCAAGGGCTCACCTATGAGCAGTGTTAAGCATTGTAAATTCAATTGGACTCAAGATCATTTCTTTAAAAAATTGGATTCCAAGCCCCGAAAAAGTCCTTATGAAGCTATCTGAAGCCAGTAAAATCTATTCAAAGTTTTTTTTATTATTATTATTATTATTATTATTATTATTATTATTATTATTATTATTATTATTATTATTATTATTATTATTATTATTATTATTATTATTATTATTATTATTATTATTATTATTATTATTATTATTATTATTATTATTATTATTATCATTATTATTATTATCATTATTATTATTATTATTATAATTATTATTATTATTATTATTATTATTATTATTATTATTATTATTATTATTATTATTATTATTATTATTATTATTATTATTATTATTATTATTATTTGATGCGAAAGCTCGTATCAAAACCACCAATGCTTGAGTTAGAAGCAGATAAAATGGACAACATCGTAAATGTCCTTTTTCCCACGCATGACGTAACAGAAGAAGTCTTGGAGATCCCTCAGGATGATTCGCCTCCACTTTTTACAGAAGACGAGCTCAAGCTAGCCGCGAGAACGCTTAAAAATAAAAAAGCACCCGGCCTTGACGGCGTCCCATCAGAGATTTTGAAAATTCTTGCAATCTCGAGACCCAACGTACTGCTAAGCATGTACAACGCTTGCTTAACAGAAGGCATTTTTCCAGAAATATGGAAGAGACAAAGTCTTGTACTCATCAGCAAGGGAAAAGGAAACCCGGAGTCTCCTTCGGCCTATAGACCCCTTTGCATGCTTGACACATCTGGTAAGCTACTAAAAAGACTTCTTAAGCCTCGCCTTGCGACAGCAATTAACATTAGTGGGGGACTGTCCCCAAGACAGCATGGCTTTAGACCCGGTAGGTCTACAATTGGAGCTATCACAGAAGCCCTGACAAGCTTCAAAGATGCACAAACTAGGAACCACTGGAACTACTCAAGGGGAATCGTCTTACTGGCGACCCTAGATGTAAGAAACGCCTTTAATAGCGTCAGCTGGAAAAATATAATTTTCGCTCTGGAAAATCGCTTCCAAATCCCGTCGTATCTAATGAGAATGATGCGAAACTATCTTAAGGATCGCAAACTTACTTACGAAACCACAAGCGGTCCCAGACAAAAACAGATAACGTCAGGGGCTGCACAAGGGTCAATTCTCGGCCCAGATCTTTGGAACGTAAGTTACGACGAAATCCTTCGTATGGATATGCCCGATGATACATATCTTGTCGGGTACGCAGATGATATCGCAGCTATTATCACCGCACGAGACACCACAGACGCACAAAGAAAGCTCAATCAGGTCATGCTTAGAACAAAAGCGTGGCTGGACTCTCACGGCCTCCAACTGGCTACAGAAAAAACTGAGCTCCTTCTTCTCACAAGAAAGCATATCCCACTAGAAGTAGAGCTGAGGGTATGCGCGAACACTATCACTACCCAGAAGGTGGTAAACTACCTAGGGATGAGGCTTGATAACAAGCTATCCTACTGGGCGCAGATACAATATGCAGCGACGAAAGCAGCCCAAATAACAGCATGGCTTAGCCAGTTAATGGCAAACATAGGCGGTCCTATGCAGAGTAAGAGAAAGTTGTTAATGTCGACAACACACTCCATACTCCTGTATGGAAGTGAGCTGTGGGCTGATGTTCTGAAAACGACACGCAAAAGAAAGCCCCTATCGGCAGTACAGAGAACGGCAGCCCTACGGGTAGCTTCAGCGTACCGCACGGTTTCTGAAGCTGCAGTATTAGTGATCAGTGGAACCATACCAATCGATCTTCTAGCACAAGAGCGCAAAACGTTATGGGAACTGAAGAAGGAACACAATAACGACAGAATGACCAAGCAGGCGGTTCAGCTACAGACCCTGCGACGGTGGCAAGAGATGGGACACTGACACCAAAGGCAGGTGGACAGCAAAATTAGTCCCCCACCTAGATAGATGGTATAATCGAGAATTCGGTGAGGTAAACTTTTACATCACGCAGTTCCTGTCAGGCCACGGGTACTTTCGAAAGTACCTTCACAAAATGGGAAAAGTAGAAAGTCCCGATTGTATCTATGGCGACGGACAGCTAGATGACGCAGAGCACACCTTCTTCCAATGTGCACGGTGGCAAGCGGAGCGTAACGCCCTTATATTAATAGTAGGCGTTTTCAACGTAGATCGCGTGCTTGATATTATGGTCAGCAGCGAAGGAAACTGGAAATGCGTAGCCAGATGCGTTGAAAATATTCTACGAAAAAAGAAACGCGATCTGGAAGCTGCCGAGCTACCGGTGGAAAGTAGATAGTGGTAGCTTGGCTAGCTGTAGCGAAATAAAGCGCTGCAGGCAGCTGATCTTGACCTATAACTTGAATGAGGAAATGTGAACCTCGAAGGCAAGAAAGGCAGAAGCGGAGGCCCGGACGCGGGTTTTTACAGATGCTGGCTCACACAGCCAAATACAGGGACCACCCCGAAGTAATGCGAAAGCGGTTCCGGGGTGGGAAAAACTCCCGTATAAGAAGGAGGTGGTTTAGTTGGTAGGCGCTAGCAATAGGCGACAGCGGATCCCGACACACCGGTCAAGGGACGAACTTGGCTGACGGTTCGTAACAGGCATTCCACCTGACCTTTTCCGCAAAAAAAAAAAAAATTATTATTATTATTATTATTATTATTATTATTATTATTATTATTATTATTATTATTATTATTATTATTATTATTATTATTATTATTATTATTATTATTATTATTATTATTATTATTATTATTATTATTATTATTATTATTATTATTATTATTATTATTATTATTATTATTATTATTATTATTATTATTATTATTATTATTATTATTATTATTATTATTATTATTATTATTATTATTATTATTATTATTATTATTATTATTATTATTATTATTATTATTATTATTATTATTATTATTATTATTATTATTATTATTATTATTATTATTATTATTATTATTATTATTATTATTATTATTATTATTATTATTATTATTATTATTATTATTATTATTATTATTATTATTATTATTATTATTATTATTATTATTATTATTATTATTATTATTATTATTATTATTATTATTATTATTATTATTATTATTATTATTATTATTATTATTATTATTATTATTATTATTATTATTATTATTATTATTATTATTATTATTATTATTATTATTATTATTATTATTATTATTATTATTATTATTATTATTATTATTATTATTATTATTATTATTATTATTATTATTATTATTATTATTATTATTATTATTATTATTATTATTATTATTATTATTATTATTATTATTATTATTATTTTATTATTATTATTATCATTATTATTATTATTATTATTATTATTATTATTATTATTATTATTATTATTATTATTATTATTATTATTATTATTATTATTATTATTATTATTATTATTATTATTATTATTATTATTATTATTATTATTATTATTATTATTATTATTATTATTATTATTATTATTATTATTATTATTATTATTATTATTATTATTATTATTATTATTATTATTATTATTATTATTATTATTATTATTATTATTATTATTATTATTATTATTATTATTATTATTATTATTATTATTATTATTATTATTATTATTATTATTATTATTATTATTATTATTATTATTATTATTATTATTATTATTATTATTATTATTATTATTATTATTATTATTATTATTATTATTATTATTATTATTATTATTATTATTATTATTATTATTATTATTATTATTATTATTATTATTATTATTATTATTATTATTATTATTATTATTATTATTATTATTATTATTATTATTATTATTATTATTATTATTATTATTATTATTATTATTATTATTATTATTATTATTATTATTATTATTATTATTATTATTATTATTATTATTATTATTATTATTATTATTATTATTATTATTATTATTATTATTATTATTATTATTATTATTATTATTATTATTATTATTATTATTATTATTATTATTATTATTATTATTATTATTATTATTATTATTATTATTATTATTATTATTATTATTATTATTATTATTATTATTATTATTATTATTATTATTATTATTATTATTATTATTATTATTATTATTATTATTATTATTATTATTATTATTATTATTATTATTATTATTATTATTATTATTATTATTATTATTATTATTATTATTATTATTATTATTATTATTATTATTATTATTATTATTATTATTATTATTATTATTATTATTATTATTATTATTATTATTATTATTATTATTATTATTATTATTATTATTATTATTATTATTATTATTATTATTATTATTATTATTATTATTATTATTATTATTATTATTATTATTATTATTATTATTATTATTATTATTATTATTATTATTATTATTATTATTATTATTATTATTATTATTATTATTATTATTATTATTATTATTATTATTATTATTATTATTATTATTATTATTATTATTATTATTATTATTATTATTATTATTATTATTATTATTATTATTATTATTATTATTATTATTATTATTATTATTATTATTATTATTATTATTATTATTATTATTATTATTATTATTATTATTATTATTATTATTATTATTATTATTATTATTATTATTATTATTATTATTATTATTATTATTATTATTATTATTATTATTATTATTATTATTATTATTATTATTATTATTATTATTATTATTATTATTATTATTATTATTATTATTATTATTATTATTATTATTATTATTATTATTATTATTATTATTATTATTATTATTATTATTATTATTATTATTATTATTATTATTATTATTATTATTATTATTATTATTATAATTATGATTATTATAATTATTATTATTTTTCTTTATTCTCATAGTAAAAAAGTTTGGACAAGATTATTCACTCAAATATACAATCACTAGAACAATTATTACTTATAAGATTATAGCAACTTCAATAAATATATAAAACTAAATAAATTATGTTAACATAAAAAGTTTTTGGTGGGGTGAATTGGATTAAACAATAGAAGTAGAAAGCAGTTATAAAAATTTACAATTATAATTAGAAGAGAAAAAAATTATTTCTGTCTGAAAATAAAGAACAAACAAAAATTGGCTAATGGAGCGCAACAAAAATTCAACTTCCGAGTGGTCAAACTCAAAGATCCACAATTTTATTTTTCTTAAGAAAGTACTCAAATTTCTTTCAAGGTGTATACTTGCAGGGAGTCTATTGTAAAGTCTATAAGATAAAATAAAAAAAAAATTACGATAGTGGGTTGTGCGAAAAACTGGAACAGTCACGGTAGAATTTTTGTTCGTTCTTAAGTTGTAATTACTATATATGGGATTCTGCATATACCCCTTCTTTTAAAAAATATTTTTTATAACTTTAAAATAATAAAGATGCCCTAACGGTAAGATCTTTAGACGCCTAGATAGATTAATAGATGAAGTCATGCAATTTACACTACAGATTGTTCTAACGGCAGACTTTTGTAATATTAACAGGGGACGTATATTATTCAGATAAGCACCTTCCCAGCAGCTCACACCATGTTGTAATCTAAAATGAAAAATCCCGTAGTATATTTTAGTTAATGTACTTTCAAAACAAAAATGTCTTAGTTTATAAAAGCATCGTAATGAAAAAAAAGATATTTCTTCAACAATGAACTCCAGGCAAGATGTTCATCAACCATTACTCCTAAATATTTATAGCTAGGAACTCTTTCGACAACAAAGCAATTATTATTGCTAGGAATTCTACTGTTATAGGTTGAACCTAGGTCATGACTCGTATCCGATGTTAATCTAAATCGACAGCAATCATATCCATGAAAAATTATATCAATTTCCGGCGATACTATATTACATAAGCTAAAATACATTAGTTTAGTCTTCCTGTTAACAAGTAACTTATGTTCTTCAAACCAAACTCTCAGTAAATAAACTCCATGATTTATATCTGCAATTAAATTAAGGGGGTTAACTGATGCATACCCAATGGCTAGATCATCGGCAAAAGTAGTAACTTTACCAGCAAAATTTAGAGAAAAAGATAATTAATATAAACTAGAAATAGAAACGGCCTCTCTGTTTTCTGCAATTCAAAAAGGACATAAGCCAATTGTAAATAAAACCACGATAGCCAACATTATGCAATTTTTTCAGAAGAATATTGTGATCAACCATGTCAAAAGCCTTTGTTATATCAACAAAGAGGCCAGCACAATTTTTCTTATCATCAAGACCTTTGTAAATCAATGTACAGAAATCAAGTAGTGCGTCTTCAGTTGAGAGACAAGTTCTAAATCCGTACTGACAAGAACTGAAAAAATGTTGTCTGTTTAGAAAAGCTAAAATCCTCACTTTAAGGGCTTTTTCAAAAATTTTTGAAATTGAATATAGCAAACAAATAGGTCTGTAATTATAAGTATCTCTCCTGCAAACCTGTTTTAAAAAGCGGAATAACAATTGTTTCTTTGAGTTGGTCAGGAAATATTTCAGATAGGACACTCCAAGTTCATACTTGAACCTTGTCCTTGAAATTTATAGTCAATCGCACTTCCACAGGTCCTTTGGTTGCATTAAATGATTAAAAGTAAATATTTTGTTGATTCTTAGCATATCGCTTAACACCACAGTAAACAGCAACACTTTCCAAAAAGTCCATAAAACTTTCTCAGTTCAATTTAAATATCATTAATTCGCTGTTTTCGATGAAATGATAAAGGTGCCACAGAAATAATTTTTCATTGAAAATCTCGTCGAACATGCTATTTTTCTTAAAAAATTACGCTTTGTAGTATGAGTGAGCATTATTTATATTTGTTATCAGCGTCAGATTACCCAAACGGATTTAGTGTTCTGTTTTAAGACATTTTCTTCCATCAAGCCAGTGCAATCAGTAATAATCTAATCAAATATTCAATCTTCAGGAATACAAAAAAAAAATTAATGAGTTCATTAAAATATTGACATAAAGTTGACAGTTGAAATGTTAATAAATATGTTTACGTAAGTCATTATGTGAGCGTGGGGGGAGGGAGAGTGAATAGGAAAATTTCAAGCTTATTCCAATTTTACCGACTCGAATTTTCAGCTCAAGGTGGGTGACAAGGGTGGGTGTGTGTTTGTAGGTACATTATTTCGAATTTCCTACTCAATAACAATTCTTTTCAACGCACATCCTTTTGTTATGCTTCCGCAACGAAGCTGCTTGTTATTATTATTATTTCGATTTATTCAAATCGCACTGCTACCAGCTAGTCATTCAGGCATTCAAACGATTTCAATAGAAAGCCGCTCGTTTATTTCCCACGTGCATTATTAACAAGCTCACACAAACAAACAAGCCGTCTGAAATACCATTACGCAAACATATATATATACAACCCAGTACATTGGGGCAACCATGCAGGAGCTTTGGCAGGATATGGCAGCTAGATGCCAGCGAAATACAGACATGAATTCAGCATTTACGCATTCGCGCCTAAATTCAAGCTTGAATGCACAAAACAATCATTTCACGAACTGTTTATAATATTGTTGAATTGATAAACATCGAAATAATGATGAAGTGAAAACAAGAAAGGCTGCCAAGCATGCCCAGGCTTCCAAGGATGCGTAAGCATTTAAGTTCAATGGCATGGAAGCAAGCATTTCTAGTGCTTCTTCCTGTATTCCTTTATGCTGCTTGCAGTGTGAATTGCTTTTCGATTTAATCGAGTTGTTTTTATTTATTTTTTTTCTTCTCGCCTTGCTACACAAACACTATCCATTAGCAGAGCTGGAAGAATGGAAGTGCACAAAGTCCTGCTATAGAACGTTTTATAAAATTGAAATGCTAATTATGAACAAAAACTCGTGCACTAGACTGAAAGCTTCCCTTCTTAATGATGCTTAAAATGGCACTTTTACTGCACTTTATCGCGCACATTTAATGTTAAAACCCGCAAATTACGCGTTGTAGTTGCTGAAGCTATGCACAGTACATGGCTTAAAATTTCAACGCTTATTTTTGGTTGTTACTTTGTTCTAAGCTTTAAATGAATATAAATGTTTGAAGTAGAATTTGAAGCAAGAAAATAGCATGAAGCAAGTGCAAGCAAGTCATTTAGCACGAACTAGTTGGTTGTAAGGCAACCAACAACACATCTAATTAGGAATTGCATGTGAAATGGATCATGGAAGTTGGCGTAGATGCTCTTAGAAAAAGGATGAGTGCAGTTCAGTAACTTACGAGTGATTTTGCTGTACAGCTATTAAAATTTATTTAGTTGAAACTTTTAAAAATTCAGTTGAACTCCATGGCGTATGAGTAAGAATTATTCCAAAGTGTTAGTCGTCGTGTAGTTTTATAATGATTGCCTTGAAATTTTAAGAATATAGTATAATTCGGTTGTGAAATGCTTTTTGCAAGTAATCTGAAGTTGCGCTGTTTGATTTAGTTAGTTTTTATATGTTTATTGAATTTCAGTAATAGCTTGCAACTTGCTTGAAGTTTTCAGAAATGTTTCGGGTGCGACATGTATTTTGCAAGTAATCTAATTCGTTTAATTTTAGTTTCTCATTTATTCAATAGCATTAACCGCTTTCAAATTTCTTGAAGTTTTCTTGTTGACATATTGTAAAATAAATCAAAAAGATTTTTAGATACCGGATTAGACCGCATAGCTATTGTATGGGAAAAAAATAATCAGCGTTAGGCGTGAGTTAGAGGAACTCACACGTAGAAAATTCTTTTCGTAAAATTTTCGTAGAAAAAGTGGACTACGCTCATAATGATCAATTATAAATTTCCATAATTTCAAACCACAGCCTGGTTTAAGTGTATACAAAAAAAAAGTTTATAATAAAGTGAATAATAGTGAATATATTAAGGTTATCTGTGTATATAAAACAAATACGTAAAATGTGTTACTAATTCCAAAACTCAAAAACGAAGTGTCCAAATTACTTCGAAATGTTTTTGTTGTGTTTGGTATTATCAAGACAAGGTTTATTTAAAAGAAAAAAAAATATGCCACATCCCCTGTACCCACAAATCAATAAAAATTATATATTTCAGACGGTTTTAGTCGTATAAGACTCAAACTCAGTTATTAAGTTTGTATGAATATTGTCGGCAACTGTACTTCAACGCCCCCTTTTCAGCCCACAAATCAATGAAAATATTTTATTTCGGAGTGTTTTGGTCGTTATAAAAAAAATTATATAATTAATTTTGTATGGTTACTGTTAGCAAATGTACTAAAAATGGGGGTGGCCGCTTTATGTTTATGCTCCTTTTTACGATGAGAAGCGTGGAGTAAAGCAAAGTACGCCAGGTATGAACTAATGAAGCTAAAATTTTGGCAGTCGATTTGTTTCGAGTACGAGATGGAAGAAAAAATTTGCCAAGCCCCTTTTACTGTCCACAAATTAATAAAAGTGCTAAATTATAGACGGTTTGGATAATACACCCAGAAAAAATTCGTAAATTCAACAAATTTGCCCTTATCTTTAAATAGTTTTTGCATTTGCTTTATGCTCAACAAAACAAGTTATTTAATTTTACAGCAATCGAGTTGTTAATAATACTAACAATTTATAATGTAGTTACGAGAGCAGAAGTTGTTAATGTAATAAAGAAAGTATTTAAAATAGCTTAAACATAAATCATAAATTTAACAATTGCTTTAAATGAACTAAATATGAGGCTTGTTTTTTCAACAATGCAATTATTTAAATAAATTAGGAAGAGAAATTGTTGTTTTTAATACTGAAGTGCAAAAAACTTACCTATACAAATAAAAAAACAATCAAAATCACATTTATTATCGTTCTAATTTTATTCAACATATTAAATTATATTTCTTTTTTATCGTGGCTTAAAAAAGAGAATATACATGTATAAAATGCATAATAAACATTGTATATTGTTATATTAATATTATTATTTTTTATATTTGTTAATTTTAACTTAAATCATAACGATTGCATTTTTCATAAAATTTTTTAAACTTAGGATTATCCGGAACATTGTCTGCAGCTACGAGGGCTAGTGTCGACAACCTATCCGAAATAAGAAAATGGAATTAACAAGAGCAAAGACTCAGGATCCACGGGATCGTCATACCCGACACTCCATAAGGGAATGCCCTGCGGCATAATTTTATAAAAAATAGAGGATATACACTATTTTTTATAAATACATATGTGTATGTTAATCATTTAAACTAATTTCAGCAAGAAAACAAAAAAAAAGAAATATATAAACTGGATATTATTCAAAAAATTATTAAAAAAATTACAATCTATAGCTCACAGGTAGCTGGAGGCAAAAGAAGTGGAGTATTTAATGTTAAAAATTACATAAATTTATTAAAGAGAGGGGTCATAATTAATGATAAAAAACTAATAAAAAGCAGAAAGCAAGCACAAAAAAACGAGAAAAATACTACATTAAGGTAAACAAAATAAAATTAACTAATACGGCATAAAATCAAATTACAAAAATCCCTGTAGATATTTCACAAATAAAACTAAATGACTGCACGGAGGAGTTCATAAACACCATAATAAGACAAAGTAAGAAGCCATGATTTTATCTGTTTGAGAAATAAAGGTTTACTGCGAATAGATCGAATTGAAATGGGCAGCCTATTAAAGAGTCTTGGAGCAACTGCTATACAAAACCTCAATATAAATTGATAGTCGTGTTGTGGGATAGATACTAAGTCCCCAGTGTTAACTCTTAAGTTATAGTTATTGTAACTTCTACTCAACGAATAGTCAGATCGATTGAAAAATGTTTTTAAGACTTTAAAGTAATAAAGATGTTTAAGAGGCAGAATATTTAGGTCAATAAATAGAGGCAGACTACTTTCACGGCGATATTTTTTAAGAACAAGACGAATGGAATGTTTTTGTGATACTAAAAGCGGATATACTTTATTGTTATGCGTAAAACCTCAACATGTCAATCCATACTCCAACTTTGACTGGAAGATACCAAAATATATGCACTTTAAGAGACTGGAACAACAATATGGTTTCAACAAATATAAGTACCTAGTCGCGGCCATAAGATACTTTTTCAGTGCATGTGTATGGTCAGACCAATTCAATTTTGAAATCAGGTACTACTCCGAGATATTTAAAGGATTTCACACATTCAATCTTGAAACATTGAGGCGAGCAAGAGCGATCTTCATAGTAGGATTGAGATAAAGCCTTTCTATATTAAAGTAACAAAATGCAATATGCAAAAGTTTTATTTCTGGTTAATGACATCTTAGAATTCTATGTATAATAAGCAATTACGTGAACAGAAATTTTTGTATGACTGGATATTTTCAGAAAATGAAATATTCAATTTTTGACAAATAACATATACTTCTTCTTTAGACTCATTAGAAATTTATAGTATGATTCTTAAAACATGAGTGGTTCTAATGTTACACTCGACCAATTCGGAAATAGTAGCATCTGACAGCTCAGATTGCACAAACCCTCGAAAGGTCTACTCTAGCCAGCAAAAGTACACACTTTCACATTCAATACCTTCCATGAAGGCATTAAAAGTTTCTATAAAATAATGACAAATGTTCACAAAGCATATCGGAGATGTGATGAAAAAGACTTACTTGGAATACGATCTAAATCTTAAGATCTGTGTTCAATATTGCATTAATAAAACACAAATACACACTTTACTTTTTGTTTTCTCTATTAGAACCCGCTGATCAAACTCTGTGGTTATTTTGGTTGTTTCAATTTGTAATCCAAGTATAAGTCTCTACCAACACATTTCTTTCATTTTGAAAAAACTTTGAAATTGACAAAGTGTTATTTAATATAACATTAAAGTATAGATCGATTGCAAAATACGAATCGCTTGTTTCCAAAAGCAGAAATAATTTATATTTTGGGATATGAGTTTAGGCCAGGTTCTGAAAGCAAGCGACTCATATAGCTATTGGGGGTTGGAATTAATTTTAAAGGTTTTTTTTCGGTTTTTGAGCATTTATTTAGAAACAACGGTACAATGTTTATTATTCAAAGTATTGTCCATCGTTAGTTACAACATTTTTCCATCTTTCTGGCAGCATATGGATTCCGCGCCGGAAGAACGATTCGTCTTTTGAGGCAATCCACGAATCGACCCATTTTTTGGTATCCTCGTAAGAAGTGAAGCGCTGCTCAGCCAAGCCATGCGTCATCGATCTGAATAGGTGGTAGTCGGAAGGGGCTATGTCTGGGCTATAAGGCGGGTGGGGTAGCACATCCCAATTCAGCGCCTCCAACGTTTCCTTGACGGTTCTTGCAACATGTGGCCGTGCGTTGTCATGTTGAAAAACCACTTTGTCGTGTCTTTTGGCATATTCCGGCCGTTTAACCTTTAATGCTCGGCTCAATTGCATCAATTGTTGTTGGTAGCGTTCCCCAGTGATGGTTTCGTTAGGTTTTAGCAGCTCATAGTACACGACACCCTTCTGATCCCACCAAATACACAGCATAAGCTTGGCGCCATGAATATTCGGCTTGGCCCTCGATGTTGATGCATGGCCGGGTGGTCCCCACGATTTTTTTCGCTTAGGATTATCGTAATGGATCCACTTTTTATCGCCAGTGAGAATACGATGCAAAAAACTCTTCCTTTTATGCCGTTGAAGCAGTTTTTCGCACCTGCAAAATCGCCGTTCAACGTCTCTCGGCTTCAACTGGTATAGCACCCAATTTTCTTGCTTTTGAATCATTCCCATGGCCTTCAAGCGTTTGCCGACCGTTGATAAGTCGACTCCCAATGATTTTGACAATTCTTGAAGGGTTTGACACGGGTCTTCATCGAGCAAAGCCTCCAATTCCTCATCTTCAAACTTTTTCGGCTGGCCCGGACGCTCTTTGTCTTCCGTATCAAAATCACCACTTTTAAACCGACGGAACCAGTACTCACAAGTAGAAATCAATGGAGCATAGTCCCCGTAAGCCTCAGTAAGCGTGCGTTTTGCTTCAACCGCTTTTTTCTTCAAATGGAAGCACAAAAGTAAACCTTCCCGCAAATTGCGTTTTGTTGGAACGAAAGTCGACATGGTCACAGAGAAAAAAATATATGTTGTTTACACTTCAGTGGAATGACACATACTGAAAAATGAAGCTTAGACAATGTGGTTTGAAATGAATATAGTCACAGGTGTGCCCGATGCGATCTATTGATAGTTACGCCATCTCTTAGAAAACCTTTAAAACTAATTCCAACCCCTATATATAATGTAAGGCAGACAATTTAGCTTCTCCTTCTCCTTACCCACCAGCTGCACGCTTTCCTCTCTACCTAGATTTCAGAAGCTATCTACTAAATGTTCCTGTATTCACTTGGGCAGACGACTTTGTTTATCTTGGCGCGAAAAGCGTTTGTCCGCGAAAATTATGATACCGTAGTCGGTTATGCCACGCAGCGCTCGACCCACACATTGCGCTGCATGTCGCATGGCATCGAGTGTTAAGAAATAATTTTGCACTTATTTGAAACTGATCAAGCAAGTGGGTGGGGTCCTTCTCGCAGAATTTCAAAATCTTTAAAAACAAATCTTGAAATCAAAATCTTGAAAAAAAAATCTTGAAAACAAAATCTTGAAAAAAAAATCTTGAAACTCAAAATCTTGAAAAATCTTCGCATAGAATGGGTTGGGTCCTTTTTGCTAAATTTCAAAATCTTGAAAAAAAAATCTTTAAAAAAAAAATCTTGAAATATTGAAAAAAAATTTTGAAACTCAAAATCTTGTCAAATTTTATAGAAGTCAAAGTCTGTAACTGTCATAAAAAATCGAGCTTCTACATTGTTGCGCAAAACAATAGCAACATAATCAGTGCGCTACTTCAAAATCGAGTACTTTTTTTTAATATTGGGGACGCACAAAAATGATTATAGGAACTAAAACATATATGCATACATCATATAGAAAACAAATCATATTAAATTTTTTTTTAATTAAAAGTTACTCCGAGTCTTCTCTAGCTCAAGAAGAATCTTCCCTGAAGAGGAAATTATTTAGCCAAATCGTAGATTTATAACGCCATCACAAATTATGAATCTTTTTGATTCTATTTAAAACTATACTTTAATTGTGCCAGTCGCATCAGCGGATGGACCACAAACACAATTACCGTTGGCTAGTCGCACTTCACGACCTCGGTGATGAAACGACTCGAGTCGAATGATATTCAAATTTGGTTTCGTTTTTTTTTTTTATTAAATTTCAAATTAATGTGACTACCATGATTCAATTATTATAAGGTTATTCGTATTTTTTTACGTTTTCTCAAATTGGTATGCTTATTTGAAAATGAGAGCAGAAAAAAATCATGAGAGCAATGTCATTAGAGCTAAAAATGCACACGGTTGCCCAAATATCACACTAATTGGTACTGTATTGACTACTATTAATTTTGTTGTAGTATTTTTATTGCACCGATTTCTTAGTGCATTAATAAATTTTAAATTATTTTTATTTACTAACTTCAATGAAAATTATGTTAATAAATATATAAGTAATATAAATACTAAAATAATTATAATTTTTTTCGTTTATTTTAATAAACACATTAAACCTAACTATGAAACCTAACCAAGAGCGTTTAGTGGCGTGTTCTAAGTAAGTTAATTAACCAAGTTAATTGCGTAATTGTATTAAAAAGAAATTGCCATCACAAAATTGTTAGGAACTTTACAGAAATATTAGATCCATTTATGGTAAGTGCAGTTACAATTTTTAAATTGTTAAGAAAGAGAAAAGAAACAAAAATTCGTCAAAATAAAAATGAAACAAAAATTCGTCCAAACAAAAATGAAACCACGGTCGCATAATACGTATGCGTACTGTATACATAATGTGACCAACCGTATTCCTTTTGGGAGTGTTTTACTTATTTTTTCTCGCTGTACTTCTTGTATCGAAGTACTCTAAAAGTACTTCTTTTTATTTGTTGTACTTCTTTTTGACATAATTTTGACAATATTTTCATAAATATATTCAAAATACACCTCTTTTACTACTGCAAAAAATTATTTAATGTTTTTTTTTTGCACTCGATTCAAGTAACATTACTTATTTTAACGTAGTATCCCAGTGTGACGACCGAAATGTTACCTTTTTTCATAAATTTTTTTAAATAAGAAAATAATATGCGATCGTTTTGAAATTTTAACATGTTTTTATTGATGTCGTAAAGTGTGCAAAAGAATTTTCTTTGACTTGATTGTACAGTTAGCTTATAGTTATCTATATCAAAGAAGAGTACTCGAGAGAGGTATGTTTTTTGGGGGAAGCACCCAGCCTAACGTGTTCATCTGAAATAAAAAAATCAAAGGGAATGTTGTTCAGCAGGCTTTATTTTAGTGCACTATCCTATAATATGTTTTTAAAAAAAAAAAAACAAAAAAAAAATGGCTAACTTGTGAAAAAAATTTATAAATCTAACTTTTTTTAATTTGTTTAACAAATTAACTTATTGAAAAATTGATTGTTTTAAAGTACCGGAACTAGCTGTGTATGCCTTAAATAGCAGATAAAATTTTTAGCCAAATCGGTCGAATAGTTTTTAGTTAGTGCTGTCCGAAATTTCGAAAACATAGCTACGAAAAAAATGTGCTTAAAGTTTTTACAGTACTTTAATATACGTTACGACACTTTCTCTTCTTTTGGTGTCTCAACTTTAAAAATGTTTTCAATTTAGGTCTAAAACTTTTAGAGTATATGTTTAAGATTCATTTTTATATTCTATTGCGAAAAATTAAAAAAAAATTGATTTTTTGAATTCGTCAATTCCTATTAAGTTCATAAAAATCATATTACCTCATATAATTAACCAGCTTACACACCTTATTAATTTCTGCTTTTCATCGTCATCTTTCCCGGACATGTTGAAAGTTGCTATTGTGTTACCTGTGGCAAAAAAAAACCCAACCCTTCAGGGCCTACTGATTTCAGGCCTATAAGCATTCTCTCACCTTTTGCAAAGATATGTGAAAAGCTAATGGCTCAACAAACAAATAGCTACAGTCACGATAAAAGATTCTTATCCCCATTTCAGTCAAGTTTTCGGGCAGGGCATGGGTGTTCCTCAGCTGTAGTAAAGGTGCTGGACGACATAAGGTCGGAATATTATGCTGGAAACATGACATTGCTAGGCTTGCTTGATTTCTCTAAAGCTTTTGATTAAGTAAACCATAAATGTCTGTGTAAAAAACTCAAGCTTCTATTTGGTTTCGGTGAGAGTGCTGTTAACTAATTGTCTAGTTATCTGTCAAATCGGTTGCAAAGAGTTAAGGTTGGGAATAAATCGGTAATAAATAAGATTTATAAATCGGTACAAAGTGGTGTTCCACAAGGTTCTATTCTTGGCCCACTACTGTTTTCCATATTTATTAATGACGTTTTTTCTGTCTGCAAAAACTCATCCGTTCATGCATATGCTGATGATGTTCAGTTGCATCTTTCTCGCCGTATTGGACTACTTGATGATCTTTGTTGCCGAATGAATGAAGATCTAAATAACATCAATGAGTGGGCCCAACGAAATGGTCTTCACTTGAATGCTGCTAAATCGTTTGTTCTACCTATATGTAAAAATTTAACGTGTGTTTTTGATATCCCTGACTTGTTTATTGGGACAAACAAGCTGAAATTAGTGTCAAAAGTTCTAAATCTGGGTTTTTATATAAATTCTTCTATGTCTTGTTCTGATCATATTAATAGTGTAGTTAAAAAAGTTTATTATGTCCTGCGTAATTTAAGAATGTCTGCTAGTGTTACTCCTGTCAATATAAGACGTAAGTTGGTAATACAGTTGGTACTACCTGTGATAACTTACGCTGAGTTGGTTTATAGTAGGCTCGACTCATCCTCTCAGTTAAAATTACAAATTGCTTTTAATTATGCTACGCGCTATGTTTATAGGTTGCGTAGGTTTGACCACTTATCTAGTTTCAGAAACCCCATACTTGGGTGTGATTTACCTTCCTACTTTGATGCCAGAAACTGTATTTATCTGCATAAGCTGATCTTTACAAAAACACCTTCCTACTTATATGATAAACTTCAATTTAGCTTTTCCAGACGATGTAATGTTCTTATAGTTCCAAGATATACTTCATTAACCTCCTCGCGCTTGTTCTTCATTAACGCCATCAGACTGTGGAATGCACTGCCACGTGGACTGAGGGAGGTCTCAGGGAGAGGTGTTTTTAGGCAAGCTATTCTTACCTATTTTTCATCCAACTAAGTTTCTTCATTCTTTCTTTTTCTGTCCAAACCTCGAAAATTTATTTTTAAATTCACAATCTCTTATTAAATATTCTGTTTTTAATTTAATGAACTGTTAACTGCTATTTAAAAATTGATATTTAACATTTATTGTATCTTTAGTTTAGAAAAATCACTAATCAGTTGTTATTATACTTATATTGAATGTATTTGTTGTGCTATAAAAGAACTTAGTTCTTACTGCACTAATGCTTTTGTTAATAATAAAATAAATAAAAATAAGTTTTGAAAAAAAAAGTCTCAATTAAAAAAGTCTCAATAAAAGTCAAACTGGTGGACTTCTACGTTTATAAGCAATAAATTTTAAGCTGGATCTAATTTTGAATCTCTTATAAATTAATTTTTCTGTTTAAAAGATTTATTTATGCATCTTTAAATATCTTCATTATTTTTTTTATGTACTTCTATCTTGTAATTCTATATTTATTCTATGTATTTCTTTTTTGTCTCTTCTTAAAGTCTGTGCGTGTACTTTTTTTTTGCTTTGAAAATGTTGGTCACATTATGTATACACCTTGTTTTTGTGCCGCAAGCTGCGTATGTTTAATCATTTACAATTTTATTATTGCAAAGTACGCTGCTGTAAACTTACCGAACATACGCTGATTACATCGACAACACGGCGTTCATTGAATACCACTAGTATTTCTTTATAATTTGTTTTTCGCCTTAACTTACTTTCTTCTAAATTACACTTTCAATAAATAAAATTCACTCAGTAGGTTTTGAACAATGGCATTAATAACTGGCATTATTTGAAATTTGCAAAGGAGCTTTCTAAATTTCTAGAATATACTTACAACATAGCATACGTCAAAAAATACGAATAACCTTGTAATAATTGAATAATGGTGACTACATTCAATTTGTCTGAGAGCAAAACAAAAGTAACAAAACTTGAAAAATGTAAAAAGAGAACAGAAGTTCTAAAAATTATCGGTAAGAGTTCCGTTATTGTAAAGCACGTGTTATTTGTGAGTCATAAACATTTTAGTTTAGTTTTGTTTTTGCGCTAATTGCGCCCTTGACTGTTCGATTTATAATGACATATTTTAAATATTGTGAAGCTCTAAAATTACAAATTATTTCCGAATATAAAAAGGGAAATTCGCAAACATCTAACGCGAAAGAGTTTGATATTAATTTGTCAATAGTTTGCAGATTAATACAGAAGTATAACATCACAAAAGACGTAGCAACGGTACATGAAAGAGGGTGGCCGCGGAGGACATCGCTGCGTGATGAGAGGATCATTTGTGGCGTGTTCAAACGAAATCCATTTGCCACATCCAACGAGGTTGTTCGGACACTTGATTTAGATATTCATCAAAGCACTGTTCGAAGACGAGCCGTTGAGAATGATTTAAGAAGTTACAGACCAAGAAACTAAGAAACCTTTGCTTACAGTAAAGCATAAATACAAGGTGAGGTGTTAAAATTTAAACAATTCTGTCTGAAATTGTTACAACGAGTTGCAATTTATTGTAATTTAGACTTAGTTTTGCAAAAGAGCACCTAAATTGGACCGGTAAAAAATGTAAAACCGTTTTTTTTAGCAATGAATCAAAGTTCAACTTGATTAATTCAGATGAGTTGTCCACGGTACGGCACTGCGCAGGTACAAGACTTGAAAACCGAAACTGCAAAATAAATTTTAAGCAAGGAGGCGGTTGTATTATGGTATAGACTGGTTTTTCCTATGATGATGTTGAACCATTTCAAAAAATCGATGGAATTATGGATCGATTTTTACATAAGGACATTTTAGAAAGCAAGATGCGACCACATGCAGAGTGGAATACGCCGCTTCACTGAACGTTTCAGCCCGACTACGACCCCAAGCACACTTTAAAGCTCATCAAAGATTGCATTAGAGGCAATGTGATTCATATTCTTGATTGGCCGTAACAATCACAATGACTTGAATCCCATCGAAAATCTTTTTGGGATTTTGAGAACAAATACCTAATACCAACATATCGAATTTAATAAAGTCGATGCCACTCAGATGTGCAGCGGTTATCAAGAATAATGGATCTTTCACCAAATATTAATTATGTTGCTTTTGTTTCGCTCCCAGACAAATTGAATGTAGCCACATTAGTTTTAATTTTAATAAAAAAAAAATAAAACCAAATTTTATTATGATTGGTTTTAATATGATGTATGAATATATGCATTGGTTCCTATAATCCCCCCCCAATATTGTGTCCCCCAATAGTGTGTCCGCAATATTTAAGAAGATACACGATTTTGTAGCAGCGCACTGATTTTGTTGCTTATATTTTGCGCAACACTGTACCTTCTGTTTCTGTAAAAACCTGCTGCATCTGTCTGCTATTAAGAAAAACCACTTAATTTGAAAAAAATCATTCAAATCAAATTTTCTTCTAAAATGCACTGATTTCCAAGACAATTTGTAAATACTTTAAGATAACTCTTAAATTTAAAGAAAAATAAAATTCATAATTTCAAACAAGTTATGACCTTATTTTGTATAAGCAACCATTTTTTAAAAAATCTTTTTTGAAATTTCGTTAATTTGTAATATTGTTTTATAAGATATATATCTAAAAGTTATCCGAACTGAAATATTTTAGCATGAAGCTTAAGTGAAGTTAAAAGAACTAAATTTACTCTTTAAATACATAAATTAGCAATTTTATGCTGTTTTTTATTAAAAAAAATATGGTTTGTATGGGAGGTAGGCGATGCAATCGACCTAGAATTCTAATTTTTTGTGCTGTTGTGGGGACTAAAACTCATTTGTACAAAATTTCATGGCCTTAGCTTTTATTGTTTCTGAGATAATGCAAATGTCATCCTGAAATCGAAAAAGCGCACTGAGCGCCCCTACAAAAAAACTCAATAAATGAAGAAAATACCCGATAACAGTTCATAGCTGTTACACAGCACCACAATTATCGGACAAAATGTTCACACACGAAGTAAACAATATACACGTGAAACAAAAGAGCAAAGGTTAGTAAAACTACGTTCTCGCTTTTTCACTAGAACGTCAGGATTTTTTATTTAAGGGGTTACAAAATAAGTATGAAGATTAGTTTAATTGACTAATGCTTTGTTGAAAAATAAAAATAATTTTCAATATGTTTGAAGTAAAAAAACTTCCATTACTTTTAGTACCAAATCACAAAACCGAATACAATTTTTTATTTTTTCTTGATATTGTTATGTTTTGAAGTTTTTTAAGTATATTAGTAAATTTTTTTTACAATTACTTTTTGTAACTTAAAAGTCATTTAAAAAAAAAACCCTGACATTCTAGAGAAATAGTGAGACGTAGTTTTACGAGTATATGGTTAACTTTTTGTGGGAAATGTGCTGTTGTAATACACCTAATCCTGATTTTACACGGTCTTTTTTTACACGATTTTGAAATAACACGGTCGACAGAAATAAACTTATCCTGTTTTTACACGATATTTTTAAAATAACACGACAAAACTTATCCTGTTTTTACACGTTATTTTTAAAATAACACGACAAAACTTATCCTGTTTTCACACGTTTCTTTTTAGACGGACAAAAGAAATCTGATTAGAATTTGGCAGTTCCTTTGTTTTTTTTTTCTTTGATTATATGTACACACACATTGTACACACGCATTGCCAGCCAATAATGAAGGTTTGTTAATTTAATTAAGTGGTACCACTGTTTTCCACAAGGAACTGCCATTTAAATATAATTTTTCCGTAAGTTTATTTAATATGGCAGCACAATTAGATTTTGACATTTCTTTGCAAATTATACCGATAGTTGGGGGATTTACAATTTTCACTATGTACATATTCTTTTTACATTTTTTATTTTCTA
The DNA here is from genome assembly GCA_963920525.1 of Dichetophora obliterata. NCBI lineage: Eukaryota > Metazoa > Arthropoda > Insecta > Diptera > Sciomyzidae > Dichetophora > Dichetophora obliterata. The sequence goes on from OY986439.1 coordinate 173,864,125, forward strand.
TTGAGTTTTGAACTTGTAAGGTGTAAGTGAATAGTAGTTGTGTGTATTATTTGGTGGGGCTGTTTATTTATTGAAACTTAGAAATTTGTGTTTTGTTTGCTGTTATTAAGGTGAGTTTAAACTTTTCATAAAGCATAATTTATGAAATAAAACTAAAATTTTTAATTCAGCAATGAATAAGCAAAAACGAACAACTATTTCTTTGGAAGCAAAGATACAAATTCTTGACCGACTTGGAAATGGTGAAGGTCCCAGTTCCGTTGGAAAATCTTTTAATTTACACGAAGCGACAATCCGGACAATTAAAAAAAATGAAAAAGCGATTAGACAAGCAGTGACTTCTGGTACCAAATTGAGTGCTAAGTCCTCTTCGTATACGAGAAATATCGTTATAAAAAAATGGAAAAGGTTCTGTTGACATGGATAGAAGATTACACTCAAAAACGTATACCACTTGATACCAATACAATTAAGCAGAAGGCTTTAAGAACTTATGACCAAATAAAACAAATGGAGCCTTCAACGTCTTTGAAACCCACCGACGGAAACAAAAATAAATTTGCTGCTAGTAATGGATGGTTGCAAGGATTTCTAGAAAGGCATGCAATTCATAATGTCAAGATTAAGGGTGAAATAGCTTCTGGAAATATTGCAGCTGCCAAAGAATTCCCTTCACAGCTGGCCAAATTAATTGAAGAAGGTGGATACAATAGTGACCAAGTTTTTAACGCCGATGAGACCGGCCTTTTCTGGAAGAGAATGCCAAGCCGAACGTACATAGCAAAACACGAAAAAAGTGCTAGTGGCTTTAAGGTTGCAAAAGATAGAATTACATTTTTGTTTTGCAGTAATGCTTCTGGAGATCGCATGCTTAAACCTCTGTTGATTAATAAATCTCTCCGAGCACGAGCATTAAAGGGTGTCAATATTAAAAGCTTGCCAGTTCATTGGATGGCAAATAAAAAGGCGTGGGTTACTTCATCAGTTTTTAGTGAATGGTTCCACAATTATTTTGTTCCAGAAGTAAAACGTTATATGGATGATAAAGGCATGCCATTTAAAATTCTTTTGTTGATAGATAATGCCCCTGGTCACCCAATTTTGGAGCATCCTAATGTAAAAATAGTTTTTTTGCCTCCTAATACTACTGCCCTAATTCAACCATTGGACCAGGGTATTATCGCAACATTCAAAATATATTACATAAAGCGATCATTTCAATACATTTTGAATAAAATGGACAATGAGGTTAACACTACTGTTATTGACGCATGGAAAAAATTTTCCATAATGGATTGCATAAAACATGCTGCTTTGGCCTTTTGAGAAATAAGACCATCGACCTTAAATGCATGTTCTGCATGCGAAAATTCTGGTGTGACACCAAATATGGTCGATGAAGTGTGTACAGAAATAATCACTTTGGCACAAGCAGTTGGAGGTGAAGGATTTGATCTAAACGAAATAATTGTTGATAGAGTCCTTAGTGAAGACGAGTTATTGGAGGTTGCACTGGAAGACGTTGACCCAAATGGTAGCAGTGATGAGAACGAAATTCCTCCTTCAATGACCACCAGCTCAATTCTTGATGGCATTCAAATGACAAATAAATTGGCAGATCATTTTCCGACAAATGATCACATAAACGAAAGAGCTGTGAAATTTCAATCAGATCTACAATCCTGTATGGCTCGATACAAGGAGCTGTACAAAGAACTCTCCAAAGTAGGATCACAACGTACTATAACTGAATTTGCTATTAAAATAAATAAACCTGTACCTGAAACAAATTCTGGTAGGCAGATACCAGGTGAAGATGTAGACGTAGAACTAAACATTTCTAATGACGAACCAGATATTGCACCAATGCAGCGCAAAAGAATGCGCATAACATCAGAAACTGACACCGAATAATATTTATCCTTATACCATTTTTTATATTTCTATACCCCTTTTTTATGATCCTTGAATATGAGATTATTTTTTATTTTTAAATTGTGTTTTTATTTCCTGAAAACTTTAAAATGATTTTGTTTTTTATGTTACTTGAAGATGTGATTTTTTTTTAATATTTAGGTTGTGTTTTTATATCTAAAATGTGTAAATTTTTTAATTTTTGTTTTTATTTCTTTAAAATTATAAAATGACTTTTATCATTTCTCCCTGCGGGAGTTTCATTATTCGGTCTGTATTTAAAATTTTTTCTACATTTATTCAAGCTCGAGACCATTTTGAAAATTTTATATGAAGCTAAAAAATGAAAATTCATATTAGAACAAAATGGTCTTGAGCTTGAATAAATGTAGAAAAAATTATAAAATGATTATAATATGTGAAATAAAATGAATATGATATACTGAAGAACAAAATATGTGTTTGTTTTACCGAGTTATTAATTTTTGTAGTCTTTTTGAGGTTGCTGAACCAATCTAATATTTTTCCATTACGGTGTGTCTTTTTTTACACGATTTTTCCTATTCCTAGGATTCCTGGACATAAGGATTTTCTAGGCAACTGCAAAGCAGATGAACTCGCTCGTACAGGTACTACCAAGCAACTATCTGTAGACAAGGCAAGCCTTGGTATTCCTCTCACCACATGTAAACTCCTTACACATGAGTTATCCTGCATTAAAACCAACAACAGATTGTCAGCAAGAAACACGTGTAATATAACACGGCAAATCTGGCCTGAACCCAATCTTAAGCGTTCAAAAGAACTCATTTCTCTCAGTAAAGACCATATTAGCACCATGGTAGGGATGTTTACAGGGCACTGCCTTATTGGCAGACACGCTCAAGGATTTAACATACCCCACAACGACTTTTGTAGAAGCTGTAGAGATGAGGAGGTAGGAGAATCTACAGCGCTGGCTCAAAAACGCTTCCTCCACTTAGGCAAATGGTTCTTCAATGAACTTGACGAACTCTCGGAATAATCGATCCACCGAATCCTAGGCTTAGTAAACAGCTCAAACTGGTTTAAATAGAGGTAGGAATAATTAACCCTTGGTATCACAATGGACCTCATTGGCCTAAGTGTGTCTCGTTTGAGACAGCCACACTAACCTAATCTAACCTAACCTAACCTAACGTAACCTAACCTAACGTGCATACATTAATAAAAAAAAGATATGAATATGTAGTGAAATGGCATGAAAATAAATACATATTTATTTACAGCTTTTGATTGGTTAAAGATATTAGAAATTTTTACACCAAAATTATTTTGGAAGCTGTATTTAATTGTAAAAAATATAAAAACATTATTTTGAATGAATTATTTTAACCAAAAAAAAAAATTAGCTTTGTCTTATGTCAAAACGAAGCAATTTTTGCGGATTAATGATATTTGAGGAATGCATGAGGAATTAAAATTTAAAAAAAAAATAAAAACATAAACAACTTTTGTCCTATTTTTTGAGCGAACATTTTATATTTTAGAGGTCGAATATTTGCTTGCAAAATTAAAAATTGAAATTTCAATCGTTAATTTTGAGGCGATGACTTTGCCTTTAGAAAATGTGTTGTACTCAGAAAATCCTTAGTTTTCAAGATATTGCACTAGTTTTGATGTCAAAATAACGCCAATTTCTTAACATTTTATCTGTAAAAAATGTTGACCAAAAAAGCTTTCGTATATTTTTATTCGTCCATCTCTTATAGAAATGCTCTTGTTTCAGGTCCAGGGTCACTTATCTAAAATCCAATCATCACTCGTCAATCATTCTACCTCTTACTAATCTCGAGATCATCTTTTCCAAACTCTTGTTTAGTCTCAGCAGCGGTATGTTTTGAGGATATTTTAGGACTCTTGCGCAGCTTGTATGCTTTGTTCTTTCAAATATTGTTGCAAATTTGGTGGGAAATTTGTCATTCTATCCAATACAAAATATTTGTTAATTAAAAATTGCTTTAATAAGGCCATTAAATCAATCATGGTGCTTACTGTACCAATAATTTTGCTTGGCACTGTATAAGATATAATTTCTTGAGTAACACCGAATACATCGGCTAGTAGTAAATATTTTGTGTTTTATTGACCAATTCCTGGTACTTTTGTACACAAAATGTATTAACACATTGTTGCACAATAAATTTCTGTCACAAAAAGGTCTGAACTTCAATTTAAAACCATGACAACATGAAGAACAGCTAGAGTGAGTTGGGGCTGGCAACTCTGCTGCTATTGCTGCCGCTTTGATAGCAAATAAATTATGAATGCATTAAAAAACTTTTCTTATTAATTAACAGCAAACGCATTAAAATAAATAAAAATTTAAAAAATAAATTTCACTTCACTAGCACTTCCGTTTCCTGTGTGAAAGCGGAATGCATAAATATTCGTACCCTCAAGCTGATTTTTATTGTGGTGTTTTTATGTTTTCCACTGCTTGTATTTAAATCCACCATATTTAATTAGTTTGCTACGTTCGCAATGAGGTTTTAATTTTAATTAAAATATCCTGTCAATGTATTTGATGTATTTTGAGTTGTTGTTGCTGATGTAGTATTCGAAATGAATGTGGCCAACTTGTTGAGAAAAAGCAATAACAAATATTTGCAATTTTAATTTTTTGTGCTATGTTTTTTTTTTAAAAGCTACATGAGAGAGTTATTTTGAAGACTTTTTCATAGGTAGCAAGAAATTCCTAGAATTCGCATTAATTTTTTTTTTACAATATTTTCATGTTGGGCGAATTTGAGTAAATGTTACACGTTTATTGAGAATCACGAACGCTGAAATAACAGTTTTTAATTAAAACTTTTCTTTGCTCTCTTGCTTTTTGCTTTACATTTTCATTATAAATTCTATCAATTTGTGGCAGTAGCTCAACTTTTTCAAGAACACAAGCGGTAAGACGCATGCAAAATAAAATTAAATTGGTGTTCTCGCAAGAGGTTGCCGCAGCTCTGACAAATTCACGTTACTTAAAATGCCATCACCACTAAAACATCAGCCTGAATTTTAAAATTAATAATCCTTATTGCCGAAAATTTTCAAGGCTGCAGATAGATATTAAATAAAAAAATAAAAAAGTCTTTACGCAAATACAAACTTAAACACAAACACGCACACGCTGTCAAAACTCATATAAAAGCAAATAAAATCCTTTGGGAGCAGCGTGCTTTTCTTTCCACCTGCTTTATTGCCTACCCATTTTTGCTGCAAAGGCGCTGATAAGAAAACAACAACAATAATAATATATTTTTATATTTTTTTTCGGTTTATTGTTGTTTTGACAACTGGCTGCAATGCTTTCACACACTTGACAGCTGCTGTCATTTATGCATATCTGAATGTTGCTCCTTTTTTTTGCTGTTGTTGTTGCTTACTTAATTGTTTTTTTTATTCGACGCTTCTATAGGGACACGTGCGAATATTTTGCATACTTTTAGGCTGTTACCATACACACACGCTCACACACCTGCAGCCATTGACAACACTTGTTTACATTTTCGTTTTAAGCCAAAAGCAGCAACGTCTTAAATATGTTTTTTTTTTTTCTTTTTCTTTAATATTTGCAACACTTCCCCTCTCTGCTATTCACTAATAACAATAAACGCCCTCAAAGAACTCTGGACTATAAATTTAAGGTTTCTCATTAAAAGAATTTGCCTCTATTTTATGCAGAATTTTTAGTGCGTTCAAAGGAACTCACACATAAAGTGCGCTATAATTTTCTTTAAATCGTAAAATACTTGCATCAAATGTGAAAAACGTGCTGGCAGCGCATTTGTCGTTCTTCGTTCACACAGTTTTTTTCTCTCTCGATCTCTCATTCTCTTTACTAAAGTACCCAGTAGAAAATGAAAGCATGACAAAACCTACTATTTTTTAACTACAATGTAGCTGCAGTGCCTTCTTTCACATTTGTTTCAGTCACGGCCACTAAAAGACTGATGACATGTTTATTTCATGGTAAGTTTTAACCGGACTATATTTATTTAATATGACCCAATGATAAAAGAACCTAATTTTTATTGAGTATTCTGCGATGCCTCCCACTCCAGTATACAATTTAATATAACGTTTGCGGCTCAGACACTGATGGCATCTATCTTACATAGTAAATGACCATGAGTTGATATGCTGCCAGCTCTAACCTAGATGAAAAGCAAAGCAGGCCTGCCAATGGAAGGAATGTGGCAGGTTATAATTTTAATGCTAAGTTAAGAAGTATATTTTTTATATATTAAAAACTTCCCTCCTACTTTTAAGTGAGGTGCATTAGCAAAAGTATTATGTTGGCTAATGCAAAATTCCGGTTAATTTTAAGGGACAACAACTTCAATATGTTCATGATTGTTGTAATTCGTCGAAGCACTTTTGATAGCAACAATAATATTATGTATATTATTTCAACACAATCACAACAGTATGAATGGCTCATTTGGCTAGGGCTTTAGTTTTTATTCATGTATTTTGGAATCTTGAGTAGTGAGTTCAAATCCCATCAGAGACATAATTTTTTTTTTTATCTTAATGGCCTGTAATTTTTTTAGTTTATTCTGTTTTTTAGTGATTTCGTTCTGTATTTTGCATTAATTGCTTATAATGAATGATAAAGTGAACGCGTTAATTTTCTTACTCTGCGCAAGTACGTTTATTCTTAATGAAGCATATTAAGCGATGATTAGTTAACAGCTGCGATGGTCGAATGGATAACCATACGCACTTACACTCACGTAGCCGAGGTTCAAGTCTCCGGACAGTGGTAACTTTTCAACTGCCGGCAACATTAGTTGGAAATTCAGCATACATGCTCGCCTTCACATCCGCTTATATCTTTTTTCTATAGGCATGTCCTAGGACGGCATGTCTGTCAAATTAACTGCCGTAGCAGCAATGCAGCACGCAACTCATGGTATGAATGCAGAATTAATACCGTGAGATGCATGCAGCATTTCTGTTCATTTTGCAGACATGTATTGATTCTGCATTCATACCATTAGATGCATGCTGCATTGCTGCTTTAATTTGGCAGATATGCTAGCCTATAGAAAAAAAATATAAGCGGGTTTGGAAGCAAGCATGTCTGGTGACATCTGAGGCATATTGCCGGCAAACATACAGCAGCAAATTCCGTGTCAAATACGGAACGAAAACAAAAAATAACACTCTGAAAAGAAACAAACGAAAAACCCCAATCTTTTGCTTCAATCAAGATTCTTAGGGCATTAATCTGTATCACGAAGCAGCACACCAACGACAAGCAAGACACGAGAAGCAATAGAATTTCGTATAGAAAAAAGTATTGCTTCTCGTGTCTTGCTTGTCGTTGGTGTGCTGCTTCGTGATACAGATTAATGCCCTTAAAAACACAAAACCGTTTTATCATATTCCGCTTAAAGTTTTCACAAATTCACTTTATTTTTAATTCAAAGAGTATGAATGAAGAGCACAAAAGAGTTCGCATCACACTCCGCTTCCAATTTTCCATTAAAATATCATCGATGAACATTTTTTTCTAGCGGGCAGGCAAGCAATGGCTTTGAGCTTGTGGATGGCTGAGTATTTAATTAAATTGTGACATTTTATGTACTGCAGAAAATGTCGCAAAGTGCGTTTGCACAAATTTATGTGTTCATTTCGTTTAATTATCAGCTCAAGCTTCGTGAGAAAATTTTGATGATGAGTAAAATAAACAATCAAAACATCGCCATAGCGAAAAACCTGTACTTGAACATTTATCTGAGACAACTGAGGAATTAACAAGCGTGAGCGGCTATTAAATTAAATACTAGAAATAAAATGCAAGCATTTATTTTATTGTTGTCATAATTGGCTTATGAGCAAGCTCATCAGCTTCGAAGCATACAAGCTATGTCGGTTGCAATTTGCAAACCGATATTTTTGTCTCAAATGAGTATGGTTTTTTAATTCTTAAGTATAACAACAGTGGCTGTGTGAAATAAAGCCCCAAATTTTAACTGAAATAAGAACAAACTTTTCAATATAAAATAAAGGTTCAGGGAAATAACGCCCAATGAAATAACGCCCAAAATAAAAAATGAAATAAAGCCCAAAAATTTTCCATACAAATTTGGGCGTTTTTTCATAATGAAATAAAGCCCAAAACTTTGGGGTTTATTTCATTGAAATTGGTCTTTAATTCATTTTTCTATTTTGGGCGCTATTTTATAATGAAATAAATTCCAAAAATTAAAAATGAAGTAAAGCCCAAAAATTTTCCACACAAATATGGGTGTTATTTCATAATGAAATAATGCCCAAAATTTTGGGCTTTATTTCACTGAAAATGGACTTTATTTCATTTTTCTATTTGTGGCGTTACTTCATTTTTATTCAGATATAACTCTTTTTATGTGAACTATTTGTCATCAAAAATTTAGATCAATTTCAAATTCAATTCAGTAGTACTGTAGACTGCGAAGCCGGTGTTGGACTTACTGAGGGTCATCATCCCTAAGCAGCGACCGAAGGCCGCCTATTAAAAAGAGAATTATATCCAGAAGTACTGTAAAACGAAAAAAGGGCATGTCCGTATAAAGCCCAAATGGTTTTTATATTTATGATAAAACCATTTGCCCTTATACGAAATGTGGTTTTGAAATTCCGTACAAGGAAAAACCATTTTATCGGCCAAATATCATTTTATGTGGTGGGGCAATATTTCATATTAAAAAAAGATCCCGAATTTGGGCCCTTATTTAATTTTTCGTTTTGTGTGCATTTGTCCAGAGGTCTAGAGCCTTTCCTGGTCACTTTATGGTCACGGTCAGAAGAACCACAACTGTTTTTTTTTAATATTCTGAAAATTAGGACTTAATTTTTCATTTCCGTTTAGGTTTTATTTCAAAATGTACATACTCCTAAATATCAGGTTTTATTTCATATTTTTTCTTTAGGTCTTATTTCACCAGAGATTAAGAGTTATTTCATCTTTCAACATTAGGACTTATTTCATTTACTGTTAGGAGTTCTTTCATTAGGAGTTTTTTCGCGGAGCCGGTAAATTTTCCCAATTTTTTTCCGAAAAGATTTTGGGTTTTATTTTATTTTCGGCTTGGGCGTTATTTAATTTTTTTGGGCTTTATTTAATTTTTGATTTTGGGCGCTATTTCATTTTTGTACGCCCAAAATATTTTGGGTCTTATTTCATTTTTAGTTTGGGCGTTATTTCATTTTTTATGCTTTATTTCATTTTTTATTTTGGTCGTTATTTAATTTTTTATGCCCAAAATGTTTTGGGCTTTATTTCATTTTTTATTTTGGGCTTTATTTCATTGGGCGTTATTTCCCTGAACCTAAAATAAATACACGAATACTCTGAGTTTTTTTTTTGTTAGTTAAATTTTGAAAAAAGCTCAAATTTTTAGAACAAAACAAAATCCTGTAATTTTTGGGGTCTTCTTTTTTCTTTCTTAATAATTAATATACGCTTTTTCGTCTAGATAAGATAATTGTACTATTTTGAGGCCATATACTTATTTTTGGGATTTTTTGGCCATTTTTATTTTACTATGAGACAAGTTCTTATTATCTAATTTTGTTTTCTGCCTGGAGTTTTGTTTTTCTAAAACTTTATTTACTCACAGATCCATATCCAGTACTTATAAAAAGTTAGAATTTGATTGAAAATTAGTATTTTTCTCACTCATTTCATATATATGTTCAATAAAATTATGTTAGTGAAATATTAATGATGACATTTTTCTGATTACTATTTTGCATTTTTTAATTTAAAAAGTATAGTTTTCTTAAAATACTTGTTAGGGTTGTAAGCGTGTAAAATATTTGTTGCAATATATATTGAGCTTATAATATATGTATATTAGAGTGGCCCTTATTTTTTTTTTCGAAAGTAATAAATTGCGGGTCGGCGTTTTCTTCTTTCACTAAACAAAAGTAAGCTGTGAAATTTTCAGAAATAAATATTGATATTTAAACGTGCCGCTTGCAACCTCAGCTGAAAATCTGATTTACATGGGGAAAAAGTGCTATTTTCTAAAATATTCCAAAAAAATTTTTTAAGTACATATTTTTGAAAAAACTGGTATTTATCTTGTTTTTAATTTAGTTTTTTTCAAAATGCTAACTCCGTGATTAAAATTAGACAAAAACTACCAGAGCAGTGATTTTTCACTTTTCGAAAAAAATCTCATTTTTTTCCTTGAGTATTAAAAAATCGCAAGAATCCAAATTTGAAAAAATTTAGTTGAAATGTTGTGGAAATATTTTCTTAAACTAAATTTCAAACAGATACAAAAAATTGTGGGATTACGTTAAATAACCTGGTCGTTATGAAATTTTTTGTTAGAAGTGTACCTTTTAGGAAATCTCGAGTTTGGGTATTTTTACGAAAAAAATTCCCAAAAATTAAAAAATGCACATTAGGAAATAAGTATCAAAAGGTGACTTAAAGATAATTGTGATATATTTTGTTCAAAAATTTAAAAAAAAAAAAACAAGATTCGGATACCAAAGTTATAGCTTTTGAAACTTGACTTTTTTTCCAAAAATTCTAAAAGTGCCTGTTTCTAGCATTTCGAACACAAAAAAAAAACCATAAAAATATCTAAAAAACTATGTTTCTCATTTTAAATTACTTTTTTTATTAAAAAAAAAAAATATAACAGATTTTAGTTAGAAAAAAATTTGGAATTCCAGGGCTGCCAACATATCATACCTTGGTTTTAGAAAAATAAAACAAATGAAAAAACCTTAAAAACCAACAAATTTCATTGGTTGCATTGGCTGCATCGTCTAAAAATTTATTTATTTAGACATCAGTCAAAATTCACTTTACCAGAAGAAGAAATATTTTTGCATTTGTTATAAGTTTTTACGTAAACGCTTGTGTAGTTAAAAGAAATTTGCTTGAAATTAGTAAATATTTGCTATTTGAGTTTATTATTTATATTTGCATGACTTAAGTAAAAATTTGCTATTTGAGCTTATAATAAATAACTAAGCAAACTTTTGCTTGAATTAATTAGAAATTTGCTTTTGCTGTTTATAATAACTTAACAACTTAAAATTTTGATTGAATTTAATCAAAATTTTGCTTTTTCCTTAATACATGAGGAGTGATTACAATTTAGTAATCCTTTTCTAAAATCACACCGTGATTGAGCAAAGTTTTGCTGATTTGCTTTTAAGCAAAACATTTGCTTGATTCAAGCAAAATAATTATCTCCATGAAGAACGTTTGGGGGGAGGATTTGATCATACTTCGACTACATTTTAATGTTCTTTGATTTCAGATAATTTCCAACTGAGATACAGTGAACACGGCAAATCGTCTTTTTCCAAAGACGTCTGGAAAAGCTTTGTCATAGGGTTGTTTGCCGATTTTTTTTTCATAAAATAATTGCATAATATTATTAAACTGATACCTTATAGTGTACAAAAGGTTTCAAAAAATTTCCTCTATTCAAATTTTTTAAATCAATTCACAAAAAAAAATGTTTTTTACGCTAAAACCCATAATCCTCCCTTAACCCATTAATGCTCACTACCAGAATCCATTGAGTTTAGCTTTTACAATTTTCAACATAAATTTGTATTACTATAAGACGGAAAACTCCGAAGTTTTATAAAAAAAATTCAAAGGATTTGGGTGTGGTGAAGCGTATGATCATAAACTCATAAGGGGTTTTTAAGTAGAGAAATAAAAAAAAACAAAAAAAAAAATAGAAAAATGATAAATTGGAAAATTTTCATTTCGTAGCGTAAGCGTTCAACTTTAACGTAATGCACTTTTTAATTTTATTTTCTTTTTTTTTTAAATTAATAATACAAAATAACTCACCTGAGTAACATTTCTCACTTTTTTTTTTAATACTGCATTAACAAGCGCGAGCAAGTAAACAAAAAGCATTAATATGTTAATTTTTTTTTAAAAAGCCTACTTTTGGCTTTCTCACACTGTTGGGAACAAAAGTTTTACAGTGGCTGAGGATTTTTGAGGAATTTTTTAAAAATGCTTTAATCGCGTATAGTCATTAATGGGTATCATACGTTGTCATTAATGGGTCAATAACTTAATGAACAAGGTAACAACGTTCATTATCATTTTAATTTCACAGCCAAAGTGGTTTGGCCGATAACAATTGCATAAATAAGTTATCGCATACAAAAGGAACTCATGTTTTCATAATAGCACTGGAAAAAATTGTTAACCAGATCTTAAAACGCGTTTTCTGAAAAATCATGTTTTTCAAACTGATCTCGACGATGTCTTAAGAACTACCCAATAACTTTTTTTAATGACTTTAAGGATTAAGTTGATTTTAGAGCACTTTAAAGAGCGGAAAATGTGGAAAAACTCTACTAAAAATTCACTTGTCCGCCATTTTTGTACTGTTCAACTATTTATTGATATTATAGTTTTTTATTTAACTCTAAAAGACTCTTTTCTGTGAACGCTATCAGAATGTGGAATTTGCTACCTTCAAGAATCAAAAGTCTCCGAAATAAGCACAACTTTAAGCATGCAATATTCCAACACTTTTCTTGATACTATCTCTCTTCTATTTTTTATTTTATTAATGTTATCTTCTTCATTATTTGATAAAGTTTATTAAAGGTAATTTATAATAAAAGTCTAAATTCAATTCAACTATAATTTATTGTTAAGATTTAAGATTATAACTAAGTTTAATTTCTTGAGTCAAATGCATTTGTTTGTTGATTATAACTTAAATTTAAAATTTAAAGTTAAATTTAGTTGTTGCTTACAATTTTTTTTTTTTAATTTATAATAAGTAATTTAAAATTTTTTGTTTTTATTTGTTTGGTGGTTATAACTTGTTGTTATTCTTTGATTTCTTACTGCATTTAAAAGACTTTGTCTTATATGTGAACATGATTATTAAATTCAATAATAATAACAATAATTAAATAATATAGGTTTAAAGGTTCAAGCTCCAATAAATTATATATAATTTTTAAAATTTTTTCGTTTTTTTTGTATCAAATGACATAAATATGCTGTGCGATCAAGACCGTTTTTATATCTTTTTTTTTCAACGTGACGTTTGACGGCGTATTGGTACTTCACCTTACACTTTTATGCACCAAATAAAAATATTTTCCTTCACTTTAAGAATCAAATAATTTCCAAAATACCGAAGCTGTTCATTAACTTATATGAAAGAAAAAATCAAGAACATCACCGTGTTTTTCAGTCTCTAGAAGAGAACCTGCCCTTAATATCTTACCACACTACTCATATACAATTTTCAGTTTATCTTCATATTTTGGCAAAAATTAAAAAATTAGGAATATCTTTGTTTTTATTTAATATAATAAAAACATTCTGGATTACTAAGGGGGCTTTGAACTACCTGAACCCCTCCCCCTTATCCAGGTTTTAAAAACTTGTTTTTATTAAAGAAGAAATTGTTGCAATATGCAATGTGTTTCTGTATTTAGTTTTTAGTGAATTCTGTTTTTATTATTGACTGAAATAAAATTTACCGAAAACGTTTTGTTAGTAGAAAAGTAGAAAAAATTTAAAATTGTACCAAAAAAGTACAATTGTACCGAAAATGTCAACCCTGAAGTATATTAGACCTTACCTTATTTGTATAGGAAATTTTTAAGCTCATTCGAATTTCGCTGCCAGAAGGAAATTAGTTTCGGTGAGGTCTAAAAGCATTTTTACAAAATTTGGTCCCGATTGAAACATTTTTTATTTTCCAATTAAAAGATCCCTGACATCGACAAGATAATCTTAAAAATACATTTGTTGTATTAAAGGAGCTGATGAGATCATCAGCATTGTCATTATGTCAGTATTTTGGTTCTCCCAACCATTTTGTCTTGTGCGACCTATTCTGTAACTTTTGTAGTCTTTATTTTTGGTTCCATGGGCTTTTGACGATAGCTCACCATTTGGAAAATTTTATTATTTCCTCTCCAAGGCAAAATATTTTATGAAGAGTTTGAGTTATGTCCTTCCAATTTCCATATAAGTTGATGTGTAAATTCTGCATTCCTAAAGCGAACTTTCCAAAATTTTCAGCGGCAATTATGTACTTGGCAAGAATTTATGGCACTAAAAATTTTTCGTAAAATTTTTTAAATGCTCTATTTTGATTATTTTAATGGATGCAGTCACTTCAACATCTGCAAAAAAACGCCTCGCAGTGTTGACATCGTTGCTATTTCCAAAGCCTTGCTTAGCAAACTTAATACGGAACCCGGTTTCTTCTCGGAACTCATCTTTAATTCTTTTTTTTTTGCCACTATAAAGCTATGTTTTGTTTCATGTTTGCACTAAGACTTTCAAGTTCTTTGTTATTTTATTTGAACGCTGAAACTTCATTTCATATACTATTTTTAAGCAATGTTCCATAACACGTATTCTTGCATGAAATGGTGAAAGCCTTAGCTTATACATTTCTTCGATATAGGTATAAGCCTTGCTATTGACTTTGATAAATTGCTTTTGCGTAGCATGGAAAACAGTATACGATCTTGTTTTTTTGTTTATTACACACAAGTAAAAATAAATCAATGGGTTTTTTTATAAAATAGATACTTTTTTCTACATTGCAATCTTCCGGGAAAAACCAACTTATTTTCGATGAAAGACTTATTTTCGATATTGTGATGTACAGTGGAGAGCAAGTGTGGATACATGTTCATCCCATTAGAATTTGAATAGTTGTAAAACGCTTAAAAATGCAGCAATCGCAACCAAATTTTTTTTTTAACTAACTCTTTATTAAACTCAAAATTACAATATGTAAGAAAAGTTTCAACCTTAAAAGATAAAAAAAAAAGACTGTAATTCAAATGATGAAAATAATCAAAGTATCCCCTTTTGCACGTTATAAAATGAATTCTTTAAAATTATATATTTTGTCCGAAGACCCTTGGCTTTAATCACGCTGTCTACTCGTTTGAGCATGCTCTCAACCAGTTTTTCTATTAGTTAGTGCTAAATACTGTCCCACTTCATTGGAACCTGGGACCAAAGCTAGTTTAAGTTTTTCAACAAAGCCCATACATTTTCGATCGGGCTTAGATCTGGGCTTTGAGCTGGCCACTGCATCTTTAGAAATGGTTATGGGCTCATTTTTTAACAATTTTAGCAGTTTACTTTAGGTCTCCATCATGTTGAAAAATTTTGTCCACAATGTCTGGTAGATTTTGTTCCAAAATACGAAGACAATCTTCTTTTTTCATTATGCCATTAATTTTAGTAACGGCCCAACATTCCACCGAGTGAAGCACTCCTAAACCATCAAGCTACCTCCTCCATGCTTCATTGTTTCTTTAAATTAATACTGTTTTAGTCTTTTGTAAGGGCGGTGCCAGAAGTGCGGCTTTCCATCAGACTGAAAGCGGTCAATTTTGGTCTTGTTCGACCATATTACCCTCTTCCAGTCACCTGCGCTCCAATTCTTGTGATTCTTGCAAAACTTTAGGCGTGCCGCTACATTTTTCATTGAAAGTGCTGGCTTCTTTTGTTTAACAGCCGATGTCAGACCAATTCTCCGAAGCGCTCTGCATGCAGTCCACTCACTTACGGGTTTGTTTAAGGCGGCTGCAGCTTCTTTTGGTGTTGTCACTTGCTTGTTCGTTACAAGCCGCTCCATAGCTCGATTATCTCTTTCGGTAAGCAATCTTGGTAGCGATTTTTTTTTGATTCAGGAGCAATTACATTGCGTCTTTTTCTTACTTGAAGAACTGTGCGGTGACAAATGCCTAACAATTTAGCAATATCCCGTGCTGAAAAACTGTTTTTTGTCATTTCAACAATTTTATTTTCCAAGTTTTCGGATATGTTCTTTATTTTCACTTAATAATCTCACCTTAATAAAGCCAACCTTAATAATCTCACACAAAATATTTAAACGAGATACTGAATCAGTCAAACTTTTATGCAATATATCTGTTTCGATGAGTTTTAAAACAATTGTACTGACGGTGAAAATTTTATTTCTTTTGATTCATAAATCAGTACTGTCATTAATGATTGGAAGGTGTCTTTCATAACACCTATTTTGAAGCCAGGAAATAAGAATAATATTGAGAATTATAGACCTATCACAAAACTTTCGGCAGTAAGCAAGCTATTTGAAAGCGTTGTAAAAAATAAGATTATTTTTTTGATTAAAAGTATAATTTCACCATTTCAACATGGATTTTTATCGGGTCGTTCTACAGTTACTAACCTTGCTTTATTTTCTCACTTTTGCAATTCTGCATTTATAAACGGAAATCAAGTTGATGCTATATATACAGACTTCTCGAAGGCTTTTGATAAAGTCGCACATTCAATATTGATTAGAAAGCTAAGCATGTTGGGTTTTCACTCTAGTTTATTAAACTGGTTTAAATCTTATCTCAATAATAGATTGTCTTATGTTCGATTAGAGAATACTATCTCTAATGCATTTATAGCGTCTTCGGGAGTGCCCCAAGGTAGTATACTAGGGCCGATACTATTTTTACTATTTATTAATGATATAACTGACAAAATCAAATTTTCAAACTGTCTTTTGTTTGCAGATGATTTAAAAATTTTTAAGAGAGTTGTTAGTTCTGTAGATTCTGATTTACTTCAAGTAGATTTAAATGAATATAATGAATGGTGTATTAAAAATCGATTATATCTTAATCTAGGTAAATGTGCTGTGGTAACTTACTCTCAATCAGAAAACCCTTTAATATCATCTTATGTTATTGATAATTTTTCGTTAAGTCGGTTGAATGAAATTAAAGATTTGGGTGTGATCTTTGATTCCAAATTTTTGTTTGCGGCCCATCTGGATTTTATAATACCCAAAGCTTATGCTATGTTGGCTTTTATTCGAAGAAATAGTAAAAGTTTTTGGGATCCCTATACAGTTAAGTCCTTATACACTTCATTCGTAAGAGTGAAACTGGAATATGCGGTATTTATATGGAGGCCGTATTATGTCTCTCATATAAATCGCTTGGAACGAGTACAAAAATCATTTTTAAGATTCGTTCTGCGTCACATTAATTTTGATGAGCCTATGCCTTCATATGATGCCAAAAGAAAACTGTTAGGCTTAAGCTCTCTCTGTGATAGGAGGACATTATTGTCATTATTGTTTATTTATGATATTGTTGTGGCAACTGTAGATTGCCCATCTCTTTTGTAGTTAATTAACTTTAATGTTCCTCAAAGATCTCTTAGACACTCAGATTTATTTTATTTAAGCACTTACCGTACGAATTACGCTCATAACTCACCAATTAATAGAGCTTTATATGAATTAAATATTTTGTCATCTAAGTGCATTTTGGATTTTACATCTTCTAAACAGGCATTTAAAAATCTATTAAAAAATATTATTTAGTCAGTATCTTAGTCAGTTAAGAATATTTCATTTGACTATATATGTAAATAAATAAATAAATAAAAAAAATTAGTTTTTGCTGATTAGTTTAATTATTTTTCAAAATATAATCAATTTTTTACTGTCGATGACTTAAGAAGAGCTTAGTCACGCATTTTCCATTGAAACGCATTTTCAGAGCTTATACTTAAGTACAACTTAAGTATTGATTGTGAAACCGGGCCTAAGACTTACTCTTGTCCTTAGTAAGCTGATTCAACACCTCGCCGATAATCTATTTAAATTTTAAAACTCAGTTGTTTTCACATTCATTTTTAAGACAGCGGAGAAGAATTGTTCCCTCTAATGACATCATGTTCAAAAAAATGGCGTGTTTAACGAAAGGAAATGCTTCCTACATTCTTTGGAATGTTTCCTGCGTAAATCTGGGAATGTTTCCATTTCCCAGATGGAATTAACGATTGGATGGTGTGAATCTTTTTATAAATGTAGTGTACGTCGAAGCGACTAACATTGGCTTTAACGTAATTGTTTATACCAACACGCGTACTGCGTAAGGGGTATATTAACTTTGTCACTCCGTTTGTAACGCTAATAAGGAGACGTGGTCGATAGAGAAAAGTATATATATTTTTGATCAGCATTACCTCCTGAGTCGATTTAGCTACAATATGTCCGTCTGTCCGTATGTCCGTCTGCCGACACCATTAGAGCCACAATTTGTAAGCTATCGTAATGAAATAAAAAATATGCTTATATTCAAAAAACAAAGATAAAATTCGGGAATGAGCAAAATCGGATGAAAACCACGCCTACCTCCCATACGAAGTGACTTTATCAAAACGGCTTCTCTTAAAATGCCACAAAAATTAATATATGAACTTGCAATTTTGCACATTAGCTTTGGAGTTAAATGTTCACCACATATTTGAAATTCAACAAAATTGGATGAAAACCACGCCCACTTCATAAGTGGTTATCACAGTGGCGTCATTATAATACAAAACCTTCATAAATTCAACAAAATGAGGGTTTAAACTTGATATTTTACACATACTTACTTACTTACTTAGTTGGCGCTACAACCGTATGTCGGTCTTGGCCTCATCTAAGAATTTGCGCCAGCCATTTCTGTCTTTCGCTTGCTGGCGCCAGTTGGAAATTCCAAGTTTCGTCAGGTTGTCCTCTACTTGGTCTTTCCAACAAAGATGCGGTCGTCCTCTTCTGCGTTGACCGCCGCTGGGTACCGAATCGAATGTTTTCTTCACTGGAGCATCGTCTTTCATGCGCTGAACATGACCAAACCAGCGAAGCCGCTCGATTTTAATGCGCTTGACTATGTCGATGTCAGAGTACTGCTCATACAGTTCATCATTCCACCGTATTCGGTACTCACCATTGACGCAGATTGGTCCGTAGATCTTACGAAGAATCTTTCTGTCGAATGCTCCTAAAGTCTTTTCATCTCAACTGCTCAGCGTCCAGGTTTGTGATGCGTAAAGTAGGACGGGTATGATGAGCGATTTAAAGAGCGTGATTTTCGTTCGTCGAGAGAGGGCTCTGCTTCTCAATTGCCTACTGAGCCCAAAGTAACACCTGTTGGCAAGAGTTATTCTTCGCTTGATCTCAATGCTGATGTCGTTGGTTGAGTTAATGCTGGATCTCAGATAGACGAAGTTGTTCACAACCTCGAATGAGGTATTGTCAACGGTAACGTGGGTTCCAAGACGCTGAGACTGTTTGTTTGTTGACACTAAGTATTTCGTCTTATCTGCATTCACTGCCAGACCCATTCGATTTGAATCTCTTTCTAATCTGAAAAATGCTGCACTGACTTCGCGTTTATTATGGCCAATGATATCTATGTCATCAGCATACGCGAGCAGCATAACACTCTTGTAGAATATTGTGCCACTACGTCTCAGATTAGCAGCTCGGATGATTTTTTCCATCATTAGGTTGAAAAAGTCGCACGATAAGGAATCACCTTGTCTGAAACCTCGTTTGGTAATAAATGGTGGGGAGAGGTCCTTCCCGATTTTAACTGCGCTGCTGGTGTTGCTCAGTGTCATCCTGCAAAGTCGTATTAGTTCTGCAGGAATACCAAATTCAGACATGGTGGAGTACAGGTGCTTCCTTATTGGGCTGTCGACGGCGGCTTTGTAGTCGACAAAAAGGTGGTGGGTGTTGACATGTTTTTCTTAAGTCTTCTCCAAGATTTATCGTAGCGTGAAAATCTGGTCGATGGTGGACTTTCCAGGTCTCAAGCCACACTGATAAGGTCCGATCAGTTCGTTTACAATGGGTTTCAATCTTTCACATAAAACGCTCGACAGGACCTTATATGCGATATTAAGAAGGCTTATCCAACGGTAATTGGCACAGATAGTGGGATCGCCTTTCTTGTGGATTGGGCAGAGCACACTGAGATTCCAATCGTTCGGAATGCATTCTTCCGACCATATTCTGCATAGAAGCTCGTGAATGCATTTAAGTAGAGCTTCGCCTCCGTTCTTAAACAGCTCAGCAGGTAACCCATCAGCTCCCGCGGCTTTGTTATTTTTAAGCCGAGCTATAGCTGTCAGAACTTCATCATAGTCGGGCAGCGGAACCTCAACGCTGTCATCCAAAATTGGGGTTTCCGGAATATCATCCCTATTGGCGGGATTGTCAGCGTCGCCATTTAGAAGCTTAGAGAAGTGTACGTCAGTGTACTCTGGGCATCTATCACTAGATTCCCGTTTTCATCCTTGCAGGAAGAGGCCCCGGTTTTAAAACCATCGGCAAGGCGTCTTTTTTTTCGAAAAATTTTCGGGCCTCATTCCTGTCACCATACATCTCAATCTTCTCCTGCTCGCGCTTTTCTGTCTCTCTTTTTTCCGCCTGAAAATATGTCTCTCTTTCCTCCTCTTTTCTTTGTATCGCTCCTTAGCAGCGCGCGTTATTACCGACTGCAGGGTGGCTTTGTAAGCGGCGTCTTTCTCTGCAGTGGCGTCGCGACACTCCTGTTCGTACCACTGGTTTCGGCGAGGGCGTTGGTAGCCAATCACTTCTTCAGCAGCCGCACGCATGGAGTTGGAAATGTGTGTCCACTGCGCGCATATATCATCGATTGGAGGAGTGCTTTGAAGCAGGAGTGAGAGTCGAGTGGTGAAAGCATCGGATGTCTGTTTCGATTGCAGCTTGTCGACGTCTAGCTTTCTCTGTGTAGGGTTGCGTGTATTCTTAGCTGCGCACAGACGTGTACGGATCTTGGCTGCTACAAGATAGTGATCCGAGCCAATGTTTGCACCACGGATCGTGCGTACATCCAATACACTGGAAGAGTGCCTTCCGTCGATCAAAACGTGATCAATTTGATTTTTGGTTTTTTGATCAGGGGACATCCAGATGGCTTTATGAATATTGAGATGCTTGAATCTAGTGCTACTTACGACCATGTTTCGTGCTGCGGCGAAGTCAATCAGCCTCATTCCGTTATCGGAGGTGTTGTCGTGGAGGCTGAACTTTCCGACTGTTGGACCAAAAATATTTTCCTTGCCCACCTTACGTTGAAGTCACCAAGCATGATTTTTACGTCGTGACGGGGGCAGCGCTCGTAAGCATTTTCAAGGCGCTCGTAGAAAATTTCCTTGATCTCATCGTCCTTGTCTTCTGTCGGAGCGTGCGCACATATTAGGCTTATATTGAAAAATCTAACCTTGATTGATGGGCCTTGATCTAAACTTGATGGGCTGTAGTCTCTTGCCAACTAAAAATCCGCATCCAAACTCGTGCTTCTCCGCATGGCCGCTGTAGTAGATATCACAGGGTGCATGCCGAATGCAACCCTGTCCCTTCCATCGCATTTCTTGGATAGCAGTGATATCAGCTTTGTATCTTTCCAAGACATCAGTCAGTTGGATAGAGGCACCTTCCCAATTAAGGGTTCGGACATTCCAGGTGCATATCCGTAAATCATTATCAGTTTTTCGTTTGCGGTAGTCGTCATCAGATTTAGGGATCAGTTTTCTTCTTTTCTAAACAAGTTTACACAAAAACTTTGATAATTAGGATAAACATTTAGTTCCAAATTTTATATATTTGGATAAAAACCACGCCCTATAAAAGTGGGGTCATCAAAATTATACAACATTAACAACTTTGTATATATTAAAATACGGATGTGGTTGTATTTTTAATTTGGTACAGTCAAAGTTAATTGCTTTGTTGTAGGAATAAAGTGTTTTGGTAAAATATACATAATTTTTCCATTTTCAACAGCTTTTAATGTATTTTATGTACCAACAGCTCCTCTATAACGAGTTTTGAAGCGTGTTAGTCGAATCGACTAACATTGGTTATAACGTATTAGAAATATGATTGGTCATCCAGAGTTAAAGAAGCATTTTATATACCTCGACGACGTCATGCCTCCTTTAATTAATTCCATATTAATTGATGTTATCTTTTTCTTTCCGTCTTCACTTCTCAACGCACTTGTGGTCAGTTGTTAATTTTTCTTTCCCGCTATGCAAAAACAAAGAAATCATGTCCCAGTGGGCATTTTAGTGAGTGCTTCGAAAAATAAGGCATGCTTCCAATGCTATTATTGGTGTCAAAAAATTGGTGGTGAAAAAATTTACAAAAAAAAATTCCAAAAATAATTTTAAATACACAGAACAGTTTGTAAAAAATGAAGATTTAATAAAAACAAACAAAATGTTTTTTTTGTCCGAGTTGGGTCTCGAACCCGAGCTCCCGAAAACTAACACATTACATGTTATATTTTATTAAAATATTTATATGGAAAAACTCCAAGTTTTTCCTTAAATTTTTGTATAAAGAAAATTTATAAAAAAATTTAAAAAAAATTTTTAAACACACAGAATAGTTTGTGAAAAAATGTAGATGTTAAAAAAACAACAAAAAATTTTTTGTTCGAGTTGGGTCTCGAGCCCGGGCTCCCTAAAGCTTACTTTCATTTGTATTGATGCAAAATAAGCGATTGATTCTTAACAACCACGATAGATGAGTGGGTAAGATGTCGGACCGCCGCATGAGAGGACCATGGTTCAAATCCGAAATTGTTGGTCGTTTTTTATTTGAAGTTGATATTGATATTGCTTTTCCTTCTAACGTGACGTCTCGAAAGAACGCTTTTGGCAGGTCTCTTTTTAGCAAGGAGAGCGGAAGGCCTGACAAATTTTCCCATTTCATACAAGCAATACAATGGTGTTTGCAAGGAGTGTGGAAGGCCTCAGAAAACCTAACCCAGGCCTGCTAGAAGGCCTTGGAACTACTGCAATTGCCCACTAAGGTACCAACAACAACACAAACGCATTCACATTAACAAAAGAAAACACCTACTTAACGATGTTAATAAAGCAACATTTTTTTTTTTTTGTTATATTTCTTGCTGCTTTTGTTCTTTGGATAGCCAATACACAATCCTTTTAATATGTTATTGTGATCTGCTGCAACATAGTGTGACGGTGGTTTTTTCTATTGGCTGAGGCCAGCTCAGCCGTGCCAGGGTCAAATGAAAGGACCACAGACTTCCAAAAAATAATAAAAACAGCGCAGTTTTCCAGTTAAATTCAACTTCTTTATTTTTAACTTCGACTTAATATCAACTTATTATACTTATTGTAGTGCAGTGTCGTGTAGGTCGGAGTGAGTGTTCGTTGATGACGGTTGAAGGTTACTGTTGGTAGTCGAGAGAGATGGTTTTAGTGAATCGGTATCGGTGAACGGTAATCGTTAATTGCTGTCGTTAATCGCTGTCGGCAATTGGTGTCGGTAATCGGTGATCAACAGGAAGGCTGAAAATAGCGCTAAAAGGAATGCTGACTTTAATATTCGAAAACAAAAGATAATAGCAAAGAGGATAGGCAGAGGTCTTGGTCGATGAGTCCAAATGAGGACCCTCCAGGATCTGGCCTGTTAATAAGATTCAGGTAACAAAACTAAGAGAATGATTAAAAGTGTGCCGCCTCTGGTGGATGCGAACCAGGACTGGTTTGCTCCAGAGGAAGAAGGCACAAAATAAAAAGTGTGCCACCTCTGGTGGATGCAAGCCAGAGCTGGTTTGCTTCAGAAGAAGAAGATACGCAAAAATTAAAAGTGTGCCGACTCTGGTGGATGCAAACTAGGAGTGATTTGCTCCAGAGGAAGAAGGCACGCAAAAAATTACCGTGTGTTGACTCTAGTAGATGCAAGCCAGAGCTGGTTTGCTCCAGAGGAAGAAGGCACACCATAAATTACCGTGTGTTGACTCTGGTAGATGCGAATCAGCAATGATTCGCTCCAGAGTACGACACTAAAAAAAAATCAAAAAAGTGTGTCGACTCTGGTAGATGCGAACCAGAGATGATTTGCTCCAGAGTTCTGCGCACAGAACCGGAGTCCAACTCCTCGAGCTTACCTAAAAGGAATGCTGACTTGGTTGGTTTTGTGCCGCCCTTTTACATTAGTTAAGAAAAAACCAGTTAAGAATTATATGTTTGCCGTATGTATTGCTGTAGTGTATTATTTGAAGCTACTCTTTTGTGTTATTTTGTCATAAGTATGTGTGTTTGTGTGTCGTCAGTTTGTTTTATGGTGTCTTGAATATGTATGTAGCGTGTGTCTGTATGTATGGTTTAGTGACGGGTGCAATAGTAAGGTATTTGTTGTTGCTGTTATTTTTTCATAAGTAAGTATTGTGTGTCGGTATGTTCAACAGCTGCAATATTTTATATAGTTATAATGATAATTATATACAATAGCTTAAGTTATAATAAAACAATTATTTAAATTAGTTTAAAGATAAGTAATAATGAATTGTATTTGTAATGTTTGTAACGTCATGTTACAATAGCTTCACTCATTCTAATGTAGGATTGCTAATGCACAGTCCTTTAAATATATTATTATCATCTGCTGCATCATAGCTTTACGCATTCACTTGTAGGCTATGTAGGTTAGTTAATTCACAATCCTTTTAATAGATTCATGTCATCTACTGCAACACAAATTCAGTTTATACTTACTGCATTATTCTGTATCACGAAGCAGCACACCAACGGCAAGCAAGACACAAGAAGCAATAGTTTTTCCTATACGCAATTCTATTGCTTCTCGTGTCTTGCTTGTCGTTGGTGTACATTTTCATTATACAAAATAAAGCAGTTAATATTGGATGAACAACAGTACGTAGCAAATGGTTTTGGATTAGTTGGTAGCGTGTAGAACTATCAATCGAATGGTTGTTAGTTTCACTGGTGGTTACGAGGAATTGTTTTTAATTTTATATTTCTTGTTGTAATAGACGCAAACAAAAAGCAACAACAATTCTAAGAAAAGGGTGTATGAAAAAGTGTTGTTTTTGAGATTTCACTCAAGCAAATTACAAAACGAGGCGTAAAAAGCTTCGCTTCAAATATGCCGGCTTTTTTAATATTTTACAACCTTTCAAACAAACTATATATCTCCGCTTTTTTTAATGAACAATATTGTCTACTTAATATAATTGTATAAGATTCACCCTTTTCCCGTGCCTTTGTAACACAACGAAATATTTACACAGACACAGTATATTAGGGTGTCCCAAAAGAACATTTTTTCGAATTTCATAGCATCTCCACATTTGTTCGAAGGCTTATGAGGTCAAGTATTTTTGAGATTTTTTTCAAATTTTCTGAAAGAGGTTTAGAGGTTGCGCTAATCGGTTTATCCCTAAAAACCCGGTTTTCCAGAGATTTTTGAAACTGAAGCAAACGTTGGTCAATAACAGATGTTTTCTAAGTCTGTCAGTAGTCATTTCGAAAGAAAATTGTTTAAACTTCACTTTATTGTACATAAATTGTCAAATTTTTTCGTCACTCGGGTGTCATATATTTAATTTTTTCGTGAAATTATCGTAAATTTTTTAAAAAACGCTTCATAACTTTTAAAAATTCCATAAAAATGAAAAAATGTAATGATGCAGTTTGAATAATGGTAAAATTCTAAGACATTTAAAACAAAAATATGTTTGATATTACTTTTTCTGTATCAAAGTTAAAGCATTTAACCTATCTTTTACCGTTGTTCGTTCATCGAACAGCAATTTTGCCCATTTTAAATAATTTTTCAGTCTATAATGTTAAGTGAAGTTGGGAAAATACTTGACTGCATTTATAACTTTGGTACTTTAGCTCTTCGAAAAAACTTTTTGAACCCCCCTCCACACCTGTAATTCGTTACGGGGAGGGTTCAAAAACACCTATCTGTCGGAGGTTTATTGTTAATTATATTAAAAATATAGAATTAGAAAAAAAACAAAAACTAATTATAAGGTTTTGTAGCTGAGCCAAACAATGTACTTAAATATAAAAATCAACATCTGTCCACACTAGGGATAGCAATTTTTGGAGTTTTTCGATCCCGGGATATTCGGGATCTGAAAATATAATCCCGGGATCCTGTGATCGTCCCGATATTCAATAAGTTTTTATTTCGTTTTTTTTTACCAAAAAGTGCACCACATTCACTTCTATTCTTTTATAGTACATACTCTGTATCAAATTAATATAACAAAGAAGCACAATTTGTACCAATTCAAAAAAAAAAAAAAACCAAACATAAAATTTGACCAATCATATATCTTCAGTAATTTATACATACATACAGTAATACATGCACAAATACATTTTTTTCGGTTTAAGCTTAGTATGCCGTAGAAGCGAAAAAATCTTCCGTAAGAAATGCATTGCGTTTTTAACAGCGAAAAGGTAGCGAAATTTTTTTTCGTTGGTCAGTACGCTGTTGAACCGAAAAAATTGTTCAATGCAGCCAAGTTCACAACCATGATTGGAGAGTTAAAATGTCAAAATTTCGCTGTCTTTTATATAACTGTACATTGAATTGGCGAGGAAATTTGACAATAACGCTCAACTAACACATTCAACAAACACTTTATGGTAAGTATGTGTTAGTGTTAAGTCTACACCAATATTTTGCATGTAGAGTTATATGCATGAAAATTTTTGTTCCTACAGCATACTAAGCTTTAGCAGTAAATGCTTATATAAAATTATTTTAAATCCATATTTTAACAGCAATTGTTTTAAAATTAAATTTTTTTTAGATTAATTATTGTTCAATTATCCTTCAATAAATCAATTCCGCTTATAATACAGATTCTACAGCGCTTAAAACCTGGTGCGCCAGAGTAAATTTAACTAAGAAGAGTTACTTTAAGCACGATTTTTCTTGAAACATACTTTTTCAAAATTGGCTTCACCACTAAAACAAACTAATCGACCAATAGAAATTTATTTTAATCTATTCCTATTATAATTCTACACATCTTTTACCAAAATAAGCGTCTTTGGAAAATTTTTCTTGGTCTTACACCCAACAATATAGTCAAATATAATGTCAATTTTCCCCACTTTTTTCCACGCTTCGTAATTTTCTTAATTTTCCATTTTGGTAAAAGATGTGCACTCAAGAGTCTTTCTTCAAAAAACATTTAATTTTCAGGTGATCAACGATCAGTGATGATGTAAAATTACCATGCAAATTAAATTTTTTGTGTATGTAATAAAATTTTTAAGAAAACATCTTCTAAAATATGCCTTAAATTTAACCGCTTTGACCTAAAACCTCCCTTTATAGCTATAGCACATTCAAATTAAAATAAAAAAGTCAATACATTTAAGTAAAAAATAAATACAACACTCTTTCTATTTAGAGCTTAGTAAAAATATTCCTTCTTTTGATCAAAATACGATCTTTATAAAATTAAAACATTAATGGTTTCATCCCCTAACTTAGACCTTAATTTATTGCACATAAGACCTGCAAAGAAGAACGCTTGTTAGTTCGATCGTTGAAAGGGGGATATATGTTATGGTAGTTTGAAAAATTTTAGATTTAATAAGATTTTAGAAAAATTAGATATTAAAAAATTGTTTTCAACAATCCCGGGATTCGAATCGAATAATCCCGGGATATTCGGGTCTCAAAAAGATCAGGATCCCGGGATTTTGGGATACTGGGATTGCCATCCCTAGCCCACACCTGACTCCCAAAAACAAGTGTCAAAATTAGTGTTCGTTTCATCGAACACTTGCTCTTATTCTATATATATTAAACTGTTGTGCTACTATAAACTATTAAACTATATATAAGACGGGTGATAATCGGCTCCATAAATGCTCAGTTTGGTTACGGCCCAATACTTATCGAAAGATAAACGGATGGTGCTCATAAAGAGGGCCCTATTTAGTCTAGCAAAATAGACTTTTTTATATAAATAAAAAATAAAAAAATTCTTGGTAAAAGATGGGTTATAACCTTTTTTGTTGCTTGAAAACTTTTTGAATTTTAACAAGGCATTGTATTTCATTCAACAAAATATTGTGAAAATTTTTAAGCATCGGTAAATTAACATTATTATGAACTAGTTCAAAAAATTATTTTGGACCTTCATTTTACAGTAGATTTGCCTTCGTTAAAAATGAGACGAGTATTGCTTGTGGTTAAAATGATTGCTGGCCTTAGCTCTGCTCATTTACTGACAAAACAGCAGGTTCTTCAAAGATTTTTCAAATTACATAAAACAGACAAATACACCATTTCTAAGAGCGCCCAAAAAGCAGCAGAGGACTTTAAATTTAACTGGAATACAAGTCCAAGGGCCCGTAACATTGCACGGTTTATAATAAAACTGCACGCAAAGTGGAAGCATTTACAAAAGAACAAATCTAAACAGAGCAAGGTGACGATCGAGAAACAAAAGGCCTTCGCGGCAAATTAAAAGAACTTGTTTGACACAAAAACTCAACAGTGCACTAAAAATTTAAAAAAGACAAATGTACTGTAAAGTGAAGGTCACAAATAATTTTTTTGACTAGTTCATAATAATGTTAACTTACCGATACTTAAAAATTTTCACAATATTTTGTTAAATGAAATAGAATGCCTTGTTAAAATTTTAAAAGTTTTCAAGCAACGAAAAAAGCTTTAAAGGCTTCAACTTTGAAACCGCAAAAGTAATATCAAAAATATTATATGTCAAATTACTAACAATTTAAACATTATTCAAAATGCATCATTGCATTTTTTTTTTTATTTTGATGGAATTTTTAAAAGTTACGAAGTTTTTTAAAAAATATACGATAACTTCACAAAAAAATTCAATATGTTCATGAATGTTCATAAAAATTCAAATGACATAAAAATTGGCCAAAACTTCTTACTTATGTACATTAAAGCAAAGTTTGGACATACTTCTTTCGAAATGACCATTTAAAGACTTCGAAAATGTTGGTTATTGACCAACTTTTGCTTGGAGATCGAAAAATCTCCGAAAAACCTTATTTTAGGGAAAAATCGATTAGCGCTTTCACTAAACTTCTTCCGAAAAATCTGAAAAATACCTCATAAGCTTACAAAAAAAGCTTGAGCAAAAATAAAATTTTTGGAACACCCTATTATATATATAAATAAATTAATTTGTTTCGTAAGCCCCGCATTAATCTTTCAAGTAAACGTTGTTGATATGTTTGTATGTTTCTCCCTTGCGACATTTTAATCAATGCCGGTTAGTTTTTCACTTCAGTGAATTTTGTATCAACTAAATTAAATTACAGTTACCTCTTAATCCTTGCCAGACTTTAAGTTTGCTCACTTTATATTTAGCTAAAGGCGAACAGAACACAAAAAAGAGAGCAGCTCAAATAAAATTCCTTCAAGTTAAGTGAAATTTATAAGCACACACATTAAAGGTGACGAAGCACGCAGGAAAGTAGCAAGACAAAGAAATATTTCCAGTAGTGACAAGGAAGGGAAAACTTTTTCCTGTTAAGTAAGAAAAATAAGAGGGAATAATGGAAATCGAGTAGGTTAGCCGCAAGGAAAGAAAAGCTAAGAAAGAATTTGCTTAGAAACACGATGGAGTTGTCTTATGTCTACTACTTTCTCCCCCTTTCCAATACACACATACACACACACACATTCACTCCACAGTCTTACTCCTGACAATAGATGAACACAGAACGTTGTTTTATTATGTCAAGTGGGGAAGGGGGAATTTGTAGCTTTGCGGCGCTCCTTTTGTTGGCGTTCTTCTTAAGCAAACTCCACTGAACTTAAATGGGTGTTTAGAACTAATGCCGCTACATGTAGTTTTTCTCTGCCGGTACATTTGCTTCGTGCTGCTATTATTTGTTGTTTACTTTTCTTTCGCCTGTGTTTGGTTTGCTTGCTGCTCAATTATTTTCTTCTCTTTACATATATTGCTGCGAAAACGTGAAAGACATAATAGCAGTAACAACAATACAGAAAGCAAATCACATAGATACACTTTGAAGCACACACACACAAAGTAGCCGGAAGTTAAATTTCCAAGGAAATTTGTAACATATTCAGACTGCATTTACTTGCTTTATTTTGCTACTCTTCGAAAGTATTCTCAAGTGATAGTGTGTGTGTGTGTGTGTGTGTTTGGGAGCTAAAATATTGCAAGCTTATATGTTTTGTAGCGAATTATGCAAAGTTAAGACACCCTAAAAGTATGCAACACTACTCGAATTCCCTGTAATTGATTTGCTACACCGTCAATTTTTTGGAACGTGAAATATTTCTTTGTGTGAGTAGTTTTGATGTCGCATTTCTTGTTCTTTAAACAATAGCTCAGAGAGAAAAATAGAAACGTGATACCCCAAACGAATTCGAAACGAATGCGCATTCTCGGATATTTTAATCGTTAACGATTATCGTTTTCGAATAGTTTTCGAATCGTTTTCGATCCGAGAAAACTATTCGTTAACGAGTCCGAGAATGCGATCACTTAACGAGTCCGAGAATACGATTCGTTGATTATGAATATCAAGTCTTCTCGAATTACCTAAAATATAAGATATTTGCCAAGAACTTTTTTTGCAAAAAAAAACCAATTTTTTAAGATTTTAAACAGCATCTTATGAGAATAATTATTTATACCCAACAAACAAAATGATTTACTTATGATATCGCTTACGAATCACATTTAAGTACACTTCATTAACTAGCAATTATAATATGCGATTCACTAATAATATCGCGAGCGGGAGAAATTTCTTCTTTGTTAATGATTCATTAAAGTCGACAAAAGCAATTCGTGAACGAGTAGCCAAAACTAAAAAATTAATTCGATAAAGAATCTTCATATTTAAAAGAATCATTTCGTTGACGAATCGTCAAATTTAAAAGAAGCAATTCATTAATGAATCGTCATGTTTAAAAAAGGCATTCGTTAACGAATCACCAAAATCCTGTACAAATGCTCTGTAAAAAAAAATTAAATTAAAATTAAAAAAATTAAAACAAAACTAACGTAGTATATGTTAAGTCACTGTAGCGTAGATTTCAGAAAATATACATTAAAGATGCTAAGCGTAAATGACAGTACACATTTGCCATTTTTGTAGAGGTGAAGTTTGTGTAAGTGAACGCAAACACAAACATAAACTCTTTTCTATTATAGCATAAATATTAACACAAACTTTGTCATTCCGTAGCTTCACTGGAAGAACTTCATTGCAAATATTTGTGTTACACAGTTTATATCCCTTCCAAATTAACTCGAGAGGAGTAAAATATATGAGCTGGCTTTATTATTATATTATTATACCAATATTTCTTCCAAACATATCCACCCCTTTCAGTTAGAATTTTTGGGACCTCAACAAAAAACCTAATAAATGAAGAAATAAAGGAAGCAGTTCATAGCTGTTAATATCTTTGAGGTGATTCTTAGAGAGTTAAATGTATAAGATGGTCCAATTACGTTTTTACCATCAGCGTTTGTTTTATCATTTTTCGGAAAGACAAAATTAATTTTATTACCGCTCGTATTTCGGATCATAGGTCACCAGTCTAAATTCGTTTCTTCTCATTTATGCAACAGCACCTTTTGAATTCCAAATGATTTCTTCCCTTCATTTAAAATAAACACTAAAAAATGTATGACAGCTTTTGTTCTTCATGGTATGAAAATATATATTTTTTTAGCTTTAGATTGGTAAGAGATATTAAGGAAATTACAAATATTAAATTCTTTGCAAAACTCTCTGAATTGGGCAAGACTTTTTATATACATCTTTTTTTAGAAGGGTTTGCAATAACTTAAGTTTATTTTTCAAGTAATCAATTTTAAAAATATTTTTTATTAGAATTTTTGTTCTGGTAATTAAGTAATTAGGTAGTTAAGTTGTTAAGTAATTCTGTAATATATTAATTAAAACAAAAATTTAATATATTGTTCTTTCTTTGCCTAAACCATTTTTTCATTATCTTTAGCCAAAGCCTTTAAAGCTTAGGAAACATTTACTAAACCTTTACGAAAAAGAGAAACTACATTTGTGAAACAGTGCAGACGATTTGATCATCATGGTTAATGAAATTATTTAGAAATTATGAATATTTTATTGAAATAATTAATAAAACTAAAATGTTTCTCTTAGATAATCTCCCTTAGATAAGTTTTTAATAAGTTTTAATTTTTTGGACACGGTAGACTTTTCTCTGGAAATGCCCATATCCTGTCCTCAAAAATGTTCAGCCTTAATATATTTTTGTTGAACATAAAAATTTGTCAGAATTTGCAGCTATAGGTCTTTTTCCGTACTGACTTCAAGTAACTGTTATAGAATTTTAATTGTTATTCTTCTCTCTTGAGCTTCAGAAATTTGTAATTAAGCAACTTTTGAGTAACTTCAAGTTATTTGAATGGAGTACGGAAACAGACCTTTTATGTGACATCTTTGAAGTATGGAATCAGATGATATTTCTGCATGAAATTAAAACTAATTTGAAAGTGTATCTGTATATCTTGCATCTGACTATTTAAGCTTGCTACCTGTCACTTATTAAAATCTGCATATTTATTTGATCCTAATTCAGCTGTTAGTGCAAATTGTATCAAAACCACTAAAAAGTACATGCAGCACATTATTTTAGCGCAGGCGGCACACAGTACAATAAAAGCAAACAATCAGAACAATGTAAAAACACACACACTCAGCAAGTGTCTGTTCATGTATGTGTGGAGTGAAACGCACTCTTGTATGCAAATATTTAAAAAGAACGCGCACAAACACGAATACACTTGGCAAGTGGCTTATTTGCTAGCAACATGATGCATGTTGTCAATGTTGCTGCTGCAGTAAGAGTGCAGCTGGCAGCACAAACACATGCATAGGTAAGCAACCATATAAATAAATGCATGCAAGAGCACAAACACACGCACACACGCCCTAACTGCGCTTGAATAAGCAAAAATAGCGCACTTGTGGCAGTTTGCATTATTTTTGCGCTGAGTTGCTACAAATAAAATTTATCCATATTATAAATAAATGCATATGTATGTATAGATATGTATGTAGTGAGTAACTGCATAGGTGTGAGCGCGTGTCCAAGTGCTGATGTATGCGTATTCGTATGCGTGTTAGTACCACACCTACATAAATGTGCTGATAATATTTGTATAAATTGCAGGTCATAAAAATGTTGCAAAAATATTTATGCATCATATTATTTTTTGCCATAGTTAAGTAAAATGCAAACGTTGTTTGGTAGGTTGGTTGCTTTGTGTAGCAAAAAAAAAATAACAAAAATTTTTTGAATATAAAATAATTGGCTTACTTTTTACAGCAACCCAAATTTTTTGCATTGCATGCAAATAAATTTTTGCTGCTCAAAAGTGCAGAAATTTAAACTGCATGCATTGCAGCGCATAAATATTCAAATTTTCTACTGGGTTTTCATGTAATTTTAATAGGTTTTAAGCTCAATTTATATGCCGATTATTAGTTCTAAGCACACATGGCTTAAGTATGTTTGCACTGCTGGCCACAATTGCTAGTTTTTGGGCCACAACTGAGCCGCCACTTTTAACCGCAACTATAACAAATGTTCAATATTTTGAATTATGGTTTTGTTATTGTGGCGCAATTTGTGGTAATTTATTATGATTGATAATGATTTATCAGCAGTTTTTAGTTCGTTAATTAGTTTGCATTCACTTCGTGGACATTTTCAGCGGTGGCTTAAAATATATTTAGCTCACACTTACGTGCAAAAAAAAACAAAACAGTATATTTTATTTTTAAAACCACTCAGTTTTGCATGAGCTTTCCTTCTCCATATGTTTGTGCTACGTTGCGTATGAGTAATTTTAATTAGCGTAATAAATTCGTTGTTCTTTATGTTGTTTTTGTTACCTTTAATTTTCTAATTTATTAGTAATAAAAGCATTGAAACATTTAAAATTTCTATGGCACCTTTATTGGAGTATTAATTGATATTTTGTTCGCCTAACGTTGAGTTTTTTTTATGTTAAAAGAGCGTGGTGATTAATGATGCGCACTTATCATTTATATCCATTCTAGTAAATTTTGTTTTGCGCTGAATTGTCGAATCTGGAAACATGGCAACAAGCTCTGCTTGGTTTCAGATGATGTAATAAAAAGGCGTTTTGTGTATATAATTTTAATGTGAGCATCTTAGAAGCTGCTAGGAGTTAACAGTTTAATACAATGTATTGCATCAAAAAAAGCTGAATATTTTTAATTGTTCTTGGAATTTAAATCTGATGAACTAGAAATTGGTTTCTTTTCTCTATTATACCATCTTTAAAAATACACAACCGAACCAAGATAAGCTTTAATAATATTTTTAAAAAATATGTGATGTGTTAAAGTCGTAAAATCTCTAATTACTGCATCAAATACCATGAAGTCAATGTGAAAAGCATTATCAAACGTTATTTCGCGGTGAAGGAGGAAACATCTTAAGACCCAACCAAGTTATACTAAGTAGCCTCATTTCATGCTTAACAAAATCTCAAATATCAAATGAAAAACTGGAAAAAAATAAACAAAAGTTCAATATCAAGAAATTGAAGTCTGCATTGATTTTGAACAAGCACATTCACAGATAAAATTATTTCAATTGGAAGAAAGTCATTTTTTTATTTGTTGAAAAGGATTACAAAAAATTATTTTTGCAGTGTTTTTTTGCTTATACAATCCAGAAAATAAACAATTTCACAGCAAAAACAAACAAATTTTGCATAAGTTTCTTTAATATTGGCAATAAAATATCCTTATCGGTAACTGTAACAGTTTAGTTCTGATTTCAAAGTTTCGAGAAATCTTGCTGCGAATTTTTAATCTCAAGATGAGTTATTTGAAAGAATATTTTGTTATTGTGTCATAATTTTGGCTGATATAATGCTAAAAACCTTAGATTTTCATATGTTTATAGTGTAATATGTAACGGACAAGGCTACTTCAATAACCTCAGTTCTGTTTTGAGTCGACTAAAGCTCTTATTGTTTATTGACACAAATATAATAAATCCCACTGAAACTTTGGCATAAAAATGTTGAAATAAGAAAAAGC
This sequence comes from Dichetophora obliterata, assembly GCA_963920525.1. Classification (NCBI taxonomy): domain Eukaryota; kingdom Metazoa; phylum Arthropoda; class Insecta; order Diptera; family Sciomyzidae; genus Dichetophora; species Dichetophora obliterata. The sequence continues at coordinate 173,898,833 of OY986439.1, forward strand.
TACATATCAATAAGTTTAAAAATTTTTCTTGAGTTTAAAAAACTTATGTGGGAAAGTAAAATACAATGTATTTTTTTATAAAGTTTAATTAAAAAGTTAAATTTGATAATTTATTGTGATCTATTCTTTGAATTTTTACATGAATTTAATTGTGAGCTCTTTAGATCAAGTAAGTTTGATCAAAATTAATTATCAAATTTAACTTTTTATTTTAGAGTCAAAGGCTTGGTCTAAAAATAGCTACTGCTTTAATGTCTTATGATTAAATGGCAAATGAGAACGTTAATGTTCATACAAATTTGTTCAAAAAGGGGTTAAATCATATTAGAATTAAACAGTGCTTTGGTTGGTTACAGCTTAACTTATGACTACTATAGAGGAAATGTAGCAATTTCTGAAACACGCTGTCTAGTCTGTGGTGTATTTGACTATATGCAGAGTTGTTGTTGTTGCCTTCCTTAAACTTAATTGATCTAAAAAGCTCACAATTAAATTCATGAAAAATTCAAAGCCATTGGTATTGACGCAGCTTTAATATTTACACACAAAAAAATCTCGTCGGTAAATTCAAACGATATTTGCGTACACTTTACCCACAATACAGTTGTTGTTGCGCAGTTACTATTTTTTTGTTAGAAATTACCGAGTTAAAATTGTAACTTAACAATTGTGACAGTAAATCTTAACGTTTCGAACAGTTAAAGTTGGCAGCTAATATTTTTTCATCGTACATTTTGTTCACATAATTCCATATATGTATAAGAATTTCTAAAGTAAATACATAGCAAAAGTGTTATGGGTATGATATAAAACTGGTATCCGACCCAATTTTTTTTGAAACGAATACAAAAAAATGTATGTCTTCTTGTTAGTATTACAGTAGAAGCACTGTAAAAATTATTACTGAACAACTTTTGCGGTAAGACTACTGTATAATTGTAACCTAACAAGTTTTACAGTAAATCCACAGTTAAATTTTTTATTCAACAATTTCAATAGTAGAGCTACTATAAATTTGTTAGCCAACAAGTTATGCAGTACATGCATTGTAAAAATTGTTATTTAACAACTTATGCTTGGTTTTCACTATGTCATTTTTATGACGACACAAAATTTTATCACCTGAAATATCACCTTGATAAAACTCTAGAACATTTTCTGCATAGTTCCATTTAAAAATTTATTTGTTTTTAATTTTCCAAGAAAAATGTAAAAAAAAATGTCAACATGTTGTCATTTTCAATTTGATTTACAACAACTGACCACTGAAAATTTCATAGTGAAAACCAAGCATTATGCGGTAGAGCTACCGTAAGACTGTCACTCAACAAGGTTTACAGTAGGTTACAATTTCTTAACGGTAGAATTTACAATTTTCATCGTTTGGCTCGTTTTCAATTGATAGTTTATCGTTCGTATCGGTAGAATTTACTGTAAATTAAATTTTCTGTGTAGGAAAACCAATTAAAAAGTGATTGCAATACTGCATGACGTAAAAAACAATTAATATCAAGTCAAAGGACTGCCTTGGCAGTGCTGAATAAATTTATGTCTGTTTTCAGAAAATAAAGGCTTACAAACAAATAAAGACATTGCAAATGTAGTCAGTGGATCGGAAACTGCTAAACTTCCAAAAATCATCGATGTTAATGATGTAAAGTCATTTAATTGGGCTCCACTAGTTTTTACCGATGTAGATATAAATTTTAGCAGATTTAATAATATGCTAAGAGAGAACCGTATGAGGATGTTGCCAGAACATTTCAAAATGCATCTTGTAGCTCAATGAGACAATAATGCCATACCAGAAAAATAATTTTAATAGTTTTAACAAACAAATGAATTGAATTCTACATATAATAATGTACCTTGAAATATATATACATATATATGTCACTGAATATTTAAGGACTTGATCTCAAAAACCTTTTTTGTGAAATTTTATTTATGTTAAACCCTTTCAGTGGATTTTCCCAATATATTGGACAGGTCAGAAAGCTTTTTTCTGTTTTGTCGAACTGTTTTGTTCTATGAAAATAAAATGAAGCAACATGATAGAAATAAATTTAGAAAGATATTTGACATTAAAGGCGGTTGGATTTTCAATTTTGTGCAGAAGAAAAGAAAAAAATTGTTTTTTGTCCCATGTTATAAGAAAAAATTTACCGAACAAAAATCAAATTTATGTTTTTTATCTTTTTATGGCTTTAATGATAAAATTGTTAAGAGGGCTCAAGAAACAAAGATCTAAAGCAAGAACCGTAACGGTTATGATTTTTTTCAAAAAAGTCATCAATTAATTGTAATTTTTTGACTGATTTCATTTCAATCAAAAATAAAAGTTGAAATTTGACTTTTACTTTTTTAAAAAATAAAAGTTAATCTATGAAATTTATTTTTTCGATCATATATATAAGTTAAAATTTGATTTTAAATTTTTTGATCACAAAAAAATTTAAAATTTTACTTTTAATTTTAATTTTCGATCAAAAATAACAGTTAATTTGTTAATTTGCTGTTAATAAAAAAAATTAAAACTTTAACTTTTATTTTTTATCGAAAATTAAAAGTAAAATTTTAACTTTTTTTTTTATCAAAAAAATTAAAATCAAATTTTAACTTATATATATGATCGAAAAAATAAATTTAATTTTTATTTTTGAACTTTAACTTTTATTTTTGATCGAAATAAAATTGGTCAAGAACTAATGATTATTTATTGGCTTTTTAAAAAATCAGCAAAATTAAAATCGTTAAAAATTATTATTTTTTAGCTAACAATCATCACATTACTATACCGTCACATCAAATACCGAATAGACTTAATCTTTCCATTTGACTTTTTGAATAGAAATTTCGAAAATAACTGTTGTTTTCGGTCCCTGAAGGGTTGAAAAATCTTCAAGGGATTAAAAAAAATGTTTGTACCGAACAGGAGCAAAAGAGTTTTTTTTTTGTATAAGCTTGCAAAACGTTAGAAGCGCAAGTAAAAATCAAATTATGTTTTTTTCATCTTTTTAGAACCTTAATGATAGGAATATTACCTCAAAAAATTACTTTTTCTTGGTTTAGCCTAGCCATTTAAAGGGTTAAAGATTAAAGTAGAATTTAAGTAAAATATAAGTAAAATATTTCTATATAATCAATACATTCTCAGAGTTGCATCTAATATAATTGTAAGTCCGAAGAGTTTTTGGAATTACATTCAGTCAAAAAAGAATGGTCCTCAGATTCCAACTTCAATGTTCTTTGAGGATAGGAATTCTTATAGGGATACAGTGAATCTTTTTGCCGATTATTTTAAATCTAACTTTATTGATGATGACTCGTGGTTTGATCAATCTATTTTGGAAAACATTGTGTCTAGAGTTGATACTGGCTCTATGTCAGTATCAATTGAGGATGTTCGCAATGCATTCTCCCTCCTCAAATCCTCAACTAAGTCTGATAATGATGGTTTTTGTGCTATTTTTCTTAAACAGTGTGAATCTACATTAGCTGAAACCCTTTGTTTTATTTTTAATGAGTCACTTTCATCTGGTTCTTTCATTGAGTCTTGTAAGATTGCAGCTATAAGTCAAATTTTTAAAAGCGGACAAAAGAATGATGTTGGCAACTACCGCCCTATCTCCAAATTGGCAATTGTCTCAAAACTCTTTGGGTCAATTATGAAGCAGAAGCTTTTCTTTCTTTTAAAGCTTTGTATCTATCCTGATCAGCATGGGCTTATAGCCGGAAAGTCAACTGTTACTAATCGTTCCCTCTTTTCTAATTACTGTATCTCTGCTTTTGAATTTGGCTTTCAGATTGATGCACTTTACACGAATTTTTCAAAAGCTTTTGATAAAGTCTCCCATAAGGTTCTCGTGGCTGAACTAAGTAAATTGGGTTGCCACTCGATTTTTCTAGAATGGATTAAGTCTTATCTTAGTGGAAGAGTTTGTTTTGTCTCGATTGATAATACGCATTCATATTTCTATCCAGCAATCTCTGGTGTCCCTCAGGGTAGTATTTTATTACCTTTGTTTTTTGTGCTTTATATTAATGATATAACACAATGTTTTCATTTTGCAAATTATCTTCTTTTTGCTGATGATCTCAAATTGTTTGCGAAAATTAACTCTTTTGATGACTCGGCTTTACTGCAAGCAGATCTGGACAATGTTTTTGTATGGAGTATCCGCAATGGGTTACCTCTGAACATAAGTAAATTTTACCATGCAACTTTTAGTAAATCTAGTAATATTATTTTGACTTTTTATTCAATTTCCGATATACCTCTTCAAAGAGTAAATACGATTCGGGACCTGGGCGTCATCTTTGATTCCAAATTTACCTTTGTGGAGCACTAAAACTTCTTGCTGCCTAAAGTTTTTTACTTGCTTGCCTTTATTCGTAGAAATAGTCAAGAATTTAAGGATCTCTATACATTTAAAGTACCCTACTGTTTTCTAGTCAGGTCAACATTACAATATGCTTCTAAAATTTGGAACCCTTCAGCTACAATTCATTCGTTGAGGCTTGAAAAAGTTCAAAAAAATCGCTACAAAGTACATGCTTTATTGCACTAACTTTAGATTTGACTTACCCACTTATCATGTGCGATGTGAATTGATGGGTTTAATGTTAATGTTATTTGGTGGAGATGCGTACTGCAACCTAAATTAGATCTATTGTACCTCCTTCTCAAAGCTCCGCTGGGTTTGCGGATTACAAAATTCCATCCAGCCCTATTTCTCTAATGAATTTGAGAATATTCCTAGGTTCAAGGGATGAAACCTGCTCTAGACTCAGCTCATAGTTCCCCAGTGCTAGCGTACGTCTGCGAGCCACGGCGTCGCAGTTTTTAAGTAGGTGTTTTGGAGTCTCCTCTGCTTCTTCACAGAAACGGCAGTTACTATCGGTGCACAACAGAGTTCGCTTGGGTACTCCCTCTATGACAAGGTGTAAGGGTGTTAGGTCCAGAATTACTTCTAGTGCTACTGTAGGGCATGTCCTCATGGCCCCTGTGATGCATACACAGGCCAGTCTCTGAACCTTTTTTAGCATATTCTTCATTGTGGCTAACCACAATGGTTCTCTCAGCCAATGCTATTGCACCATAGTTGAGGATGGGTCTCACCATCATGGTATACTTCCAGCGGAGAATTGTTGGGTTACAACCCCAGCTTTTCCCCGCCAGGCTCTTACATACCATGAGTGCGCGCGTTGTTTTGTTTATAGTTACCTCTGCATGTCTTCTCCAGAGGAGCTTTGAATCTAGTGTAAGTCCCAGATACTTTACTTCTCCTTTGAAGGGAATTTCAGTGCCATCCATTCTCATTGTTCGGAGGTTTGGCAGGCTTCTTATGGTAGTAAAAGGTACTATGGTGGTTTTCGCTGGGTTGATACTTAATCCCACTGTGTTGTACCACTCCTTTGTTACTGACAGTCCTCTCTGTATCAGGTTACAGAGTGTATCCTCGAACTTTCTTCTCGCTATTAAGGCGATGTCGTCTGCGTAACCCTGACATTTTATGCCATTCTCGGTTAGCATCGTTAATAATTCGTCCACAACAAGACTCCACAGCAGTGGAGAAAGGACTCCGCCTTGTGGGCAGCCTTTTGTTGTTTTGATTCCTATAGTTGTGTTACCCACTTTTTTCTGCAGTTTCAGTGCTAAGCATTTGGCATATCCATCTGCTGAGCATATCATTTACTCCTTTTTTATGTAAAGACTTCTTCATAGCCTCATGAGAAGTATTATCAAAGGCTCCTTCTATATCTAGAAAGGCACATAGTACGATGATGGGTTTAGGGACGCTCGAAATCAGAAGGAAAATAACCTCTTTAATTTCATGGTCGATTATATTAGATCATCTTTGATATAATATCCAGTAATATTGATGACCCTATGCTTTTGAGTTTGATTCATTTCAATATACCACCAAGGCAATTGCGTTATTTTAAGCTATTTTTCATTAAAATCCTTCGAACGAATTTTGCCTATAACAAGGTCTTTATGCTTATATAATAAATTATCACCAAGGTACTTGTTTGATTTTTCAATGTCGAAATCATCTTTAAAAATTTTGTTACTAGTTTGTTTTAACATTTAACATATAATTTAAGCTTAATTTTCTTTTTTTTTATTTTTATTATGATTATTTTATTAATTGTAACTTAATTGTTATTTTCTCTTGTCTGTAAGGAATTGAAAGATCCATAGACTGAATAAATTTAATGAAACAATTTAATTGAATTATTCTGTTGTAAGCATTATTATTAATTTTTTTAATAAATCACTTTTTTGCCATATTTAGGATATCATTTTGGCTTTTTTTGGCTTTTTTACGATTTTATTTTACCTTATTTGCCTTTTCTACGATTTTAATTTGCCTTTTTTTTCAATTTTAAATACCATACAATCCGTTTCCTAGTCATAAGTAATGATGCAGAGCTAGATAAAAAAGTTCAAACACATTATTATTATTAAAGTGATCAATAAGATTGTCATTTTTATTCATTTATTCAAATGCATTTTTAATAAGTGATGGAACAAATTATTTATTTAATATATATATTTTATGACAAAAGTGTTATAAATAGTATCTGTATGTAGTATCTGAGTGTTATAAATAGTATTTATATGTAGTGTCTGAGCTTAGAAAAAGTTAACGATGTTTTCCAGTACAACTTTTGTTACAGGAAGATGCGTATTAGCTCGAGAAATTCGTCTCAAAACCACGGATTTTTCATTGCCTTATTCATCACATGAATCGGTTGCTCGCTTCCATCGTTTGTTTTTTTTTTCAGACGATAATATGTTTTTGAGCTGCATGTTCCGGTCACATGAAAGGCGTTAGACAAAACATCCTTCTTATATTTAATTTCCACTTTTCTCATTTTTTTTATTTTTTTTTTTAAAGAAACAAATCCTTCGATCTAACCGATGTTTTGTCCGACGACATTTTCACAGTTAAAAATATTTTCAGTTTAACTGCCAGACCAAAATCTATAAAACTTACATTTAAAAAAAAAATAAGATCCACACAAGTTCTAAAGTATGTGTTAATGTTTTCTTCCTCATGCACATTATACATAATTTATATAAAGTCGATGTCTTTATAAAAATAATGTCGACTTTTTGATGTAAGAGGTTTCTGACCCAGGTCCGCCATTTTCCGACTAAGATTTTATATCAACAACCCCGAAAACTCATCGGCCCTACATTTTTTCCATCAATTTTCCTACCTATTAAATACATTTTTTTAATATTATGGGTATATTTGCTATATTTCTGGGTCCGATAGAAATAGAACTCGTCTTATTCATATATTGTCCGCACTCCGAGCAACTAATCTTTGGCCAACACCATCAAATAGCTGTTAGACCTGCACAAATATGTTTTGCCACACTCCCATATCATATGAAAAACATTTGGGTACAAAAAGGATGTCAAGCTCACGCCTTTGTTGCATAAAACGACCTTAAAGTTTTTGGTATAGATGTGAAATTTTTCAGGACATTAGTTTATGATAATTTAATCATTATCTGCTACTCTCAATGCATCAAATACTCTTACGTTTTAGTATTTAGGAAAAAAGTTCTCATTCATTGAAAATATACTTTTTGCTATACATACTCGTAAATTTTTACATCGATTGATTGTTGCATAAATAAATAATATTTAAATAAAAACCAATCTTTAGCACATTTTTATCATTAATGTAATTTATCTACCTACGAAAAATCATAAATGCCCAATAGAAAACAGAGATTTTATTAGCGTTTGCACACAGTATTAATCACAACATATTTCTTAGTAAATTAGTAATTTAATAAGCTGGCGTAGATGGCTGTAGACCAAAGGTCATTAGGCTAAATGACTGAAAAATTTATTTTGTAAATACTACTTAAATGTGTTCGAATTTCGAAAAGTGAAAAAGAAAACATTAGTCTCACATTTAGATATTTTTACCTCCACTGCAAGGATTTTTTCAATGATTTTGCAAATACTCTTGCATTTTGAAGCATATTTTAATAATCTTGAAAAAAAGATAGAATCATTTCCATTACGCTCTTTAAATATTTATACAATAAAAAAAAAATAAATTATGCTTCACAAGTCTATAAAACTTGTATATGACCATACAAAATCAAATTTCCTAGCGGATTAGCTTAAACCTTCAATGTAAGTGCTGAAGAATATCTTTAAAATAATATAAGCTTATAAATAGTGGTATGATAAAGCTAAAAATTAAGTTAATAAACTCTTTCTAGTGCAAAAAATGTTGCTTTATTGGTAAAGCAAAAACACTTTTGTTTATCTGCTTTACTTTCTTATGCTTATTTCTTAAACATTTAGTACAATATTAACCTTGAAGTTCTTTGTTTATATCGCAAATATTAAAATTATTGATGTGTAGAAAAATCAGGCAAAGGCGATTTTTTTTTTTTTTTGCTCTTAGCCTCGATAAAGTTGTATTCAGATCTTTCAACTGGAAAATTTTTCATATAATACTTTTTTTAATACAAGCAAAGATACGACGATATCTGTTTTCGATAACCGACAAGACAGACAGTTCAGATAAGAAAGACACAAATATGTATGTCTGTCAATGCTGGCAGTTAGCTTGAATAGTGTAGATATTTGTTGTAGTGTAACGCAAGACGGTGGTTGCATATGTTTTGAGATACAATAAAAAAACGCTTATTACGAAGCAAGAAAAAACAAGTCAAAGTTATTGAAAAGGTACCCAAACTCCGGCCGGAGATATTGGGGAAAATTGAGTCATAATGCGTGTATAAAAATATATAATAATATAACATACTTCATGTGACCAGAACCTTTATCAAATATTCTTATTAGTCTTCTCCATTTAATTAGTAAAATCATAATATTTCTCAAATTAATTTTGTGGGTCCTTATCAAAGCATATATTCCCAAAACCTGTCACAAATTAGTTTTTTTAAATTAAAATCTATCTAGAAAACTATTTTAATCCCTTGTTTATTGTACTGAAAACATTGGTTTAGTTGTAAATTAAAAAAAATATTTGTTATGCATGAACGAACTTCGTCAATAATACTGTGCACCAAAATTTAACTTGAGGAAACAAAAAAATTATAGGTGTTTTTAAGTTTTTTTGATGTTGCTAAGCTCGCAAAAGTGTTTAAATTTTTCGCGTCTCAAAATAATTTTTAAATTAAATAAAAAGTTATTTATATTAAAAAAAGTCTAATGAACTTATGAAAGATTTATGTAGCATGTAGAAACAATAAAAAATTGGGTTTGTAGAAGATATGCAAGTTTACACAAAAAAATTTGTACATGGTAGTAAATTCAAAAGTTTCTAGATAATTTTTTTTTCCAGTTTTATCATAATGATCAAGTAAAAAGCAACTTCTTAGCTATATGCACAAATCAGAATATGTTCTTTATGAAAAAAATTGAAAAGCAGTCTTATCACAAAAAAAAAATTCTTTTCATAAAATATTTAATTTAAGCTTCTTCAAAGCTTAGAAACATGTAAGAATAAGTTTAAAGCACAAAGTCACTATTCTAAACAATACTTATTTTATTTTTCCCTACCCCTAGATAAAGGTTTGAATACGCCCATTACCCCTTTTTATAATATTTATTGTTGATTTGACTTTGCTCTCAACACAAACCATATAAATAAAAGGAAAATTTTACACGTTTAACATACACGTGTTATGTAGTGATATTTAAAATATATTAAAAATGTATGGCATATAATTCTTCTTAATATTATCCTTAAGATGTCTAAATTGCAGCTTCCTATCTCACTTAATGCATAAATGACTCCAAATATGAGTAATAAGCCATGAGCGCGTTTAAGCTTATTTTTCCCCAATGTGCAGCATTGCCAGAGCCACACTCAAACATGCATACACATAGACACGCAAACTTGGGCTTGCACCCACATGTTTGTTACTTCATCTTATATTTTATTTTAAATTAGGTTTTGAATTTGATTTTTGACTTTTATAAATGAGGCTATGAAAACAATTTTGTGTGTGTATTTTTGTCTGTTTGACTGTGTATGTGTGTGTGTGTTGTTTTTCGTTTTGTTGCGGGTTTTTGAGTGCTGTGGGCCTACACAAGCAGCTTTCACATGTAGGGTGAGAAAATATTTCGCATTTTTGTTTATTTAATATTCTGTTTAAATTAAAGAATGTTTTAAGCATTGCCGACTTATTCCGAATCTATACATATTAATAAAACTAATTTTTTGTTTGTTTGGCCTTAAACGGCTCAACGGATTTAACTAGACTAGAATTCGTTCTTCTGACCTTAGCAACTTTTGTTATACATTTGTTGATAGTAATTGTTTTATTATGGCTTCGCACGGTGATCGATGTTTTAATCCTTTCCACTTGGTGCCTCATTACAAGCGTACAAATCTAAGTGTTATTTATATACTTCAACAAATATTTTAAAATTAAATAAAAAAAATAAAACGGCTAAATTAATAAAATTTGAATTTTAAATCTTAACTTCCGGTCTTTTAAGAGAAAAAAATTCAAGTTTTAAATTTGATTTCATTATAAAAAAGAACCGTTAATTTTAATATAAATAACTATGTTTAATATTTTTTGAATTTTTTTTTTCGAGAAGGTGCTTCAAAAAAATTCGTTTTTCATATTTTCCAATTCTGTTAAAGCCCATAACTTAACAACCAGGCCTCATAAAAAAACATTTTATGTGATTAAAATCACTCTTTCCTGAAGTACACTTAGGCGGAATGTGAACGAATTTCAGAATACAAATTTTTTTTGTTGTCAGCTTCACATGAAATGCCCCAAATAATAAATACGCTCATATTCGTGGATGTACAGTAAAGCCGTTAGTTAATAAAATTAATTGAATTAGTACCGTTAGGTCAGTGTATATGTATTATATTTTTTTAAGGGTCCCATATATTTACCATTCGTACAAAAAATTAGCATACAAATTTTGCATAAAACAAATACGTTAATATTAAACATTAACTAAAATATGTTTTTTATTTAAATTATGCACTCGTTTCATTTCAACTTTTTAAATTTTTTATAAATTGAGTCATCTCTTCACTTCTCACTTCGTTTGAATGTGAAAGACAAAATCAGAAAAATGCAAAAACACCAAAAATTGTGGAGAAAATATTTTATTTATCCAAGTATTTAAATTGAATATATACACAGGTGTAAAAAGTTTTAGTTATTTCTCTCAGTGTAATATCTCAACCAATTCAGGGTCTTTCTACATAAATGCTGATATTTGGTATTTCACTATTTCATTATTTTGAATTTAGAAAAACATTAAAACGATAAACGTATATTATAATTTATATATATAAAACCTCTCGAGTGACATCGGGTATATAAGCTAGTATTTACTTAAAATAAACAAAATACTTTCGATACAATTTAGCATGAGAAAAAACGTGTCGAGAAAATGTTGGTTTCTTGTGTATTAGTTTTGTGTATTATTTATATTTCACGCTAAAAGTTCATCCGAGGCCCGTACCTGGAGAAATAGTTTTTTTTAGGGATTTTACATAAAAGTGCTCAAAATGTTCCTGAAAGCATTTCGAATATTTCCCATTGCTGAAAACTTTTAAGTGTTTTCTTCCAATTTTTTATATATCAATTTTTCTTTTTTTCATAAAAAAAAATATATTGAATCTTATTTAACTCAATTATTTTTACAGAGCAAATAACTTAAGTTAATTTTGTCGTCTTTGAGAAATCAGTTTATTTCTCCCCATTAACCCTCTAATGCCCAGGTTCGCCTATAGGCGGGGTTCACGCCGATCACTGTAAAACCGTAGTCTATGGAAATTTTTTCAAATGGTTTCCTTCAGAGTCTGGACAAATCTTCAAGCTACATTTCAGTTTTTTTCACTTGGAGCTAGCATGATCTGTAAGACAAATACTCACAGAGAATTAAATCCACTATCGCAACCGAATTGGTGCCCTACCGACTTAGTCGATTGCTAATAACTTTTGAAAAAGTGATCACCTCAACTACCTTGTTTTCAATAGCCTTGATTGTAGCACTCCGTTGTAAGCACTGCGCTTATAGTTTTATGAACGAACCCCTTAATCCTTTCAACCTCCATTCAGTTGAATGAACGAGCTTTTTAATCGTTTTACCTAAACTCAATTGTGTGAACGTAGAAATTATTAATTTTAACTTCCATTTGATTTTATGAAAACAGCTGTAATCCGTTTTAACTTCCATTCGGTTGTATGAATGAACTTGTCAATCATTTTGACTTAAATTCGGTTCAATGAATGGACCCATTGATCGTTTCTACCTACACACGATTATTGACTGTAGGTTATTTTGTAGATTACAACAATCGACAATATCGCACACCCTCTTCAAAAGAGACATAACTCAAAATTTCCAAATTTTTCCTTTTTCATTTAAAACAATTTGTAGAGATCATTGACATCAACTGTATAAAATTTGTACACATATTCTTAGTCTTTAATTAAAAAAATAGTTTTGACCCTTTATGTTCCGAAACGTTGCCCATACTTTTACTCACTGGCATTAATGCCGTACAAGGAGCACCTGAGACAGGTGCCCAGCTTTTGCTCCCCTTAGTTTAGTTAAAAATTTACCTGATAAATCGCTCCACCGTAAAGATTAATATTAAAAAAGGAGTTCACATTTGTTTTAAAACAAATATATCTATAACATATATTTCTACAACACTTTACCGACAAAATTTCAACAAAACGTTACGAACCTATCACATTGAACAACTGAGAAATTAAATGCAAGGAAGCGTCCTGCGATTAAGGTCGGCTTACTTAACTTCGTGTTTGTGGAAGCATGTCTGGCTCACTCGCCAAGTCGGATGGTTTGACAAACTTTCAGTTGCAAGATTGACTGTTGAGATTGACGCAACTAAAGGATTCTGATAAATTTAATAACCTTCGTAAATCGATTGCAACGTAAAAATAATGCTATTGACATAACTAACAATGTGGTTGTTCTACCATGGCTTCGGATAGTTACCTCAGACAAATGGTGTTTCTTATAATGGCAAGAGGAGTTAAAATCATTAAAATTGTGCGGTTAAAGCAACTAACACATAATATTTTCATTTCAACTGAACAAAAATTTGGAAATGAGGGACTGCAAAGGAACGATCATTCGCGGTAATTAGAAATCAATTGTACTTATATCGTTTCGGTTGCATTGAGCAAGTTTCAGTTGTGGTAACTTTCTTTCGATTACCATAAATAATATTCATTTCCCACAACCTTACACCTATAAATTAATTTTCTGTATGTACGTGAATTTGAATTTAAATTATTTTTTTTCCAATTTAAATAATTTTTTAATCGAATTTTTTAGCTCGATTTTCGGTAAATAAAAAATGTATTAATTAAAGTGATATCGAAGTTAAAAATATACAAGTGAGTAAATGATTGTTTTTTCTTTTAATTGAGAAAAAAACTTTAAAACAAAATGCAAAGTGTTAAAAAAAAGTCAACATTTTTACCAGTAGTTTTCACCTGTACAAAATGAATGAAGAAATAAAATTAAAAATTAACTTCAGATTCGTTTTTCTCATCCTTAAATTAGTATAATCTGATAAGTATAACCTGATTTGGAGCTCAAACAAAAAATTTGGCATTAGAGGGTTGAATTAAGCTGTGGAGAAATCGTGTCCAAAGCTGAACTTATTTTCCCACTCTGTGATTACTTTTCAATAGACGCAAAAAGAGGTTGCATAAAGATTAAAATATTATACAAAAATACATTATGCAATGTTAAAGTTATATATTAGAAGTTTAATCTTAATCTTATTAATGATTAATTTTCAGAATTTCAGTTCTTATTTCTGACGAAACCTTTTTCCAAAGTACAAAGATATTTATGATATTGAATTAAGAACTATACTGATTACTACAAACGTCTACACTGAAACAACTCGATTCAATTTAAATTTCAAATCAAATCTGATTATTTGTTTTCAATTAAATTTGAACAAATTTTTAACATCCAGATATATATTGAATAAATTGTTGCTGTTACTTTCACTGCAAGTGCTTGTGAGTGATTTTTCAAACACAACTTTACAAAAAATATATCTTTTATCATGTATCGCACTAGGGCATTCAATTTCGGTACGTTTGACAATTCCGTGATGCCGGGACTAGACCCGGGATTGACAAACCTTAAAAAATGCATTTTTTGGAAGACGTAATACTAAGTTCCAAAGTATTTATGCCTTGTTTTACAACACAAAACGATGCAGAAGATTTTACAAAACTCAAAAACAAAGTTTCGATTAAATTTTTGGATAGTATTTATTGTTTATTTATGAAAAACAAAAATTAATTCTTAAACAAAAAATTAATTAATGAGATCATTCAGAAGGCTCTTAAAATTATTTAAAAAACAATAAAATAGTATAATAATTTTAGTAATTCAAAGTACGAATTTTGTGATATTCTGTACAGCTTGTTTAAGGAGGTTTTTTTTAATTTTTTAAGGTCACATTTAAGTTTTTTAAGTTAGTATTTTGTAATATTTTGTAAGTTTAGTTCAAGAAAGTTTTATATTCTTATATTTTTTACTTCAAATTTTGTACAGATAGTTACAAAATATGTTTATTTTTGTATTACTAAAATAATATTTCAATATTTCTAAAGTCGTATTATGTGTTTCTTATATTCCCAGTGGGCATTTTAGCGAGTGCTACGCAAAAAAAGGCATGCTAGCACTGCTATTATTGGCGTCAATACACCTTCCATGATCACTGCATTAATGAGTACTTCTGTAAAGCCTACCTTTTGAAGGTCCTTATTCTTTTAATTTTATTTTATATGAAAAAATTTACAAAAAAATTCCAAAAAAATTTTTAAATACACAGAACAGTTTGTAAAAAAATGTAGATTTGAAAAAAAACAAAAAAAAATTTATTTTTTTTGTCCGAGTTGGGTCTCGAACCCGGGCTCCCGAAAACTATCACATAACATACTATATTATATGAAAATATTTATATGGAAAAACTCAAAGTCTTTTCTTATATTTTTGTATGAAGAAAATTTATAAAAAAATTCAAAAAAAATTTTTAAATACACAGAACAGTTTGTAAAAAATTTTAGATTTAAAAAAAAACAAAAATTTTTTTTTGTCCGAGTTGGGAATCGAACCCGGGCTCCCGAAAGCTTACTTTCATTTGTATTCATGCAAAATAAGCAAGTGATTGTTACCAACCACGGTAGTCGAGTAGGTAAGATGTCGGACCGCCGACTGAGAAGTCCATGGTTCAAATCTCAAATTGATAGTCGATTTTTATTTGAAGATGATATTTTTATTGCTTTTCCTTCTAACGTTACTTCTCGAAAGAGTGCTTCTGGCAGGTCTCTTTTGAGCAAGGAGAGCGGAAGGCCTGAAAAATTTTCCCATTTCATATAAAAAAGCAAGTGTAATTGTATATGAGTGCGGCAGTACTCTAAAATCCATACGAAGGCCTGCTAGCAGCGCTGCCAATGCCTACTGGGTTGTGTTATTTTGTACAGATATTTTTTGAAAGGTTTTTATTTAAAATTTTTTTAAATCACATTCAGGTTTTTCTTAGATAGTATCTTTGAAGTTTTTGGTGTAATATTTTGGAATTTTTTTTTTGTAGTGAATGCAATCCCGAGATCCTGTTAATCCCGGAAATTTAGGTCTTGAAATCTCGGGGCAGTCGAGACTAAAAAAAGTCCAGGATCCCGGGATTGGAAGACCTACATCGCACAGTGTAATGAGGTGGACAAAAGTAGGTTTGGAAAAAATAAAAACATTACTTTGTAAAAGTAAGTATGTAAAGTTATAGTTAGGATTATAATGGTACCAACATTTCAAGTTAAATAAATAATTTTTTAAGAAACAAAACGTTTTAATTCAAGTTTACAAAATGTAGGTATATAAATAAAGAAGATATTGCAAAAAGAACAAGTGTATCCTGGCTGCGGCTGGCGTGGAAGAAATGTCTTCGCAGAAAGTTCTAAAACTTTGTCTTTTGGCTTTTCTGATTTCTTTATTGTACTCCGTCAGAGTCGCCGTCTAGTTGTGCCATTCTCCGTTGCGCTTTGCGGCATTAAAACTGCATCGCACCTTCTTTCGGAGTCTGGTTAACTCGGCGCTCCACCAAGGAGTATGTTTTGTTCTTGCCTTGTGCCCTGTTGGGCAGCTAGATTCGTAGGCATTATATACTGCATTGTTTACCTGCTCTACATAGCATTCAAGTTCTAGGATGTTACTAATTCTACTCCTCGCTTTTACGTTCTGTAGGTTTTCTTTCAAGTTGTTGGTGTATGTGTCCCAACTGGTATTTCTTGGGTTTCTTTTGGGTTCTATCTCTTGACATTTCGCCCCAAATCTAAACTCTATTATTCTATGGTCAGACATTGAAGGTTTCATTGATACCCTATATTCCGTTATCATATCCCCCACATCTGGGCTTCCTATGGTGAGATCTAAGACCTCTTCTCTAGCCCTAGTTACAAAGGTAGGTGTTATCCCCACATTGAAAAAGTCTAGATTACTACTTAAAAGAAATTCTAAAAGGTACTCACCTCTGGTGTTGACGTCGGTGCTTCCCCAAATTGTGTGGTGCGCGTTGGCGTCACAGCCGATGATTAGTGGAAGGTGCTCTTTCCTGCAATGCTCCACGAGTCTTTTTATCTCCGCTGGGGGAATTTTGAGATCGTCCCCAGGAAAGTAAGCGGATACGATCACTATGGCACGGTGCTTGCCATCAGTTTCGATGTGAGTCTCGATAACTGAAAGGTCCCGCGTCATAAATTCTGAAAGACAAATATAATTAATATTTTTCTGCATTAGAATATATGCTCTGGGATTGCTTGTTCTCTGGTCCCAAGTTACTAGGCTTGGGTAGTTCACGAACGAACTAGTTCAATTGAACTATTCGCACTCATGAACTATGTGAACTAGTTCGTTGATTCTCGTTCTTTTAGTTCTTTTAGTTCAATCAATTTTGGTTTCAAAATTTGGTTTCACTCAACAATGGTTTGAGTCAGTGTTGATACAGTTTTTCACTAATGAACGGTAAAAAAAACAAATTTTTGTGGCAAATATTGTGTGGAATGCTCCATATGAAGTATTATTATGTAAATTTCTTCTATGTCCGCAGTTAATTCATCATATAAATCATCATATAATTCGTTTCATTTTATAGATCTGAT
Organism: Dichetophora obliterata; assembly: GCA_963920525.1. Lineage (NCBI taxonomy): Eukaryota > Metazoa > Arthropoda > Insecta > Diptera > Sciomyzidae > Dichetophora > Dichetophora obliterata. The sequence goes on from OY986439.1 coordinate 173,916,044, forward strand.
CATGAACTAGCAAACAAAACAAACTAAAAGACCAATTGAACTAAAAAATACAACGAGCTAACATACCTAACAATCTACAACACCAAACTAACTATAAGACCTAACGAACTAACAACATGAACGAGTGCACGAAAAGAACTAAAAGAGCGAACGAACTAAATGAACTAAAATAACTATATGAACGAACTAGTTCATTAAACTTAACGGCACTAAAAAGAGCGATCTTTTTAGTGAACTAAAATGCCCAAGCCTACAAGTTACCTGACCCTCTTTGCAGTAGAGGCCACTGACTTTCCCCCTGTAGCACCAGGGTTCTTGGATCAGCACGAAGCCCAGTTGTTCTGTGGTAAACCTCCGAGCAATAACTGCCGAAGCAGCTTTTGCATGGTGGAGGTTTACCTGGGCAAATTTCGTGCTGGTTACTGTGCTGATCGTCATAGCACCGGGCTGCTGCCCCGATCTTCTTCAGGCAGCGTTGCTACTACCTCAGTTGAAGGTTCGCTTTTACTACCATCAATCCAGAGAGCGGCGAGGTTCATGCCCTCTGCCTGATCTCCGATTGAAAGTGTTGCGGTGATGACCGAGACGGAGGCGAACTTCTCCGTAACAACTTCACCAGTTAGTTGTATTGGTGGCGTTGCGTCTTTCCCTTCAATGGGAGTCACAGATGTGGCTTCTGTGGACGTTACCACTGTTGACGTTACAGCTGTGGGCGCTGCAGCTGTGGATGTTGCTGCTTTGACCGGTTTGGTCGTTGGTGGCGATTTTGTGCCCAACACCGGAATGGTTCCAAAGCGGAAGCTGATAGTGGAGCCCCTTGACTTGATAGTCTCAAGTGACTCCCTATCTATTGAGAACGTGAGCATGTGCCCACTTCTCTCATCCTTGGAGCTCAATATCTTCCAACACTTTGTATTGAGACCATCGTTCTGGGCGGCAATTAGTCCCATCGATCTATTGATCTCCGTGCTTGAACTTCTTGGCAAGAACATCCTAACAGTATGCCCTTTTGGGACCTCCTCCCCTAGGCAAGCCATAAGTTCTAGCCCTTTCCAGTGCTCGAGCTTTGGTGCTGCTGCTCGCAGCCATTCTGCTGTTGAGGGATTCGAACAGTCGACCAGTAACATGCCCGGACGAAAGTGAATTCCCTCAAACTGTAGCTTGATGGACCAGCCCTTCACTACTTCGCTCAGTATGGCTTCTTCTAGCTCCGATAGCTCATCCGGACTTAGCATTTGCCGGGGGTATTCTTTGGGCAGAACCGCTATTTGGATGCCCTTGGTTATGCTTGCATAGCTTATTCTATTTTTCTGTGGTTCTGGCTCGGGTACCTTAGCCCCTGGCACTGACCTACTGTTGCTTCCAGGAGCTATTCTGACCTTCTTGCTCTCTGGACGTTGAGGAGGCGTTATCTCGCTGCAGCTCCTCTTCGTTGCCTCTGGTACCGGTTCTTCGCCAGCTTTACCCCGATGCTCTACCGCTTTTTCATGAGCTACTTCCGGTGCCATGCCCTGTTCCAGATAGCGCAGATACCATCTTACGCCTGCTCCACTAAGGCCGACTCTTAGTGGGTCGTCTAGCCCTCCTGGCTTCCCGCGCTGAGGGAGGGTTTGTGTTTTTGCCCTTCTTCTGTTTCCCTTTTCTGTGCCGCATCCTTGGATGTTGACGCAGTTTCCGTAATTGGGATACTTTTTGAAGCTGACGTCGTATCATCCCGGTGTTCTTCCGGGGGCATTTTGACAGGATGTGATCTCCTGGGGATCGCAGTTTTTCTTAGTTGGCTGGTACCATAGATGGGCACTTTGCAGTACCAGTAAAATTGCAGTAAAAATAAATTTTTACTGATAATGAAATTCAATTTGCATTACCAGTAAAATTTTACTGATTACTGAAAAAAATTGCAGTAAAAATAAATTTTTACTGATTACTGGGAAAAAATTGCAGTACAAATAAATTTTTACTGATAATGAAATTTAATTTGCATTACCAGTAAATTTTTACTGATTACTGAAAAAATTTGCAGTAAAAATAAATTTTTACTGATTACTGAAAAAAATTGCAGTAAAAATAAATTTTTACTGATTACTGAAAAAAATTGCAGTAAAAATAAATTTTTACTGATTACTGAAAAAAATTGCAGTAAAAATAAATTTTTACTGATTACTGAAAAAATTGCAGTAAAAATTTATTTTTGCAATTTTGTTCAGTAATCAGTAAAAATTAATTTTTACTGCATTACTAAAAAAAATTGCAGTAAAAATAAATTTTTACTGATTACTGAAAATATTGCAGTAAAAATTTATTTTTGCAATTTTATTCAGTAAGCAGTAAAAATTTATTTTTACTGCAATTTTTTTCAGTAATCAGTAAAAATTTATTTTTACTGCAATTTTTTTCAGTAATCAGTAAAAATTTATTTTTACTGCAATTTTTTTCAGTAATCAGTAAAAATTTATTTTTACTGCAAATTTTTTCAGTAATCAGTAAAAATTTACTGGTAATGCAAATTAAATTTCATTATCAGTAAAAATTTATTTTTACTGCAATTTTTTCCAGTAATCAGTAAAATTTACTGGTAATGCAAATTGAATTTCATTATCAGTAAAAATTTATTTGTACTGCAATTTTTTCCCAGTAATCAGTAAAAATTTACTGGTAATGCAAATTGAATTTCATTATCAGTAAAAGTTTACTGATTACTGCTTCTAGTAATGCAGTAAATATTTACTGCAGTGTGCCCATGTATGGCTGGTACTAGGCCTTTGACCGCTGTGGATGGTATGCTCCACTCGATCTTTGCCGTACGGGTGCCTCCTAATCTGTGTGCTGCAGTGTCTGTGGTCATTATGGATTCTGTGCTCCACCTGATCATTGCTGCGTACAGTCCTATTGACTTGTGTTCTGGCTGGCAGAGGAGGATTTCTCCTAGGTTTGGTGCCTTGCCGTTGACCTTCTTCTTGGAATCTCTGTTCCATGAGGTCTGCTGCTCTGCTTGTGGTGACTCCCCGCAAGTCTTCCTGTTTGTTATGTTTTGTTATGTTTTGTGTTTGTACTCATATTTATTGTTCGACCGGTAGCTCGTGTCCGAGGACAAAAGCGTCGCAGTCTATGTGTTATGGCTGGGAAAGGGTGGTCGACCATGCCAGAGGCCGCATACCATGGTAAGGCCACAATTACTTCATGAGGCGGCCTGTTATCATGAAGGCTCCGTTCCAATACAGTCGGTATACCCCCTGACTGCAAACCATCCAATGGGCACAGTGCGCATGACACCCTGGATTAGGGGGGAGTAACTTTTAGTTTGTCGCTTCAGAAAAGATGCAGGCTCTACTGAGCTGTAGCGTTATGCCCTACAGGGAGGAACTACTCCAACCGGCAGCATTGTGTCATTGCAACTTAAGCCCCTACATCGCGTCAAGATTGTTACTCGGAGTAGTAGTGGGATGTGGTAATTCCCATGTTATTTTGTGAGAAAAATCTCTCGCGTGGATAAAAAAAATACCTCAAAACACTACAAAATACCTAAAATTACTACAAAATACCACAATACCTCAAAAAACTCAAAACCCTTCAAATTACTACAATTACGTGGTAGAAATACGAATTAAGGGAACGATGCGCTAATCGAATTGTTTGACGATGATTAACTTTTGTGCGAGTTAACTTTTCTGCGATTCTACTTTACTTAACACTAATAAAATTACCATCATAAAATTCTCCATTACATATATCACCCATTTTACTGTACATATCATGCAATCTAATCATATAACACCAATCATAACAAACCATATTTTTTCATTTGATTGGGCATATCAAGTTTATTTACCTTATTCAAAAGCATTAAAACATTATTTTTCCTCATATGCATGTACAGTTCACATCTGTATTTTGGTTTCATCTTTTCATGTCAGCAAGTGTACAAAAATACAACAACAAACTAATATTCAGTCTAATAACTCCATGTTCAAACAAACGTTCGTGAATTTTTTTCTTCAAAAGCTCATCTTTAATGAACAATTCCAAACGAACGTTTGTTGCTTTTTGTTGTTGTGTGAAAAATTCGTTCGAAAAAATACAAAGCTCACAAATTTATCAGTGATAAAAAAACGACGCAGGCAGAGCGTTCCTTTTTTGATTGCGAACGTTCGTCTGCTTTTAAAATTTTCGTTTATAAAATTGTCACGCAAAGCAAAAAACGAACGATAAGATCATATTTTAATCGATTGCGAATGAATTTTTCCGCCCACTGTTAAAAAATGACTCAACAGCAATCAAAAATCCATGAAAGTGGCAAACATATAACCAGTTCTGCCAATATATGTCTTAACAGAACTTCTTTTGAACACATTCTCAAAATTAAGGAAGCCGAAAATAAAAAATAAGGATTTTATGACGTGTTCCCTGGAGATTTTTTTAACGAAAATGCTGAAATTTATATAAAAAAATAACAAATTTATAATATTGTGCAAATACAATAACACAAAGAAATTTTAAATTTTTTTATGTAAATAATACCAAAATCAGTATACTAAAAATTTAAAATTATTTAATATTTATGCATCTTTTCTTGTTAGGTGGTGTCAAAAAAAAAGTCGTTTTCATCAGCCAGGGCTAAGATTTCTCGAGTTATCTGATTTCAGCGTAGCTCATCTTAAATATTTCGTTAGAGTTTTTACTACAACATTCACTAGAATTATTAAGTTTGGTTACAATTTACTCTCCCTAATCTTACGCTATCATTTTCAACAATTAAGATCCCCGTGGGCAAGAATTGAAGTGAAGGTTGTAGGCTAAAATATGAAGAAAAATATAAATTGTATTGCTTTTGCTGAAAATTAGCTTAAATCATAGCCGTGCAAACTTTTGTGAACTATGCAATATACATTGATCTATTCCGTGGGTTACTGCTTTCATCAGATCCTTTTCATCTTCCCTTAGCAAAATATTGAAAAAAAACAGAATAATGATAGGTAATGAAATCAAACAATTCATTTTAAATAAAGATCATGAAACGAATGATGACAAAATTGATTTCATTTCTGATCTCAATTTCTCTAACTTAGTGTCGAGTGACTCTATGAATTATTCTAATGACTTAAAGAGAACTTAAGAAACAAAAGCTAACTGCAAAAATGTTTAAAAACAACAAAGGGTTCAACACAAAAATACAGTGCAAATACCATATAATATCAATGTTAATAGAATGTTTAGAAAAACTACGATTTGCTGCAGAAATCTTATGGTTCCACACAAAGTGGCATGCATGAAAACGGAAATCCTTTTAAAACCTCGTAAATCAACATGGCGCCAAAATAATAAAAGATTATGCTCAAATAACTAATTTATCTGCACGTTTGCGAAGCTTGCTGAAGACAGCAAACTGTTTCCCACTCTCTCTCTCTCTCTCTATCTTAAGTGCTCTCTTGCATTCACACACTCTTTTTGAATTGGTTGCTCTTGCTTTCGCGTATGCTGTACTTTAACCTTTGCATGGAATTTCTTTAAAATTGTGTTGAGTGCGCTGCGCGGTTGAATTGTGTGCTTGTGTGTGTGTGTGATTAAGTTGCATTCTAGTTGCTTTCACTAGAACACATTGACTCATACATATGTATATACATCCACACAAGTCTAGATATTGACATTAGCTGGCGTGAGCATACAAATGTTTCTTTTGGGACTTGAAACGAGCAAACACATACATATGCACACTAATACTCGCACTTGAAAAGCAAAGTTCTAGCGCATTGTTTGCTGTCTTTATAAAGTTCTTGAAGTAAGCATCTTTTAGCTTGTTTGCTTATTTGTATTCAACGAAGCACTTAATTATAGAGTATTATAGAGGCTGAAGGATAGTGTAGCAGCCTTAAAAAAATCAATTTTCTTTTCCAAATTGAAAAATATTTGTTCACTTATCAAAACGTGCCACAAAACATAAAGCAGTGGTTAAAATTATAGCGCACTTCACGCGCTTTCTATTCGATTTTCAATAACTCTCCGGAATTAAAATGAAACGTATATTTTTTTGTTTCAAAATAAATCAAATTTTATTTGCTTTCAATGAAATAACTTTAAAGGTAATTTAAATTCAACAAAACTTGAAAAAAATCTATAATTTTTGGTAACCTTTTGTTTGTTTTGAGACACAATTGTAGCGCATAAAGAAAATATTTATTTTATTCTTAATTCATTGAGTATGAAGAAATATTGCCACCACGAGCTTTAAGAATACAATGTTTTTAAGCAGTCATGAGCAGGAAAATAAATTTAGTGAGCCAATGTTTTTTTTTAAACAAACACAAAATTATTCTCATTATTGCTTTTGCTTATCGTTGCAAAAAAAGAAGAACAAAATAAGAAATATTAGTGCAATAAAAAACCCCAATAAAGTTACACTGATTTTCTATTTCTATGAAAAAACTGACCAGCAAAACAAAAACAAATCATGTGTGTTTGTGTGCAGCACATGCAACGGCACAAACATCTCAAGCGCAGCGCCATGGAGTAATAGCCGACACACATTGACTGCAACAGTCGTACACCGACAAAAAGAAAACTTGCCGTCAGAGAGAAATGAGAAATGTTGCAGTATTCTCGACAACTTGATTATAATGAACGCAACAGCGACAATCTGTATTTCATACAAAACGTAAACAAACTCTGCTATGTTCACTCTTGTCGTCTATCAAATTAGAAATAGATTGAAGTCTGCGGCAGCAACAATTGTCGTCGTGTTCTCTCTTTGTCGTGCCGTCTCATAAGAAAACATGCGTTCTATTTTTTGACAATTGGCGTTCGTCGCTAGTCGCAGTCAATGTGTATCTGCTATAAGGCTTGCTTTTGGTTGCCTTTGCATGCATTTGTTGTTGTTAGCAAGTTAGAAATTTGCTGAACGTCAGTTTTGTTGTTATTTTTTGTATGTGTTGTTATTTTTACAAATGTGCAAACACAAAGTTGATAAAACAAAACAAATTTTTAGCTGAGCCAACTGAGCTAATTGAGCTTCTGGAAGCTCATGTCTGATTTAAAGAAATTGTTGATCAAATACTGTTTATCGAGATTTTTAAATCAGCATGTGTTGAAATTGAATACCACCAATCTGGAGAGAAATGTTGTTTTTCTCAAACCAGTGCATACCTAAAGTTGTCTCATGAAATAGTGGGTTATCTTGTTGAAAATGACATTGTCTTCCCTGAGTACCGAATAGTCTTTCCAAATATTTGGGTAAGGCATTCTAGCATTCAACCGTTTTACATACAAAAGCAACGGACCACTTCCGTTTACAATAAAGGAACTCCATACATTTATGGATCACTACTGCCTTGTGTCGAATTCTGGAACATTCAGGGAATTATTGAATTTTGTACACGGCTGCCATGAAAAATATGAGGCTGTAGTAGCCATACTAGAGTTATTATATATGAAATGAAGTCACCTTAGCTGAAAGTTTATTGCAAGCACTTAATGAGAGCTCTCATAGCCCTAATTGAATCTGCAATAATCATAAAAAAAAACAAAAATTATGTTGAGCGTCTTTTGAAAATAAGAGCTGTGGTAACAGTTGTGATGCATTCAGTATTGTGGCTACTGCAACCAAATTTTAAATCTTGCGTGTAGAGAAACTCCAATACGTCTATTGTAGCCTCAATACGGTTTTCACGCTTTTACTGAAGATACTAAAACCACAAAAGACAAATTTCTCCATTTTAGTTTTGGCTTTGCAGCGTGCTAGTTGGCAAATATTAAAAAAATTGTTTTTAAAGTTAATCGGTATTTACTTTGATAATCGCTTTACTTTGATAATAAATATTTTGCCTATTGTATTGAAAAAGGCATGGACTATTTTACAATTCCATTGTCTAAAACTATTTGTAAGCATGTTCCAGGTGCATGCTAATGGTTTGTCGTTTATAATATGGGATTTTTAAAGTTCCATAAAAAAAAATTAAAAATAATATGCTAGTCTATGCTAATCATATGCTAGTTAAAACAATGAGTTGATCACAGCTTAATCACTCAAAGACTACTGATGAGGAATATGTAGCGATTTCCGAAACAGACTGTCTAGTCAGCTAAGTGATTGACTCTATACAGAGTTGTTGTTGTTGTTGTTGCCTTCTTAAAAACTCACTTGATCTAAAGCTCACAATCTTAATTCATGTAATTATTTAATAGATCATAAAAATTAATTAACTTAAAAATAAAATAGTTTGTAAAGTTCTATGAACAATTAAAATTTTATATTTATTTGATCAAAAAAGTAATATTTTTTCAAATGATTTGAAATAAAAATTTATAAAAATATTTAAAAATAACACTTTTATTGAGCAAATCGCATTAAGCTAAAGCATTAAGAAATCGGTGATAACCTTAAAAGCGCAGAGGTAAGTAGCTTAAATAGAAAAAGTTCTGACAACCTCAACGTAAGGATTTATGGCTTTCAAAACCGAATTCCTCTCACCATTGCAAAAGGCGCTGTTATGACCCCTCCACAATTCGGCTGTCAAAACCGAATTCCTCTCACCATAGCAAAAGGCGCTGTTATGACCCCTCCACAACTCGGCTGTCAAAACCGAATTCCTCTCACCATCGCAAAAGGCGCTGTTATGACCCCTCCACAATTCGGCTATCAAAAACGAATTCCTCTCACCATTAAAAGTTCTTACAACTTTCTGTGAGGTTGTCAAAACCGGCAGAGCATCTCTTAAACAGGAATCTAACAGCCCTTATGGAAGTTGTCAGAGCCTCGCATATTAAATTTTTTGAGAACCGTAATATTACGGCTCGAAGAAGCGAAGTTTTGATAGCATCGCCAGTTCTGTGAGTGAAACAAAATGGTTGTTCGTTTTCCTGCTGACTTCGACGCACAAAAACTTGAATTTTACTATTTACTAGTTCGAAATAAGACTTGACGCTGTAAACAACCTTTTCAGTTTATTGCAAAACAAACAACGACATTTCTAGGTGAAGCTTTTGATATCACTTTCCAGAATACGACGGCGGGTTGTTCTTGAGCTAAAAAAGTATGCTAAAAGTACACAATGGCTCCAATGAAAACCCATAATGATCATTTCGGCTCCATGGCAAAAGTTTTTCTCAAGTAATTTTGTGAAGTAAAAAATGGTAAAAACTTTAAGAAAACTTTCAAGCCTCAAATCAATATCAAGTTGCTTAGTTAATAACACTGTGCATGTCCAAACATCAAACAAGCTGGAGACATATAATTTTAGCATAATTGGAGGACGCTTAATTTAATGGCGCTTACCGATTTTTAATCCATCGGCCCGTTTTCGAGAAATTGAATGTTTAAAGTCAAGTACATGTTGATGCCGTTTTTGGTAGAAAAACTTTTTTCTCATTAACTTATTCGACTTCGTGTCAATGAGTGAAATATTGAAAATTACTTGGAAAATAATTTTTTAAACAGTTTAACCTTCGAAACTTAATTCTTATGGTTCAAATTGACCTCAGAAATCAAACTAATCCTTTTTTCGTATATAAGCTTTGTTCAAACAAAAACAAGTAAGCTTTTTGGCGAAAAAATATTCCTCTGATGTAGTCGCGCTATATGAAATTACAAATTAAACCAAATTAACCATCCTTCTGTATCCCTAAAACGACCTGAAAAGTATTAAAACTAAGTTTTTCGTACATATTTTTCTTTATTTTCTCAGATAGATTCATCTGTTCCTTCTGCTTCTTCATGTAAACTCCAACAAATGTCTCCTAAGAGAGCATCTAGTTTTTTACCACTGTACCAGTACTCGAGTCTCGCCATCACCTGATGGAAACGTTTGCCATGCTCATCAGATTCGTCTGGGAATTGTCCTAATTTTTCAGCGTGGCAATGCAGGAAATGAATTTTCAGCGATATTCTTACATTTCAAGTATGGCAAGCGGTAAGCATTCTGTCAATATGTAAGTGCCAATCGTTGGATCGATGCATTCCTAGAACAATTTTAATTACCGCTTTGATAAAATCCCATGTCAACAACTCATTATGGCTGAGAGCTAGTTTAAGTTGCTCATCCTTCAATAAGCGACGAATATCGGGTCCATTTAGTATTCCTTAAAAAAATAAATGTTAGGGAATGAAATTTAAAATCATGTAAACATCAACCTTCCTTTATTTTCATGTAACTCAACCGAGAAAAAATTCTACGTAATACATTTCTGATGACGAATCTGATGAGCATGGTGAACGATTCCATCAGTTGGCGGCCAAACTTGAGCACTTGTAAAGTGGTAAGAAACTAGATGCTCTCTTAGGAGATATTTGTCGGAATTAGAATGATCATATTTTCGATGTGTCGAAAGAAGCGGCCAAGTGCCTAGGTTTTTTAAAACGGTGCAAAAAATATTTCACTTCAGCTTATCTTCGCATGATCTACACCTCATATATTAGGCCGAAAATGGAGTACAATTCGCACATTTGGGCAGGGGCTTCAAGATCTTATTTGGAGCTTCTGGATCGAATTCAACGTCGTGCGATATATTTGATAGGGGATGAAAGTATTTCATCCACTCTCAACTCTCTTGGGCATCGACGCAATGTTGGTTGCCTAAGCCTTCTGTACAGGTACTACCATGGGAAGTGTTCAAGGGAGATACATGGCCTGACTCCACCAGCTCGTGTGTTTCCCAGGTCCACTCGGGCAGCTGTTCAAGCCCACCCCTTTACCATTGCCTTGATGTCCAACAGAACCTCGCATTACCGAGAGAATTCGTTTTTTAGTCGCACGGTAAGGTTGTGGAATAGTCTCCCTGCGAGCATATTTCCCGGCAGTTTTGAGCTGTGCAAATTTAAAACAAATCTTCACCGATACTACTCCATCTATCCACCCTCCAACTAACTATTACCTATCTTTCGAATCAACACAATGCTTATGCATTTATAGGGGGCATCCCCTGAGCGTTGGTTCAGTCTAAAAAAAAAAAAAAAAAAAAAAAAAAAAAAAAAAAAAAAAAAAAAATTTACATGAAGAAGCAGAAGAAACAGATGAGAAAATAAAGAAAAATATGTATGAAAAACTTAGTTTTAATACCTTTCAGGCCGTTTTAGGGACACAGAAGGTTAGCTAATTTGGTTTAATTTGTAATTTCATTTAGCTCCACTATAACAGCGGAATATTTTTCCGTAAAAAAGCTTACTTGTTTTTGTTTGAACAAAGCTTTTATATGAAAAAAAGAGTTTTTTCATTTATGAGGTCAATTTTGACCATAAGAGTTAGGTTTCGAGGGTTAAACTGTTTTAAAAAATTATTCTCCATGTAATTCTTAATGTATAAATCATTGACATGAAGTCGATTTAGTTAACGAGAAAAACGTTTTTCTTACAAAAACTACATCATCATGCACTTGACCTTGAACCTTCAATTTCTCGAAAACGGGCAAAAGAATTAAAAAATGGTACACGCCATTAAATTCAGCGTGTTCGAATTATGCTGAAATGATATTCAGCTAGAATGTTTGCAAAAAAAGTGGTCAATTCATGAACACTGTAATTTTATGTTTTTGAAGTATTTATACATGTTTTGTATTCAAAATAATTAATTAGTAATATAAAGTGCAAAGATATTATTAAAGGTCTTGGAATAGATTTGAATACTAATGGCCTAACAACAAGATTGTTATACAAACTAATACGGGGTCGTCCATAAACTACGTTACTGATTTTCCGGTTTTTTTTAACCCCCCTCCCCCTGCGTTACTTTTCGAAGTGCTTTCCAAAACCCCTCCCCCCCATAAAGTAACGTGAAATATGAAATTAATTCATTCGAATGATTATATATTTTGACTTGCTCTGACAATTTTCACTAGTATTAGTGACTAGTATGACTTGATACATTAAAGGAACAATTGGAAAAAAATCAGTAATTAATATCATCTGTAAAAGCTATTCCATCTGCGATCCAAGACTCGATGCTCTCAATCATTGGGATAGAAGAAGCTGGTAGCTATGTTGAGGATTCTTCAAAATAGAATTTTTCATCGGATTCTATGTCGACCCATTCAGGTGAATCCTCATTTCTAACTCAAAGAAATTCACCTGGTATTTGACAGAGTACCCTTAAAAGCTGCACCCGAACTGCACCAAATTCTGTGTTTTTGTGTTAATGCTTTCTGAAAATTGATTTATTTAAATAGTATTTTTTATTCCGATTTATTGTAAACGATATAATACAAACTTATGGCAATTCATAGAAGTTTTAAAAACAAAATACAAGCCGCAGGTAGGACACGACCTTGAACCGATTTCTTCTCTCTGAGAAGGACAGTACATGTCATATGGTATCTCCTTTGATCAAGAACATTCAGGCCTTAACGTCAAAGCCTGTCGCAAAAGCAAAGACCCAACTTTTTCAGACGTGTGCTGATATGGTGAAGGAATACCAAAAGGTTCCTGTGTCGAGGGAAAAGGTGGTGGAAGAAATCGTTGAAACAAAAGTTAACCATCAATTTAGACAATCAAACATAAACATGTCAGGCTAAAAATTTTTGAAATGATTGTGTTATTAATTAGAGGTTTTTCGTCGATTTTTTTAATTATTGGTAACGTTACAATATCTAAACACCTCTCCACCTACCGTTACTTATCGTAGTGCATTTCAAAACCCCTCCCCCCCTAAATTAGTAACGTAGTTTATGGACGACCCATGCTGGTAAATTCAAATTGGAAGCAGATTTTGATAAAAAAATTACATTAATTGGGCATTTATTTATTCTGATATTCACATTTCATCTCAAATCATCAAGATCCTCTCTTTTGCTTTTCATATTTTTGGGACTTTTTCCCGAGGTACTTACATCCTTTGCACTTTTTCTTTGGTTTCTTTCCGTCTTTTGCTCAACTGTTGCAACTGTTTATTACTTATTTAGATTTGTCGAATTTCATGGTAACTCATAGAAGTAAGTAGTAATAGAAGATAGCGTAAATATTTTAAACTTAAAAATATGCCATTAAATTTTACAGTAAAAGAAAAAAAACCAACACACAAAAGCTTATCAAAATACAAGCAAAGCTATTGCTTCCTAACCAACCCACTACTAATCCTTGCACACAATTGATTAAGAACTCCACATAAAAAACACACACTCGTACATACACACAAGCACATACACAAACTTAATCAAATGCAGGCAAACCCACAGAAATTTAAAAGTAGCAAAAAAAAATTGAAAATTCGTTACCCAGAGCTGCGTGGCGTAACTCTTAGTTACCGTTGCTTGTCTATCTTGGATTAGGCAACGGATTTCCAGAACATAACTTTTCCATGTCGAACGCGTGCAGTTTGTGTGAGTTCTAACAGTATCCTGAATGCTACGATGCACAAAAACAAGGACACGAAATCAAAATGAAAACGAAAACGAAAACGTAAACGCAAGCGTAATGCAACGCTGCACTTAGCCGTAAATGCTGTGCAGTAAAGTTGGCTAATAAAGCCCGGATGTTCAGCTGCATTGTGCGGTAAGTAGCAGCAGTGTGTGAAGGATGCGAGGGATGGAGGCAGGGAGAGAGAAAGTTAGGGATCCGGAGTGTCGAAGCTAGCACCCGCTTGCTTTTCAACATGTTCGTGCGGCTTTGGGCCAGTTCGGCAGGGGATGCCGATAATACTGGTCAGTGCTTGAAATGCTGTTGGTAACTGCTGTAGGGTAAAGCAGCCTTAGTGTGGCGCCTAAGCATGCCGAACGCCATAAAGAAATTACGCTGCAATGTAGCCAAAGTTCTTTGTTAATTTTTTTTTCCCTGTTGATCTATATTTTTCTATTTCGGCACATTTGACACAGTTACCCTGCACGGCGGTTGCATGTCAGCCAAAGCTATGTGTTGGCATCAGCGTGTGTGGTGTATGTGTGTGTAGCGTTTTCATAAGAAAATATATCGAATTGGTTATCGTGCCGAACGCACGATGCAGCCAAATATCAGGATAAAAAAACATGGTCAAAATTCTGGGTCGTTCAGAGTGTTGTTGAGCTCTGAAATGAAAAGAATCTGAGATTCTCTCTACGAATAGCAGCAGGAAGGCAAGCTAATTGGAATGAAAAGCGTTTGTAGCGGTGCTTGTGAGCTGCTGCAAGTGTTTGTTTTAGCTGAAAGTTGCTGCAATTGGCAGCCACTTCCGTTTGCTTTTATCTGAAAATAAATTAAGTATTACAACAATAATTACAAGTTTGAATGAACGAAAGAAGATTGGCAAAGAAGTGGAGGTTTTTCTATTTGGCAAATTTTAATTATATTTCTTGGTATATTGATGTTATGCAATTTCAATATCCGCTCGAAGTATTAATATTTAATCAATCGAGTTTTTGGTTAATTGAAAATTTAATTATTTCTTAAATATTTTCGAAAATACTTCTTTGAGTTTGAAAAATTTGCTATATATAGCCACAAATGATGCTAATTTCAGCTAGCTTCTAAAATTGCCACAAGTTTTATAGAACGAATAAATAAAAATTATATCTTTCGGTCTACCCCTGTTATAACAAATTAAATTTTTTTTTAAAAACCAAAAATCGTTTTATGAACACATGACACATCGTAAATATCAAAGAAGTTATTGACAACACATCGATGCCTAAATATCTTTTGTACAATTATTAGATATCAAAACATTTTTAAGATGTACTATCGAATCAAAATCTTAAGGGAGGTTTTAGGCACAAATGGTTTATGTTAAAATAAAGGCATATTATAGAAGATTTTTGTTTTTTTTTTTTGGTTAAACATGCTTAATGCTCAGCTGTGAGCAGCGTCATAATTTTTGTTAATAATAGAAACAATTTGTTTTTAATATTACATTTAAAAGTATATTGGTAAAGTTGAAAAAGAAAGTAATCTTTATAATTTTCTTTATATATTAAGATTGAAATGTATAGTCTTATTTTTCATTAACAACTATAGTTTTTAGTTAATAATTAAAACTGTTGGAAATCATCCAAGTTGGGCAAGTTGTAACAAAAATATTGGGTAAGTCTGCGGACAGAGTAAGCGCTGAAGCAGGCAGGCAGGCAGGCAGGCAGGTTTGCTTACTTGTCACAGTGCGAGAAAAATCGCTTCATACGATTTCTTATAAACCTGCTCGAAGTGTGCAGAGTGGAAGCAGGCAAGTCAGATCAGATCAGATCAGTTTGAGCAGTAAAAGCACGGTCTAATATGTTGGCAGCCCTCAAGTTCCAAATTTTTTGTAATACAAAAATCAAAAGTATTTAAACAGCATTAATTTTAAAGTCATTTCAAATGAGATATAACATTTTTATGATTTTTCTGTGACTGTTTTTGTGTTCGAAATGCCAGAAACAGACACTTTGCGGATTTTTGAAAAAAAAAAATAAAGTTTCCCCAGCAATAACATTTTTCTTAGGATTTTGGTTTTTTTAATTTTGTGCACAAAATAGCTCAAGACTATGTTTAAAGCATTATTGTTGTTATTGGTTAACATTTTGCATTTTTGGATTTTTGAGAATTTTTTTCGTAAAAGTACTCAAACTCAACATTTTCAAAAGGGTCCACATCTAATAAAAAATTCTATACCGACCAAGCTATTCAAATTAATGACACAATTTTTTTTTTTTTATTAAGTGTTGTTTCAGAAAATTGTTTAACAACATTTCCAACAATGCTGATGTCGTTGGTTGAGTTTATGCTGGATCCCAGATAAACGGTGGGTTCCAAGACGCTGGGACTGTTTGTTTGTTGATACCAAGTATTTCGTCTTATCTGCATTCACTGCCAGACCCATTCGACTTGACTCTCTTTCTAATCTGGAAAGTGCTGCACTGACTTCGGGCGTATTCTGGCCAATGATATCGATGACATCATCATACGCAAGCAGCATAACACTCTTGTAGAACATTGTGCCACTACGTCTCAGATCAGCAGCTCGGATGATCTTTTCCATCATTAGGTTGAAAAATTGGCACGATAAAGAATCACCTTGTCTGAAACCTCGTTTGGTAATAAATGGTGGGGAGAGGTCCTTCCCGATTTTAACTGCGCTGCTGGTGTTGCTCAGTGTCATCCTGCAAAGTCATATTAGTTCTGCAGGAATACCAAATTCAGAAATGGAGGAGTACAGGTGCTTTCTTATTGGGCTGTCGAAGGCGGCTTTGTTGTCGACAAAAAGATGGTGGATGTCGACTTGTTTTTCTTGAGTCTTCTCCAAGATTTGTAGTAGCGTGAAAATCTGGTCGATGGTGGACTTTCCAGGTCTGAAGAGACACCGATAAGGTCCGATCAGTTCGTTTACAACAATGGGCTTCAATCTTTCACATAAAACGCTCGACAGGACCTTATATGCGATATTAAGAAGGCTTATCCCACGGTAATTGGCACAGATAGTGGGATCGCTTTTCTTGTGGACTGGGCAGAGCACACTGAGATTCCAATCGTTCGGAATGCATTCTTCCGACCATATTCTGCATAGAAGCTCATGAACGCATTTAAGTAGAGCTTCGCCTCCGTTCTTAAACAGCTCAGCAAGTAAGCCATCAGCTCCCGCGGCTTTGTTACTTTTAAGCCAAGCTATAGCTGTCAGAACTTCATCATAGTCGGGAAGCGGAACCTCGACGTTGTCAGCCGTAATTGGGGTTTCTGGAATATCATCTCTATTGGCGGGATTGTTGTCAGCGTCGCCATTTAGAAGCTTAGAAAAGTGTTCCCTCCATAACGTCAGTGTACTCTGGACATTTGTCACTAGATTCCCGTTTTCATCCTTACAGGAAGAGGCCCAGGTTTTAAAACCATCGGCAACACGTCTTATTTTTTCGAAAAGTTTTCGGGCCTCATTCCTGTCACCATACATCTCAATCATCTGTTGCTCGCGCTTTTCTGCCTCTTTTTTTCCGCCTGAAAATACTTCTCTCTTCCCTCCTCTTTACTTTGTATCGCTCCTTAGCAGCGTGCGTTACAACCGACTGCAGGGTGGCTTTGTAGGCGGCATCTTTCTCTGCAGTGGCGTCGCGACACTCCTGGTCGTACCAATGGTTTCGGCGATGGCGGTGGTAGCCAATCACCTCTTCAGCAGCCGCACGCATGGAGTTGGAAATATGTGTCCACTGCGCGCATATATCATCGATTGGAGGAGTGCTTTGATGCAAGAGTGAGAATCGAGTGGCGAAAGCATCGGCTGTCTGTTTCGATTGCAGCTTGTCGACGTCTAGCTTTCTCTGTGTAGGGTAGCGTGCATTCTTAGCTGCGCACAGACGTGTACGGATCTTGGCTGCTACAAGATAGTGATCCGAGTCAATGTTTGAACCATGGATCGTGCGTACATCCAATACACTGAAAGAGTGCCGTCCATCGATAAAAACGTGATCAATTTGATTTTTGGTATTTTCATCAGGGGACATCCAGGTGGCTTTATGAATATTGAGATGCTTGAATCTAGTGCTACTTACGACCATGTTTCGTGCTGCGGCGAAGTCAATCAGCCTCATTTCGTTATCGGAGGTGTTGTCGTGGAGGCTGAACTTTCCGACTGTTGGTCCAAAAATATTTTCCTTGCCCACCTTAGCGTTGAAGTCACCAAGCACGATTTTTACGTCGTGACGGGGGCAGCGCTCATAAGCATTTTCAAGGCGCTCTTAGAAAATTTCCTTGATCTCATCGTCCTTGTCTTCTGTCGGAGTGTGCGCACATATTAGGCTCATATTAAAAAATTTAACCTTTATGCGGATTATGGCAAGTCGTTCGTTCACGGGTGTGAATCGCAGGACGTGGGGCCGTAGTCTCTTGCCAACTACAAATCTGCATCCAAACTCGTGCTTCTCCGCATGGCCGCTGTACTAGATATCACAGGGTGTATGCCGAATGCAACCTGTCCCTTCCATCGCATTTCTTGGATAGCAGTGATATTAGCTTTGTATCTTTCCAAGACATCAGTCAGTTGGATAGCGGCACCTTCCCAACTAAGGGTTCGGACATTCCAGGTGCATATCCGTAAATCATTATCAGTTTTTCGTTTGCGGTAGTCGTCATCAGATTTGGGGATCATTTTTCTTCTTTTCTTATTTGCTTTCATTGAAATGGGTTTTTACGGGTAGGCTTCAAACCCGACGCACAACCTATTTTAAGCCTAGGGGGCTCGCTGCTCAAATTACCCGCCAAACTTACGATTTTCAGCTTTGACGTTACCCAGGAAACACCACGTGGAGGTTTGAGTCGACTTGTGGCTATTTCACAAAGATTATGCTGGCCTCGCCAGGTTGAGATAGTCAGACATGTTACATTGTAAAGGTTCGCACCCAGTTTCCCGGTCATATACATCGGCTATCTTAATTTTGTTCACATAGTCTTTAAATTAAAAAAAATATTTTTGTCTCCTTTTTTTATGGAATCCCTTGAAGAAGAAAATTGTTTTTTGCTCTTCCAGAAAATTAAATTTTTTGAGTTGTTGCTCTTTTAAAGAGAGTGGGCTATTTATGTATAGAAAATAAAAAATTTTCATTAACGTTATTAGCGGAGGATGCAAAGTAGAAAGCAATAGGGGAAAAAATAAATAACAAACTTTTTGTCGCACTGATCTGATCTGACCTGCTCGCATTCACTCTGCACGGCTTATTTACTAAGCAGGTACCTGCCTGAGCCTGCCTGCTCGCATCAGCGTTTACTTTGTCCGCAGTCTAAGTTTTAACATGCTAAAAATCTTGTTACAACTCAATTTATTGTTTGGTTTTATGGTAACGTTCGTATCGATATTAGTTTTTGTGAAGTTAAACATGGAAAGCTTGTATACAAATTATTTTTCGTTGTTACATATTGTTTGTGTATATGTTTTCTTTCTTATTGTTACTTTATTTTTGTAAAAGTGGATTTACTGACCACCTTTAGCATATTGAGCTAGTTATTTTACATGGAGATTAAAATTTTTTGTAAATTTTTTACTAAAAAAAGTTATTTATAATTTTTTCCAATACTTTTATGCTGATTTCATATAAAATTTTTAATTAGATAGCTTAGCTATAAATAAAGTAATCTTATGACTATATTATATATAAATTTATCAGAAAAAATATAATTAAAAAATTAAAATTAAAAAAAAATTCGATTAAATGCATTTTTGTGGTTTATGCCCAGTATTTGGAGCAAGTTGTAACATATAACTAAAGGCTTGTAGGAACACCATAGAAATGCATTTAATCGAATTTTTTTAATTTTAATTTTTTAATTTTATTTTTTCTGATAAATTAACATATAATATAGTCATAAAAATTGTATATGAAATAACTTGCCCCAAAAACTGGGCAAGTTGTAACACCTGACTCTCTTTGGTAAATTATATGTTTTTTTAAATCAACAAACTTTCTCATAACTTTTTTTAATATCACATGAATTTAATTGCTAGCTTTAGATCAAGTAAGTTTTTAAGAAAGCAACAACAACAACAACTCTGTAAAGAGTCAATCACTTAGCTGACTTACTTGATCTAAAGCTCGCAATTAAATTCATGTAATAATTTAATAGATCATAAAATTAATTAACTTTTTTTAATATCGTAAATAAAAAGTTGGGCTTAAATAAATTCCAGTTGTAATCTGAAAAAGTTAACAATATTTCCAAATAAATATATTTTTTCAAACTTTGTTAAGATTAGCCCATAGCTCCCCTATAGAAAAGTTTAAATTTAAGTACAAGATTCTAGCCGTGTATTTTTCTGTAATCTCTGTACTCGGTATTCACATACAAAGTGGTATTCGGCTATTTGTATTTTCTATAGTAATAGCGATCGGTTATTTTATAACTTGGTAGTACGGCATTAAATATTTCCGGTATTCGGTTATTTTAGAACTCTGTATTACGGTATTCGGTATTTCTGGTTTTCGGTATTCGGCTATTTTCGGTTGTTTAGAGTTCATTATTCTGTTCGGTTCGTTGTTCAGTGTCCGGTTAGTTTAGTTTTCCTGGTTATTTTCGGTTATTCAGTGATCAGTTTTTTAGTATTCGGTAATATGGTATTCGGCTATTTTCAACTGTATAGTGTTCTGTTTTTTTAGTACTAATTCAATTTTTCTGATTTTCAGTTATTTAGTGTTCGGTTATTTTTAGTATTCGATAGTGCGGTACTAGATATTTTGGTATTCGGTAGTTTTTTTAACTCGG
Source organism: Dichetophora obliterata (assembly GCA_963920525.1). Classification (NCBI taxonomy): domain Eukaryota; kingdom Metazoa; phylum Arthropoda; class Insecta; order Diptera; family Sciomyzidae; genus Dichetophora; species Dichetophora obliterata. The sequence goes on from OY986439.1 coordinate 173,936,142, forward strand.
CATTACGATGTTCAATATTTCTGGAATTTGGTGATCAGTTATTTAAGAATCCATTTGTACGGTATATGATACTTCTGGTATTCGGATATTTTTTGTTGTTTTGTTTCAGTTTTCGGTAGTACGGTATTGATATTCCTTTAAAACTCGGTTATGATGTCCTTTATATTTGGTAAAGAAAATTTTTGTTTTCGGTGTTGGAGGTTCTTGATGATGCAAAGGTGGCTGATGCGGTTTTCTGATGCGAGAGCGGCTGAAACTGCATATGAAGACGGTCCAAACATTACAGCGGGCAGAATTAAAAATGGTTTTCTGATGCAAGGGCCACTGAAACAGCGTATAAGCAAGGTTCAGGCAACAAATTGAACAGGAGGCTGTATTACAAAAATATAATAATAATTTATACCGTGATACATTTAAGTAAATTAAGTAAATGGACGGTGCAGACAATATGTTTAATAGGTTACGCACCCACGAGTCGCTGATATTTTCACAGTTTCCAACCTATTTATGCATTTACTTGATAAACTTATTAAGAATTATAGGATGTCTCCCGAGAAACAATTCATATTTTGTGTCAATAAAGTATTTGATATATGTCTGGTGCCCGTGTCGGTAAATGTCCGACCTCTGCACCGAAAGAAGTGCTAGTTTTGGAACACCTTGGTCAGGCACAATGCACGATCGAAGACCGATTCGGGCACTCGTCAGTTTATTGTGTCCGAATATAGTCGCTCGTTTTTGAGCAATTTATTGACATAATACAGACTTACTACGGTACTATTTCAGGTACTTGTTGGATATGTTTCGGGTACATTATAGTTTAGACTCGGGCCAGTTTCGATACATATCAGGTACTTTGACACGATATATGAATTTTTTTCACGGGTCCTGTTTGCAAAAACTTCGTAGTTTTTCGTTACTACTCGTAACTTTTAAAAATAAAATTGAGTCCGATACTCTGGACTTTTGTGCCTGAGCAGTTTGGTGCGAACACAAATTGTTTCCTGGGTCTATTGTAAATTTTCTTCCGCTGATGTCGTAAGCATGCGTGTTGTTGTAGAGCTAACTTAGTCTTTCTAAACATTATATTTGTTTTATTTTTTCTTGTGCAAACCCGGGTTCGAATCCGGCGGCTGGCATATAAAATTTGATATTCTTATTTTTTTAATAAATGTACTGTTTTTTTCTCATTGTTGCCCTCAATAAATATAACTTATATTATAAAAAAATGTAGTTATTATATATATAAGAGGCAACAAAAATATTTAGTAATCCAGGGAATTAATAAATTTATTGTAACGTACTGTTACTAAATTTAGAAAAGTTCTTATAAAAATTAAAAAATGTAAGGATTTATATGAAGCACTACAGAAAAATTTAAAGCAACAAAGCATCTTTATGGCACACTTCAAACTAAGTTGCAGACAGTTATTTCTGCACTACTTGATGTCTACGCTATAAACGTTAACGTAACACGCTAACTCACGTCAACTCGAGCTAGCTAACGCAATAAGAAACTGCCGTGAATTGAGTGTGTAGTTGCAAGTGCCGCAAACAACAGCAACAAAAACAAAAAACCAGCACAAAAAATAGCTAACGTTAGAGCTAAAACTACTAAATAAAAGGGCAGCCAGGCAACTCTTAAAAATTCCAAGTGAAAGATGCTGTTTTTGCCAACTTAAGATACTTGAGATGCCTTTTATGCATCAACTCAACACAAAAACACATACAAACAAACACACACACATACACAATTTATTACACCAGCTCACGTACACACAGTTGCGTTTTAATTGCACATAAATATGTGTTGCTCGCGATGGCTTTCACCAGTTCTTGAATGACATTTAAAGTAAGGTCGTTCGGTTGAGGAAATAGTTAAATAGTATAGCACATTAGTTTTTTCTTTATTTTTTATATTGAAAGGTTGCCCCCTATAAATATGTAATCATTGTGTTGATTCGGAAGATGGGTGATAGTTAGTCGGAGGGTCGATACAAAGTAATCGAGTGAAACTTTTTGTGTCGAATGTAAAGAAAGCAGTATTAACAGGTGATATTAAATCTGAGGCAAGTATTATGCCTTTGCCTCTGTCAAACTAAGTTACTAAGCGATCCTCTCCACAAATTTTTTTAACCACCAACAACTACAACTTTTTATCGTAAATTGATGTGCTTTAAAGTTATTTTGATTAGAAGTAAAGAAATAACGGTTTCAGCTTAGAACCTTAGCCCGTCCAGGATTCAAACCAGGGACCCCCTGGGTAACAATCAACAGTTACCACTAGACTATAGAGGCCACCAAGTTTACTTAGCAATCATTTTTTTACAAGCTTTAAACCAAAAAATTTTGAAAATCATAAAAAAGGAAATTGGTATTTTTGGTTGTTTTATCATTAAATAGAATTTTTTTCGAATTAATAATATTTAGTCCAGGAGTATTAAAACATAATAATAGGTCTGCTCCCAAACTCATAATTCTAAGATTATTGCAAAGTTGTGCCTGTTTTAGTTCAAAAAGCGTTTCTGTATTAAAAACAATTTTAATAAAAATTTTAATGAATTCAAAATATTATTTCTCTTTGTGAGAACTTACAACTTTTAGGTGTCAATTTTTAATTGATAATTATTTTATATCAAGTCTAATCAAATATATAGCAGTACAACAATTTTCAACCTTTTTCAAAATTAGAGACATTACAGAAGTGACTAACAAAAATTATACGTGTATCGACGTATGAAAAATTTACGTCTGAGTAGTTTTTAAATAATTTTAAAGTTAAATTGAAACTTAGCTATTCCATAATACGAGTACAATAGGCCTTGAATATAGGCGTTGTTTTCTCAAATCTATAGTGAAATTTCATGCGAAAAATATTTTAGCAATCTCTTTTATGTGTTCTTTTTTATGACACTTTTTTGACACTTTTGAAAAGAAGTTAAAAAAAGTAACCTTACCCAAAGTTGAAGAGATTTAAAATATTTTATGAAAAATTTCCTTGAATAGTTTCAATATAATCTCTTTTAAACTCTTGTTTCCGAAAAAGCAGGCAATTTTAAATTTGCTCATGAATAAACTTTCAATCATTACTTATGTAAACTGTGACTTTGACAGTTCTATGGCTCGTTATCCTTAATAGAACTTACAGATTTCAGTTCTACCAAAAAATTCGTTAACAAGTCCATAAAGCTTTGGCAGAGAAAATAGTACAGTCTTTGAATAAAGGCAAAAACAACCCTTACGTATTCGCTCCAGTTTGCACTGCCAATCATTTAACTTTTTTAATTTTTTTACTTTTTTAATACAAACTTTTATGTTATTTTTTATATTTTTTAAGTTAGAATTTCAATACTGTCAGTTAAAAAACTAATAAAATTGAGTTTAGAAAAATGTTTATTTGTACTGTACTTACAGCCCTACTCTGGCAAATTAACAATTTTTAACCATTAATTGGAATATTTCTATGTGTTTGTTGTAATTTTTTGATTTCAAAACAAAATTTTAAACTACAAATAATAAATTTTGATTTAAATTGTCAACTGCTTTTCAGTTATTTACAATTTCATTCAAAAATTTTGTTGTTTGAGCTTCAAATTTTGTTTTGAAAAAACAAACACATAGAAAAATAAAAAAAAAATACTGGTTAACAACTGTTAATTTGCCAGAATAGGGCTGTTAGTGTACAGTGTACTATCAATAATGCTGCTAAGCTCTTTCAATGGCTAGACTATACTAAAAACAAAATAATTTTTTGAGGTAATATTCCTATCACTAGGTCCTAAAAAATTGAAAAAATATACATTTGATTTTTTCCTGCTCTGCTTTCGTTTTGCAAGCTTGTTTAGCACAAATTTTTTTTTTTATCCCCTGAAGGTTTTTCAGCCTTTTAGATCTTTGTTTTTAATATTATTATTATTACCCTCTTAATATTATTTTCATTAAAGTCATAAGAATATTAAAAATAGATTTGATTTTTGTCTGATAAATATTTTCTTATAAAATATGCCAAAAAAATTTGTTTGCTTTTCTTCGGCACAAAACTGAAAATCCAACTGACTTTTATGTCAAATATCTCTCTAAATTTATTTTTAGCATATTGGTTCATATTTTTTCATAGAACAAAACAATTTTATTCAAAAAAAAAAGTGTTACAAAATAAATATGAAAATTTATTTATTTAAAGCAAACTGAAAGGGTTAATTGTTGCCAATTGTGAGAGCTGTCACCCTAACCAAAAGTGTACTTGTCTGAAGCCTGATTGAGCGAAGAATTCGATTGGTGATATGTATAAGAGGTTTACTTTACATACCTTTTTGGTGCTATCTCAAAAACTATGCATTTTTGTCAAAATTTCCTAACCTTTTTTTTTCAACTCATATGAATATTTATTACGTAATTTTTCCAATTGTGTCCTCAAAAACCATAAATTTTGGTTAATTAGGGCAACTAGTTCTGTAAGATAGTTTGCATCTATTCAAGTGCAAATTTTTATTCTCATAAATTAAAGCAGCAGTTAGGTTTGATTAGGTTAGGCAAAGTTGGCGGCAGGTCTTTTAACAGCGGCCCACTTAGACTCAATTTGTCCGTTGTGATACCACAGACCGAATGAAAGAAGGTAGTAATCAAGTGAAATTTTTGTGTAGGATGTTCTTAATGTGGCAGAAAGCTATAAAAACATGTTAAGAATCTGAAGCAAGTGTTATGCCTTGATCTCAGTTCAACCCAGTTACTAAGCGTTCCTCTCCACAAACATTCCTATCACCACCAATTACATTTTTATGTCGTAAATTGACGTGTTTTAAAGTTCTTTTGATTATAAATAAGGAAAGATAGGTTAAAGCGTAGCACCATGGCCTGGCCAGGATTCGAACCCGGGTACCCTGGGTGACAGTCAAGCACGCTACCACCAGACTATCGAGGATGCCAAAAAAACCTGCAGCTATTTCGTAATTATTTATACTAGAGCCATATTAAATTGCTTATCAATCAAAATAATTCGCAGTTTTTTAAGAGATTTGTAATACAGCGTTCTCTTTTACTTAAGACTCAGCAAATCAAATATCAATAAAAGACTCAGCGATGCAATAAGACACCTTTATTCAAATTGTTCATGGTAATCAGATAAGCAGTTTGTTATTATTTTGCATCTTTTTGATGACTACTACTACAGTGCCCTCTGGTGTTCGAGAAAGGTCAAAATATATAGAGCAAAAAGACTTGCCTCACCCGAAAGCACCTACATACAAATCAAATGAGCAACTTAATAGATTTTAGCGATTTTTGTTGTGTGTTTATTATTGATAATGTTGTTGTGTGTTTACTACAACAACTTCTGGTGTTTAAGATATATGGACCAAAAAAGTCATTGTATAAGAAAACACTTCTATATACATTTTCATGCTAATCAGATGAATCATAAACCATGAGTTTTTTGCTTCGTTTTGATACATTTGTACTACAACGCCATCTGTTCTTTAAGATATAGCAATATATAGCTTTTTTCAATTAAATAAAACTTTTTTCCAATTGAATGAAACCTTTTTCAAAATCAGTGCAACCTTTTACTAATTGAATGAAACTTTTTCAAAACCAATGTAACCATTTTTTAATTGAATGAAACTTTTTTTCAAAACCAATGAAACCATTTTTCAATTGGATGAATCTTTTTTTCTGTCAATTTAAACTTTTTCACTTTTATTGAAACTTTTTTTAAATTATATTAGACTTAAACAAATATTTTAAAAATGTTATTTTTTTTATTGAGAAAAAACAGCATCGTCGATCCTCTTTCGCCCTTCATACAATTTTATTAAAAGAGCTTTCATGTCTGATTTTACTTTTGAATACTTTCCCACTCTTCTTCGGGTGCTCCGGCTATAGCAAAAACAGCAACACGCTTAAGTAATCGAAAAATGTTCGACACATTCAGTTTGTCCACCACCAGTGACAATTAATGCGTATCGTTTCCAAGAATTCCTGAGAGAGCTTATTGAAAAAGTCAGTAGCGATGAACGTCTGTTTAATTCTTTCTTCATTATGGACAAGGTATATTAATCCAGGTACTATAAATAAACTGTTAGTCATGGGAGTAAAATGTCAAACAGAAGAAATGACAATAACCAATGTGGCTTCTGTACTAAAAACAAAATAGGAGCATTTTATTTTTAAATGGCACAACTAATCTACATTTATTTTCAAGATTTTGGGATTGTTTGGGAAAAAATATTTGCAAATATAAAATTTTATTAACCCTATGGCAATTTATTTGCTGATATTATTTAAAATATTTTTTTCCATTAAGTAGGGTTAATTGAAATTCAACATTTCGCTCTATTAACATATCGAGCACAACAATAAGAAAAATTCAATATTTAAAACAATAAAAAACTGCTAACTTAGGAAAAAATATTTTAAGAAAAGTTGAAGCTACATTTAAAAAAAAATCCCCTTATTTGTTTGTGTGGGCTTACATTACTTGGTTTTGACATAAGACTCCTATAAGGCTGCAGCGCAGTCACGTCTTATAGTACCTGGGTTAATATACCTTGATTATGAACAATGCTCGGATACATAAGTCAAGAGAGACGGAAGGCATAGTGTTACAAAGCGCATGTTTTTTGAAGTTTTTGCCGCCATTCTCACCTATGTTAAACCCCATAGAAAAAGTGTTTTCTAAATTAAAATGGCACGCTATTGCAATATTATCTGACTTAGGTTGCAAACAGAGTGAACGCCGAAGCGTACAGGCAGGCAGACAGGCGCAGGCAGACTATGTGAACAAGCGAGACAAAAGTTATTTATATCTCTTGTTACTGCCTGCGCCTGTCTGTCTGCCTGTCTGAATCGGCGTTCACTCTGTCCGCAACCTTACTCACAGAGCACAGCATCGTTGACGTTATTAATACAAGCGTACAACAAATTTCACGGAACGACTGCACAAACTACATAATGGACATGATTCTGCAAATTCCGCGAGCTATAGAACGTCAAAATCTTCTTTAAATCATTAAGTTACTTTTTTTCTTAATAAAAACTATCATTTGGAAAATATTTTTTTAAGATTAATATAATTTAAAAAAAGTTTAAATAAAACTGAAAAAAGTTTATATTTAAAGAAAAAAGTTTCATTTAATTGAAAAATGGTTTCATTGGTTTTGAAAAAAGTTTCATTCAATTGGTAAAAGTTTTCATTGATTTTGAAAAAGGTTTCGTTCAATTGGTTAAAGGTTTTATTTAATTGAAAAATGCTATAAACTTCACCAAAAAACTGACGGTTTATTAAAACACCTCTAAAGGAATGATCATGTTATTGATTTTTTTGCCGTTTTTGTCAGCGTTTTCTTCTAGTGTTCAAGATACATGCCATACCCGAAATATTTTTTTTTTCTTTAGCTCATTTATACAAGTTATAGCTTCTTATAACTTTCAGTACAAGTTTTTTTAAGTTTATTGAAAACTTTGAGGCAACTCTATACAAGACTTCTGTATTTTAATTTCGAAATAAATATATCTGATAATAGCTATTTTATCATTTATGGTTTCATGAAGCCTAGTTGACAGCCAATGGTTTCACTTACTTCCTATCGCCAGCTCAATAGAAGTCGAATCGAAACGTCAACAGTAAACTCTTCCAATTTTATCATCGTCCATTTCATTATCGGAAGATATTTTCATTGCATAGTTTAAGGTAGTTTTTTTTATTAAGTTATCTTTTTTTGCTTTACAAATATATACTGTAGAAAATAGTGAAATTTTGCAAGCAACAATTTCGCAGATTTTTGTACGATATTGAACAAAAGAAATATTTTACTATAGGCCTGTGAACACGAGAACTCTGTAAAAGACATAATTGCATTTCCACAGAGAAGTCTACCGTGATCAAAAAATTACAACTTATTAAAAACTTATTATTTTATGATATTGTATAAGAGAAACATTTTAGTTTTATTAATTTAAGAAACTTATACATAATTTCATTTACCATGATGATCAAATCATCTGCACTGCTTCACAAATGTAGATTTTCGTTTTCGTAAGAAAAAATAGTTGAGGCAAAGAAAGAAACAAATATTAAATTTGTTTTTTTAATTTCTAAATTATATAATTAGTTAACTAACTTTTTACTCAAATACCCAATTGAAGTACAATGGAAATTTAAGTAGCATTACGCCAGTAACGTCACGCCAGATCAAAAAGCTTAATAAAAACAAAACACCAGAGTATATTTTTAAATTTGATCACTTGAAAAATAATCTTATATTATTTCAAATCCGTCTAAAGAAAAGTTCAAAATCACTTCTGCAACGTAACGCCAGCACATATTTTTACTTATATCTTTAAATTTTTATTTTCGATTGTTATTATTTTCACTTATTATAGTAATAAAGTTACTTCGAAAATACAAACAGAAACCTTTTTAAAAATAAAACTTTTCAATTTTTTTTAATATATTTTTCGTATAAATCGTACTTAACACTAGTTTGGAAATGCCCATATATTTATTAGTTTTCTAACTTTTTAAGTAAATAAATTGCTACGTTTAGAGGAAATTTAGTTTAAATTTAACAGTTTAGTTTAAAATAACATTTCAAATGCTGATACGGATAACTTTTTTTTCCTCTTTCAGAATCCGTTGATCAAAGTAGGTAATTGTTGTGATTTTTTTAACTGTGTTTTGAAGTATGTGTGTAAAAATATCAGCACAATGTCACTTGAGCACCTAGATAAAAAAGGAGCACCGAAATCTTACCCTAAATGCTCCTCCGTTAAGATCCCAGGTATAGGGTATGTTCCAACTCTAAAGGACAAGTTATTCACCTCTGACTGGTTATCTCCACCTTAATTTACAGAAAATCCAGTACTTAAGGAACTGGTTAGAGATATCCAGAAGTAAAAAATTTAGCCTTAAAAATTTCTGCTTCAAAACAAATAAAACTGCCAAGTTGAAGTTTTCAGCCCCGTTGTCTTCCACAAAACAACTTTTACTTAAAAGCTTATCTTGCAAAAAGCATCATAATTCCACTCCAGTTGTAATCTTTTCTGCCGGCTAGTAAATTTGTTTTTTTTTTTTATTCTTACAAAAACATGTAAAAACAGCTCCATTTTATTCCTTGACTAAATGCATCAAAAACATTTGTCTGCATTTAATTAAGTTCTCAAACAAAAAGCTGTCTTATCAAGCTCGCCAAGCTTACAAAGTTACTAACCATTTATGTCCTGTTGAGGCGCTTTTGAGATGTTTTCGTTGGTGCTTTTATTGTTGTTGTTGTTGTAGTTTTTGTTGGTATCAACAGCCAAGTGTTTGTTCCTTCTACAGTCAAGAAAAGCAGCTGTGGCCTGTCAGTCATTTTGGCTAAAAGTGATGCACACAAATGATAACAACAGCAAAAACAACAACAACAACAAGAATAACAATGTCTGTCAGCATAGCAACAACAGCTTTTTATCAGCGACGAAGTTGGACGTTCAACGACAATAACTTGGCTGGATAAAAACAGCAACAAAGCAGCGCCCATCTTCATCACTGTTGCATTGCAATTGAAAACGAATTTCTTAGATTAAATTCTGAGCGCATTAAAACAATTGATAATATTTAACAGACATGCACGTTTGTCATGCTATTAAAACGAAGAATGCACAAGCATTTTACTGAATTTTTAATAAAAAAAAACTACTTGAAAGCGATTCCAAGATCAAGCACTTTAACCTCGCAGCAATTTTATTTATTTTGTTTTTAATTATCTGATATTGTACTTGGTTTGTGTATCATTATTTTTTATTTTCATATATTTTGTTCTTTATTTGTATTTTGTTTTCTTTCACATTACTTAACTGAGTTGACAGAACATGACAATTGTTTGTCTTGACGCAGCTTATTTATTTCGACATTCTGCCAGAACAACAACAAGAACACTACAACTCGCAGCATAAATTTCAGCCTCATTTCCAGCGACAGTAGCAACGACATCAATATCCCTAGGATCAACGTCATTTTCTGTAGCTACGCAGTAGATAAACAACTGTGTGAAAGTGATGCGAAAAAATATTCTCACCAATTTAATTGACATAATAAACTGTCAGTCATTTAATAGACTTTATTCCTTTATTTTTTTGACGTTTTTTTTTACTTAATTTTTTTCTTTTCAACAATTCGTATACGTGTTTGTCGCCTTCTGTGGCTCTTTTGCAAAAATTGCATTAACATTCTGTAATATCAAGCTTTAATGAGCAGGATATAAGTTGTTCAAGTTGATACAAATGTATTAAAACAAACTGACAGGAATAAGGATAACATTCAATAAGCAACAAAAATGTTATTAAAATAAAAACATGTTCCGAAATGCATTAATTTTTATTGGAAAACAATAAAAATGGTAAAAAGCGATGACATTTTTAAGATAATTTTCATTACTCCGATATACAAAAATATAAGCCCAAGATTTTCTATCAAAAAACGGGTGGTTTAGTTTGAGAAAATTATGAATACCAATTTGATATTTAAAAAACGGATACGTAGATTTTGCATGCATAATTGATTATAGAATTAGCAAATTTTAGTTACCGAGTTCTACTTAGTCGGGTAAAAATTATCAGAGTAATATAAATTATATTAATTTAAGTATTGTTTATATAAAAGGCATGTTAAATTGCTTATCGATTACACAGATATGTATATTTGCAGTGTTTTTAGCGATTTGTAACACAGTGTCCCTATATGTTAAAGACATAGCAAATAGCACTTAAAGACTCACTGTTTAAATAAAACACCTATATTAAAATTTTTCATGCCAATTGGATGAGCGGATTATAAAATTTTTACGTTTTTTAAGGATTTGTACGACAAAGTGCTCTAGTGTTCGAGGTAGAGCAAATTAGATAGAACTAAAACACTTGCCATACCTAAAAACATCAATATTGTAGTTCAAAAGTTTTTTTGCGATTTTTCAAGAAATTTACACAACAGCGCACTCAGGTCATTAAGAGACATCGACTCAAATAGCACCAAAAGACTGATCGTAACCGAAAATATTTACCTATATTTGCAATTTATAATGATAATGGGATGAGCAGTTTAGAAATATTTCACCATTTTATTAAAAAAATTTACTGCAGCATCGTTTGGACTTTGAGGTACACGGTTAACAATTTTGGACTACTTTTTAGTCCAAACTTTGGCTTAAAGCAATTTTTATTCCAAAAAGTACTATTTTTTAATCCAAACATTAGTTTAATTTAGCTGGGTCTCAAACCCACGTTCCTGAAAAAACACTTACTTGCATTCGTAATGATGCAAAATAAGCGAAACTATGTTAACAACTGAGTTGGACGAGTAGGTAAGGTAAGGTCAGATTATTTTTTATTTTTACTTTAATTTTGCTGGGTCTCGAACCCATGTTTCTGGTCTCTTGCTTACTCACTTTTGCATTTGTTATGATGCAAAATAAGCGTAACTTTCTTAACAACTGACATGGACGAGTGGATAAGGCGTTGGACCAGCATAACAGAGGACGAGTGTTCAAATCATGAGCTGGTCAGAAATTGTTTTTTTAAGTTAATATTTATATTGCTTTTTTTAACTCTTTGCGGATTGAAAACTTATATTTTTTGGATTGTAAAATTTTTAACTTTTCCTTGGATTAAAAAGTAATCTTTTTTTGGTGTTGTCCTATATGTAATACAAAAAAGTTTAAAAATTAGTCCAAGATTTTTAACCTTGTTTTAACCTTGTCCAAGATTTTTAACCTGAAGTTTGTGTACCTACTTCAACGCTATAAAAATAAAAAATTAGTGTTGACATCTTCACTATGCATCTTTAATGTTATTTTTGTAACGTTTCTCAGACAGACTCAGAGAATGAGTTGATAAATTTCATATGATCTTTCTCTTTTCACTTCAAAATAAATAGGCAGTACAATTAAGTTGACGTGAAAAAATGATACTCAGAAAAATGTTGCGATAATTTTCCTCAGCGGAACAGAGTACTGCTCTGATGAACATCTTGTGAAATTTCCACGCTTGTTTCGCAGCTGTCATTTTTTGTATGGAGATTTGAATAACATGACACTGAACAGAGTACTATGCTTTATCCCAAAGGTTCGGTTATAAAGAAGGTTGTGGCACTTGGGAGAAACGCGCTCTTTTTCCGCCTTTGCTAGAACTGTCACTGTACTTTTATTTATTCTATACACTCATGTTCTTTATTTATTTATTTTCATTCTATCGAACTGTCAGACCGTTGTGGCTCTCAAGTGCCACAACTTTGGTAATGCCTATTTATTTTGAAGTGAAAAGAGAGAGATCATATGAAATATCCGAACTCACTCTCTGAGTATCTCTGAGAAACGTTGCCATAGGAACTCCTCGCAACAAACTTTTTAAGTCAGAAATTTCGCGTCAGAAATCGTCAGCGAAATTTCACGCAAGCAAACATAGTACTATGTGTAGTAAAATTTTTCCTGAGCCAGCGCTAAGGGGATGCCCCCTTTAAATGCATATGCAATGTGTTGATTCGGAAGATGGGTGATAGTTAGTTGGAGGGTTTATAGATGGAGTAGTGTTGGTGAAGATTTGTTTTAAATTTGCACAGCTCAAAATTGCCAGGAAACACGCTCGCACGGAGACTATTCCACAAACTTACCGTACGACAAAAATACGAATTATGTCGGTAATGCGAGGTTCTGTTGGACATTGAGGCAATGGTAAAGGGATGGGCTTGAACAGCTGCCCAAGTAGACCTGGGAAACACACGAGCTGGTGGTGTCAGGCCATGTATCTCCCTTGAACATCTCCCTTGAATATTTCCCAACATTGCGTCGATGCCCAAGAGAGTTGAGAGAGGATGAAATACATGCATCCCCTCTCAAATATATGGCACGACGTTGAATTCGATCCAGAAACTCCAAATAAGATATTGAAGCCCCTGCCCAAATGTGCGAATTATACTCTATTTTCGGTCTAATATATGACGTGTAGATCATGTGAAGGCCAGCTAAAGTGAAATATTTCTTGCACCGTTTTAAAAAACATAGGCACTTGCCAGCTTCTTTCGACATATCGAATATATGATCATTCCAACGAAGATAAGATTGGATCGATGTGCCCAGAACGTCAAGAGCGGCTGATTCCACAAGATCCACACCATTCATATTGAGGGGAGCTAAGAGGCAATCCATCCGCTTGTGGGTTAACAGGCAACACTGAGTCTTGCTTGAGTTGGTTGAACTCTACTCTATTTGCAAGACACCACTCGGAGATTTTTTTGTAGATCATTTCGGAGTGTGTCATTCATATTTTGCCTTTTTCTCTCAATCTCCTAAGAGCTTGGGCGTTTTTTGAATGAATATGAATGACAAAAGCTGCTGTCGTCCGCAAACGAATGTATTGAGTTATTCGTCAACGACAGAAGGTCGTTGATAAAAACCAGAAACAAGGTTGACTATAGAACTGAACCCTGTGGTACTCCTGCGTTTATGGCGTGCTCCTCGGATGAGATACGGTCAACTATGACTCGAATCCTTCAATCTTTGAGGAATCATGTGATCCATCGATCAACACTCCCACTAAAACCATATGCTACAAATTTCGGCACGAGCGCTTTCTGCCAAGCTCGGTCAAACGCTTTTGAAATATCTAGAGCAACAACCCTACTCTCGCCGAAAAAGTGAACGCATTGATTCCATTCTTCGGTTAAGAACGCCATAAGATCACCAGTAGAGCGAGCCTTACGAAAACCATATTGACGATCACTAAGCAGTTTGTTGAGCTCCAGATAGTTCATGATGTTAAAGTTTATTATGCTTTCCATAACTTTGGAAACCGTAGAGCATATCGCAATGGGTCGGTAATTTGCAGGGTTTGTGGCATCGCCCTTTTTTGGTACCGGCTGGACATTTGCCAACTTCCAACAAGATGGAAATACTCCTGTTCAATAAGGGGATGTTGAAAAGGTTGCACAAAGGCCAAGCCAGCAATGAAGCGGTTAAACTGGAATCTACCAGCCCTTATGGAAGTTCTCACAGCCTCATATAAAAAATTTGATGAGAACCGTAATATTACAGCTGGAATAAGCGATGTTTTGATACCATTTACGTAAGTTGAGTTTTCAAGAAAAAGCAAAATTGGAAAAAAAATTGCCAAACTAGAAAACACTCAAATAAAAATCGGATAAGCTGCTTACGAGTTTTTAGCAAATTTTCAATAAATCTGTACTACAGCGCCCTCTGGTTTTAAAAATATAACTGCACAAATAGCACCAAAACACTACAGTGCCCTCTAGCGTTTCTTCCCAGACATGATACTAGGAAGATTGGTTTCTTGACTCCGTAAGCTCTAATATTGCAAATATAATCGAAATCGACAGAGGTGGTTTTGGTAACGCGATTACAAACAAGCAATTGAGATTATTTTTATGTGGCTTTTATTTTTTGTGAAAAATATTGCTGAAATAATATATAGTAAAAATTGTAAAATGATTCTTTAATTTTTTGCTCTTTGAAGCAAATTTCAAATTCAGAAAATTTTTTCTGGAGCATTTTTGGAGAAAGCGGTCCATATAAATTTTCCTTTAATTTTCTACAAAACGATCAAAGTTGAGACATTTTCCATATATATAAAAATTACAGTTGTAAGAAATTATTTTCTGTTTTTTTTTTAATTTTTTTTTTTAATTATTAACTTTCACAGAAATGCACTTTCAGTTTTTTTTCATTTGCATAAAATTTCTTTAAAAAATGTCTTAACCAAAAAAGGGTTTTTTTATTTAAAATTATAGAGTGATACAAGTTTAAATCATAATAAAACAATTTCATTGGGTTTTTTATTTTATAAGTACAATAAGAACTATGTTCTTTTACAGTACAAAGTCTAAAAACAAGATACATTTTTAATTTTGTGAAATTAAATTAATACATTATATTTATATTATACATATAGTTTAAATTAAATTTAAAAATGATATTGGAAAAAATTAGCAAACAATTAAAAAACAATTAAATCAATTTATAATTATTTGTTTAAATTAAGAGAGAGAGAGAAAAAGAAACGAAAAATAGAAAAGAAGGTAACGATAAGAAAACTGAGTAAAAGAGTAAAAGAACTGTTTACCTAGTAAATGTACAGTGAAAAATAATGTTCCAAAATGGCATGTTTGAAATTTGCTATTCTGACTATAGATTTTATACAATTCGGTAATGCGTTCCATAATCTGATGGCGTTTATAAAAAATAATCTTGTAGAATTCAAAAAATTAAAGCATGGAATGACAAGCATTTGGTTTCTTAACGACTGACAAAATTGTAATTTTTCAAATAAATAGCTAGGCGTTCTGATTTGAATTAGTTTGTGCAAAAATATTCAATTCCTGGCATTTAAGTAACTTATAATGTCACAACCAAATATCAAGTTTTTAAATTGAGCTAAGTGTTCATGAAAACGCAGCCCATATACATAACGCGTAGCATGATTATACGCAACATGTAATTTATGTTGTGATTGTGAATCTAATTTACTGTAGACAAGTTCACCATATGTGATCACAGGAAGGATTAGTTGAACAACAAGCTTGCGTCTTGTATCAACTGGTGTATAATCAGCTGACAATCTAAGGTTTCGCAGGATTAAATATATTTTTTCGGACAACATCGTTAATGTGATCTGTGCACGTGAGAGAACAATTGATTTTAAAGCCAAGACTTCGAACACAACTGACTAGTTTAAGGTTCTTGTCACCCATTGAAAGATCAGGAATATTACCGTGATGAATTTTTTCTTTGGATATGGGCAACACATGTGATTTTAGCGCATTTAACTGAAGATAATTTTGTTTAGCCCACTGGTAAATACTGTTCAGATCTTCATTTAGTTTATATACCAAATCTTCCATAAGGTTTGCTTTACCAGATAGGTATAGCTGAATGTCATCAGCATAAGCATGTAATGACGCATATGTGCAGTTATTGAAAATGTCATTGGTAAACAATGAAAATAGAAGTGGACCAAGAACGGATCCCTGGGGCACACCACTGCAAACTAATTTCTGCTACGAGAACCTACTACTAACTTTTACTCTTTGTACCCTACCTGTTAAGTACACAGAAAAAACAAATTTAATGAACAGCATACGTTAAAATTAATTCATTGATTTTAATGAAAAAATCATTGAATTTTAATGAATTGCTCATAGTTTTGTTTTCATTATTTTAATGGACTTTTCATTGATATCGATGAAAAGTACATTGATTCCAGTTGTAAATCAAATTTTAACGAACCATACATTGATTTTTAATGAACAGTTCATTGAATTCAATGTTTAGGTCATTAAATGCAATGTATAGTTCATTAAATTCAATGTATCGGTCATTGAATTCAATGTACAGTTCATTGAATTCAATGAATGGTCCATTGAATTTAATGTATAGTTCATTGAATTCAATGTATAGTTCATTGATTTCAATGTATAGTTAATTAAATTCAATGTAAAGCTCATTAAATTCAATGCATAATTCATTAAATTCAATGTATAGTTCATTAAATTCAATGCATAGTTCTTTAAATTCAATGTATTCAGTTCATTAAATTCAATGCATACTAATTTATTCCCTTCCCAATTTTGTTTGAAGTGAAACGCAAAGTTGTGAAGACGTGTGGCAATTGTGTGTGTAAATTTTAGATAAAAGGTGATAATAAATTACATTATAAGTGAAGAAAATGTTGTGCTTTGAATGTAAAAGAAAATTTAAATCTGTTGAATTACTATTAGTAAATAATAGGAAATATACCTGGCATTTTAAGTGATTGCTGCCATCATTTTCAAAAAATGTTTACATTTTTAAAGGATGAAAAACACATAAAAGATAAAGATGTGCGGGCAAAGTTGGCAGAAATTGAAGATTTCACTAATTACAGTGTTAAACTTAATTTTTTTCGAGGCTAAATAAATAAATAGTTATTTTTGTCACTTAATATCTTTCCAGACAGTACTGCTATGAAACTTCTTTGGAGCCTTCATGGGTATTTGGTGCCCACTCAAAAAGTATGCAGTAAGGACAACTTTGGAAGAAAAACTTTCCTAAAGCATACAATTACCAGTTCCCAAGAGGCATTCGTTTTTGTTGGAAGCAGCATCCAGGAAGTCGAAAATATTCAACCAAGCGAAAATATTCAACAAAAAATAAAGGGGAAAATATTCAACCATTAATCCTTGCTGTTGGAGAGAAGAACTTCTCCTCATTCCTCATTCATGGATGGTGTAAAATTTCAATTTGCTAGTTTTAAAATGCTGCTTTAAAATTTTTCAATTATTTCAATTAAAATATCCTGTGGCATGCACTCTCCTGTGGAAGTTTATTGCCGTATATTTTTATAAATTTAAAAACTATTCAAAATCTTCGAAAATTTTTATATTAATTGATTCTTTAAATAAAAAAATATTGTTGAAATTGTAATTATTTCCTTATTTTAAAAATGTTTGGAGTGGGATTAACAAATAATTCGCTGAATTTAATGTATAGATCATTCATTCCAATGAACTAAATACATTAAATTTAATGAAATATACATGGAATTCAATGAACTGAATACATAAATTTAATGAACTGTACATTGAATCCAATAAACTAAATACATTAAATTCAATGAACCTTATACATTAAATTCAATAAAATAAACATTGAATTCAATGAACTTTAATACATTGAATTCAATGAAATACACATTGAATTCAATGAACTATACATTGAATTCAATGAACTATACATTGAATACAATGTAAGGTTCATTGAACTATACATTAAATTCAATGAACTATACATTGAATTAAATGAACTATACATTGAATTCAATAAACCTTACATTGAATTCAATGAACTTCACATTGAATTCAATGAACTTTACATTGAATTCAATGAACTTTTCATTAAATTCAATGAAAAAATCATTAATTTTGGCATTTTTTAATGAACGTGTTCATTGAATTCAATTAAGTGTACATTGATATTCAAGGAACCATTGATTGAAAATCACTAGGTTTAATGAACTATTCATTAAAGTATGAAGAAAATTCATTGAAATCAATGACCACAGTTCATTGGACCAAAATCAATGAATAATTCATTGAAGTTAATGCACATTTTCATTAATATAATGTACCTTTTTGGTTCAGTGTAGCTATTCAATAGTTTTACAGCATTCTCACTAAATCTATAAAAGTATTTTAGCTTGTGACAAAGAAGTGCATGATTAACGGTGTCGAATGCTTTAGAGAAATCAAGCAGACAAAGAAGAGTTACTTTACCTATCATCATAAAAGGACCTAATGTCATCCAAGACTTTGAGGGTAGCCGTCGAGCAGCTGTGACCTGCCCGAAACCCAGAATGTAGAGGAGATAAAAGATTATTTAGTGCTAAAAATGACGACATTTGGTCAGCCATAATAGCTTCACAAACCTTCGATAGGGACGACAGGATACTAATAGGTCTAAAATCACTTGGTTCAGAAGCTGTAGTCTTTTTTGCCACAGGTGTTATTAAAGCAGTTTTCCAAGAACTAGGAAAGGAAGATGTAGTAAAGCAATAATTTATTATGTGGGTATGAGGGCTCAAAACATGAGCTAAAATAATTTTAATAAATTTTATATTAATACCATCTTCACCAACGGCATTCGATTTCACTTTCATTACAGACTTTGCTACATCATTTTCCGTAACCGTTAAAAACTGAAAGCATTGTTGCGTAGGAGACTCAGGAGATTCGAGAGATATATTTTGCGGAGAGTTGGTGTTGAGGAGAAAAAAATCATTAAGAATGTCTGGATCAATAGGGCAGTCAGAGGATTGCCTATTACCAATGCTTAGCTTTTTAAGGTTACTCCACAGAACCTTAGGAGGAAGAGATGCTTTAAGTTTGGCACTACAATAATTTATTTTCGACTGCCTGATAATCGACACTGAAGCATTTCTGGCACACCTATAGTCTTCCCATTTCTCAGCTGAAGGGTTTCTTTTCCATACACTTCGCAACTTGTTTCGCTTTTTTATAGCATGCTGGACGTTACTTGTAAACCAAGGGTAGGAAGCATTTTTAATAGTGACAGTTTTTAACGGTACATGTTTAGCAAAAATATCATTAATTTCATTAGTAAATGTACACAGCTTATCTTCTACGGACAGACAGAACCAAACCTCGTTCCACGGAACTAAAAGTACATCACGATACAAAGACGGATAATCAATTGACTTAAAATCATAGTAGGAGAACGTGTTTGACACTAGAGAACGCGACAAATTTATATTAATTGTACAGAAAATAAGGTCATGATCAGATATGAAATAAATTTGGTCGAACAATAAGACAGATGAGAGATCTGACACAATAAAATAATCAAGAAGACTAGGACTATCATTAGACGAATAACGTGTGGGCATAGTATCATTAACAACTGACAGACCAAGGGACGAGAGATTGTCAAACATTAAACTACTGAAATTATCATTACATAAGAGATTAACATTAAAGTCACCACATATAACAAAATAATTATAATCAATGGATATATCAGATATTTCAGAAAAATATGCTTCCAAACTATTACTCTTACGAGGATTATACACACAAGAAATGAAGACTTTTATATTACTATCAGATACACATATATTCAAATATTCAATACAACTGTCAATAGACTTATTAATTAGTTTAGGATTTAAAGAACTTCGGCAGTAGATCGCAACACCACCGCCTTTTTTATTGGGTCTATCATTTCTAAAAAGAGTGAAATTTTTCATACTGTAAACCGAATCCATCACATCAGTGCAAAGCCAGGTTTCAGAGACACATACGACATCAACAGAGGAGCCCTCAAAAACATATTTCATGTAATCTAGCTTTACAGAATTTAAACTTCTTGCATTGAAGTGCACAACTTTCAGACCATTGTACCTTTTACACAATACTTAAACAAGTACTTTATTATGAACGCCACCACGATAATAATTATTGTCACCCATAACAAAAAATATAAGAAATACAAACACCAAACATACCAAACACATTAATGAAACTCTTAATCACAGCACAGTTATCAAATAAACAGCTCACTTCAATGAAGTTTAAAATTAAACGATATAATGAAGACCGGATTGAAAAGAAAAAATAGAATGTAGACAGTGAAAATAAATGGTATAAGAGATGAGAAGTTAAGATTATTAATATTTTATAGTAAATAATAGATTGATTTGAGAAAGTTAAGAAAATAAAGAAAATTAAATGTGACGAAAGTTGGCAACTCTTAAGAGTCACGAAAGCTCTCAGCATCTCCATCCTCCAGTTCACTTGACACAATGTTATTGAGTTCATTTATATCTGAGACTACAATACTCGCATCATGCTCATACCTCTTTATACTTATATGGCCTCTCTTCACATAAACAGAATACAGCCTTCTGTTTCGCTTTAGTTTGACGGCACTTTGGAGAAGCTTGCGATCGCGCTTGGTTATGCTTTCATTTAAAAAACAGCTGCCCGTTGACTCATGCCCGACATCACTCAAACATAGATTTCTGTGATTATTTCTTCGAAAAACAGCAGCAGCTCGAAGTACTGTATCTCTCTCATAGGGACTGCAAAACTTCATAATAATGGGAACGACTGATGAATCACTATTGAGTCTTTTTCCTTTGACCCGAAAAATGCTCTTAAGTGTTGCTGGCCTGCAGCCGGTAGCGAAGCACAGTTTATTAAAAATAACTGTCAAGTTCTCCGCATGACTCTCTGGAACTCCAAGAAGCACAGCGTCAGAAGCCACTTCCCGTCGCTCTAATGCACCGATCTGCTTGTTTGCATCGCTCACTATCTCTTTGAGTTCATTTACTTCAGATGATTTGAACTCATTTTCGATTCTCTCAACACGTTCAATAACACTAGCAATGGCAGCATTAACTTTCCCGATCTTCGTTACCCAGTTTTTCTCAATCTCATCTATCGTTTTGTTAAATTCTTCTTTGTTTACCCAGGCGATCATCAAGATCATTAAGAGTGAGGGTAGAACAATTAGTGTTGGTGGGTGCCGGAGAAATGTTGCTTGTTGGAGTCTGAAGTAGGTTCTTTGAGTGCAATGCCTGAGGTCTGGTAGTCATTGTTATTAATTTGTTTTATTTGTTTTTTACTTTTTAATATAATGTTGTGGGGAGTTTTAAGTTTATACTTTTTTGAAGCACGTTTAAATGTTTTTGTTACCGCACTTGTGTATTTAAAAAAGCAGAAAAAACTATTAAAATTTTAAATTTTGCTTGAATAGCCAAGAAACACGTCCGCACTCTTTAGAGTATATTTGTATATCTAAATATATTTACATGTATTTATATGTATACAAAGTAATTTATTTTTAATATCAATGAAACGGGCTTTATTGGATAGACAATTTTATAACATTAATGTTTAAATATGCCATCGGCCACGGCTGGCGCGTATGTGGCATGTGGCTCCGTCCTGTTGGAACCACATATCAGCAAGATTAATGCCAGCTAATTGATGTACGAAAAAACTTCGAATCATGTTCCTATACCGTTCACTATTGACAGTAACATTCTGACCATCATCGTTTTTGAAGACACTTGGGCCAATGACTCCGCCAGCCCATAAAGCGCACCAAATAGTAATTTTCTGTGGATGTAATTGTGTTTCGACAAAAGCTTGTGTATTCTCCTCACTCCAAATATGACAATTCTGTTTATTTAAGTACCTATTCAACCAAAAATGGGCTTCATCGGAAAATAAAATTTTCCATGGAAATTCAAAATCAATATCAATTTGAGCTTTAGCCCATTCGACGAATTGGCGGCGCATACGATGGTCGTTTGGCTTTAATTCCTGCACAAGTTGAATCTTGAAAGGTTTTAAGCCAAGATCTTTTCGTAAATTCTTCCATAAAGTGGAAGGACACAACCCCTGTTGCTGAGAACGGCGACGAATTGATTGATTAGGATCATCTTTAATGCTTTCCTGTACAGCGGCTACAGATTCTTCAGTGCGCACTGTTCGGCATCTCACGGGATGCACATTATCAGTAATAGTAAATGTGGTCCAAAAACGATCTATTGTTCTTCGAATTAGCAGCTCTGAAGGACGATAATGTACGCCATAAAATGGATGAAGTCCACAATATTCACGCGTTGCTCTGGTGTAAGTTGATCTGTAATAAAATGTCAAAGCAAATTAAACAAAAAAAAAACTATCAACTGTTAAATAAATGCTCAAATAAGACAATGATGTTAACCCAAAGTTGTATCACTCTATAAAAAACACCCTTTATTTCTATTTACAGCACTAAAAAATAGAAATTATGTAGTTTTAACTTGGTTTCTTTTAAGTGAAAAAAGCATTACGTGTCTCTATTTCAAAATATAAAGTTGATAATAATTTGTATACAAATTTATGAAATCTTATTAGAATTATATCCAAAAAACGACAAATTTGGTAGAAAGCATAAAGTTATTGATTGGATCCTTAAACATTTTCTTCATAATTATTAATATTTAAAATGGTTTTGTTTGCAATACTTTTTATGAAGCAATTCCAGAATGAAGTACAAAACGAGTCAGGTATTGTGACTATTTCGTTGTTAATATGAAAAATATGGCAAAACATTTGTTTTATTAACTTAAGCGAATAATTGATTTTGAAAAATTATTCAAAAAAACAATTTTTTTTTTTTGTTCTTTTAAGTCATTAATTGATTTGTATACAATATTCATAAGACCCTCTTTGCATTTAATTTATAAAATATCCTTATTTCTCAAAATATTTTTAGGAAAAGTAAAATAAAATTTTTTAAATTAACACAGCTAAAAACCGTTATTTTAATTTTAATGATGTGCTGAAATATTTGTTTTTTCATTTGATTATTTATTTGCTTTATAAGATTTTATAAACACTCTTATTTTTATTTATTTTGCATACTTTTAAACTCTTTAAAAAGGTTTAAGCCCTAAAAACCTTCCCTGTTAATTAAACCTTTTCTTTTGCCAATAGATTAGTTCAATCTAAAAAAGGTACAAACATACTGAAAGCTATCTTTTCAAACATAATTGACCTTTAGCTGCTATTATTAAAATATATGTAAATCATACAAGCTCATAAAATAAAATCGATGACTCTATTTTCATTGCCAACCGATTTTTTTAGTGATTGATGGTTATTTTAGTAACTACAATAGTTAATGCTTAGTTTAAAAACTTCTATTCTTTTTTAATAATAAAACTATTGCTAACAATAAAAACAACACAAAAATACGCAATAAAATGTACATAACTATAAATTGCAAAGAATAAAAATCGCATATTTATATATCAAACGCATATGGTAAAGCCATAATAATAGATCATTTTTATTAAATTTATATTTAAATGTAAGACAACGACAACTGCCATGAAAAACAACAATAACAAGTTTTATGTTGGGCCCAAGTGTTGGTATCTAAAAAAATTTAGAGTTATTTAAAATCCTGGCTTACTTTTTAAAAAAAATACCAACAAAATTTTATAATTTTTTTACATGAATAATGTTAATATGTGTATGGCATCAATCACAAAACAAATCCAGCGTATATAATGCAGCTACCATGATGGTAAAAAGGCAAACAAAAAAAAAAAAAAAACTGGTGGTGAAAAAAATACGAAAACTTTTTATTGACAATAAAACATGACAAATCGAATTTTCCAGCTGATGCCGACATTATGAGATGCCAACCAACATGTGGAGCGCACAAGCGCAAGCAAGTACCAAGCACAGACATACACACATACACTATCAAATTCACTTACACATACACAGACTTAAAGCCTGCTGCCATTACAATCGACGCTTTACTGCAGGAAATTACAATTTATATGCGCGCCAAATACGAAAATCCAACGAATGCATTTTTAAGCTCACCAACACACTCACACACACACATACACACACACACACAGTAACTTATGCATGCACTTGCATCACAAAACACTAGCACTAGCAGTGGCAGCAACAGAGCGATTGTAAGCTAAACTTAAGCTGACCCCAGCATGAATTGAAAAGGATTTCGTATGGCAACAAAAACAACAAAATAGCATAAACTAAAATAAAAAAACTCTCACAAAAATAAAAATCATGCTGAGTAGAATATCACACACACACAAGCACGCACGCTACTATACTCAATCAGCAGCACTCACTCACATGACTTGGCTCGCAGTTATATGGTGGCATGATGGTGGGAAAGGGGGAGGAGGTTGGTTTATGAAGAGTAAAAACGTCAAATAACAACACTACTGCACAAAATGTTGCCAATGTTGAGTTTCCGCTAAAGCGATTTCCGCCGGAAATGCGTTCAATGTGCGCGCAAAGCACTCAGACGTGGGTAACGGAACAAAAAGTGCTCTGCGTTGATACACCATCTCTAGCGCGGTTTACTGTATCAGCGAAATGCGTCAACGCAATTGCTTCATGACGTAGCTTAGCCCGAATCACCCTACGTACATTTTTTTAAATTTTCAAAATTACCTGTTAACATCAAATATTGAATGGTTAAAACATAAGCAAATTTGTAGTGTTTGTATTTGCATTGCCATATGGCAACCACAGGGTTATTCGGGTTAAGGTGCTAAAAAAAAGATGCTTTGAACAAAAAAACTTTGAATGAAATATATTAATGGACAGCGGAGATATTTGCATCGAAAGACTAAACTTTGATTTTCATGTCGTTTTTTTCTCATTCTTGGGTAACGATGTTTTATAAAAAATTCGTTGTACTGAAAATCTCTACAATTTTGAATACATGTGAGTCAGAGACCTGCAGCGATGAACTGCAACTGCTTTTACACCCAGTACATACTTGGTTTTTGTATGACTTCAATATCATTAATACCATGCAACATATTCTACGCCATCGAGCACTGTGTGATGTGTGCTTCGACTTTAGTGGAAAGTATAGATGTTTGCATAAAATAATTAAGTGTATAAACCACAGCGCACGAACGGCAATCGTTATAATTATGCATTATTTTGAGCTACTGCCTCGTGTACCATTGCAGGTTGATTTCAACTTCGGCTAAGCAGTGATACAAAAGTAAGCTTACGAACGATGAAATCAGCGCGTACACTGCATTTTTACTCAAGTGTTTGTAGATTACTTCAGTATGAATAGAGTAAATAGTTTTTATACTTATTTCGAAAATGATGTCAAACTTTAAAATTTAAGATAGAGTTGCCACCTATATTTTTTTTTTATTTTTGCGAATTCTTGTAATTTTGAAATTCTGACAACGGATTTGATTTTGAATATAATGTCACAGTCTTAAAATTTAAGATGGAGGTTAGGGTTGTCACCTAAATTTTTACCACAGTATTGCCACCTAATAATATGTATTTTTAAGAGTTTTAAACATCATTTATCAGTGTTAAGGGGTCGCTGATTTCGAATCTAAAGTCAGAATTATAAAATTCAAGATGGTGGATAGGGTTGTCACCTTAATTTTTTGTAGTTTTATGAATTCGGGGCTGGCAAAAAAAATCGTACTCCAAAAATGGGTCGCTGAATTCGAATCCATTGTCAGAATTTCAAAATTATAAAATTTTGAAATAATAGGGTTGCCACCTAATAATATGTCTTTTCAAGAGTTTTAAACGTCATTTATCAGTGTTAAGGGGTCGCTGATTTCGAATCTAAAGTTCGAATTTTAAAATTCAAGATGGTGGATAGGGTTGCCACCTTAATTTTTTGTAGTTTTATGAATTCGGGGCTGGCAAAAAAAAATCGTTCACCAAAAATGGGTCGTTGAATCCGAATCCATTGTCAGAATTTCAGAATTATAAAATTTTGAAATAATAGGGTTGCCACCTAATAATATGCCTTTTCAAGAGTTTTAAACGTCATTTATCAGTTTTAAACTCTTGAAAAGACATATTATTAGGTGGCGACCCTATTATTTCAAAATTTTGAACAATTGAACAAAAGTTGTAGCTTTATTAAAGATCTGCATGCATACAAAATCTTATCAAAATCAGTGATTAAAGGTGTTTTATAGTAAAATGGCGTCTGATATAATTTTTTAAAAAACTAAATTTAATAAATATCTTTAAAAATTTACTAAACAAATTTTATTGCTCACTCAATTAAACTTTATAATTTATTTTAAAAAGGAAATCAGCTCAATTGAACCATTAGCTTATGAGCTACAAGCTTTTAAAAGTCACGCAAAGTAACTGCAATATTACTGCAATGTTACTGCAAATACTTTGTGTTCGGAGAACAAAATAAGCGCTGGTTTTTTTATGCAGGAGTTACGCTTTATGTCTTTGTTTTGTTGCTTGTAAATGACCATACTTACCATTGCATACCAGAAGTTGAAAAGACCCTGCGCTGGTTATCAAACCAACAACTCGAACATGCATTATTGTGGTCTTACGACACGCTCATACACAGTTGGCTTCAATGTTGCAAGCAAGACACAACAATCGCAGCGCTTGCGTAGTGCGGTCAGACTGTCACTGTATTTGTTGAGGGTAAATTGCAAGTAGCGAAAATGCCATCGCTTGCAGATCACTGATGTGAGTGTTTTTGATGTCAAAATAACATCATTTTTTAAAATTAAATATACAAAAAACTCCGATGGTAAAAAGTATTATAATAAAAAACTTACCATTAGTTGAAAAATTTCGGAGGGGGCGTGGCAAAAACTAAGTATGTTACATTTTAAGTAAGGATGCACTAAATATGTATAC
This sequence comes from Dichetophora obliterata, assembly GCA_963920525.1. Lineage (NCBI taxonomy): Eukaryota > Metazoa > Arthropoda > Insecta > Diptera > Sciomyzidae > Dichetophora > Dichetophora obliterata. The sequence goes on from OY986439.1 coordinate 173,962,894, forward strand.
CTACAGCCCTATTCTGGCAAATTAACAAATTGTTAACCAGTATTTTGAATATTTCTATGTTTGTTGTTTTCAATACAAAATTTAAAGCTCAAAAAATAAAATTTGTTAATGAAATTGTCAATAACTGAAAAGTAGTTGACAATTTTTATCAGAATTTTTTATTTTTGAGCTTCAAATTTTGTTTTGAAATAAAAAAATTACAACAAACATATAGAAATATTCAAAATACTGGTTAACAATTTGTTAATTTGCCAGAATAGGGCTGCTAGTCTGCTATAGATAGTCAATGGTATGAAAAAATAGATTTTTAGCCATAACTTTTAATTGGATAGAGATATTGGAATTATTTTTTCACATAAATCATTTTTGAGACTTGTCTTTTTTGTAAAAAAATAATAAAAAAAAACATTTTGGAAAAAATAAATTTCGCGAAAAAAATCAAAGGGAGTACCCTTGTTGTTTTTATGAAAAAAACAGTAAAATAATTTTTTTGATTAGCTGGAAGAATTTTTGTAAACAAATGCTATGTAATATAAAAGGAAGCCAGATGTGCAATTTTTAGTTTATTTCATTTTAAAACAAAAACAATTTTTGAGGCTTTTTTTGAGTAAAAAGTCAATATTTTGGACCTTTTTTGACATAATCATAAAACATTTATACGCTGACTAAAAGGTACAGTTAAACCTATTTTTGTAAATTGCTTTTATTGAACTTTTGAACAAAAAAATTTTGAATGAAATATATTAATGGACAGCGGAGATATTTCGATGAACAGCATCGAAAGACCAAACTTTGATTTTCATATCGTTTTTTTCTCATTCTTAGGTAACGATGTTTTATGAAAAAGTCGTTGTACTGAAAATTTCTACAATTTTGAATATCGCTACCTTAATATAAAAAGGCCGTAACTCATTTTTTTCAAAATTAATTTTTTTTTACAGAGTTTCGCAAAAAAAAAAAAGCTATAGAAAAAAATTGCTGCAAAAACATTGCTACAGCATTCAATTGGTTAGTGTCTTAAAAATGAAAGCCATTTTAAGAAAATTTTGACCCGCTAAATTATAATTTTTATTAAGTTTTTTCCATCTCCTGTAAAGTAACAAAAAATGAGTCAGGGCTTTTCTATATTAAGGTAGCGATATATGTGAGTGTTTTTGATGTCAAAATAACAAAAAATTTTTATGGAAGATATTTTAAAAAAGCTGCTACCTCACAGATTAAATACAATTTTGAAAATTTAAAAATTTTTATCTGTTTGTAAATTTGAAGAACTATATTCAATACAACAAATTTTTACAAAAACAACGCAACAAAATTTCGCCAAAGTTAAAAAATTTATTCAAAAAGTAAAAGGTTTGTTTTCTTAGCCTCATATAAATTATCCTATTCAAATTCGCCAAATTCTTATTCAGGTTAAAATCCGAAAAGCATTCCTACTTTTCTGTAAACCCACCCCCACCTCCCCTTTAAAAGACGCTAAGAATCCACAAAAAATGTATCAGCACAATAACGCAAGTGCTTTAACTCAATAACACAACGCAGCGCTGTGATACCCATGCCTAAACTAAACGTCATGCCGCTCAAAAGGCGTTTGTGTGTGTGTGTGTGCTTTTTTAAAACTCCTATTCAATTTTTGCGTCATTGAACACCAACACCAATACATGCACAAATTTTATGAAATTTCTGCGTTTCCTTATTACATGTGTGTGAGTTACCATGTTTAACACGCACCACAGCACTTCCGGTGAACAGCTTATGTTTATTATAACAAAAAACAGATGCTTTGAAGAATTTAACCACCAGAAAAAACAGCTGAAAGCAACAACAACAACAAGAACAACAAAAGTAGCAACAACTTTGTCGCTTTAAGTAGCAGTAAACTATTAAATTACTTTTATATGTACTCAGTTTGCATTTTTTTGTAACTATTACAATCTAGGTGATTTGGAGCACATTGCCAATATAAAGTAAGCCACCACATTCCATCACTGCATACTTCACTATCCCACCACTCCCATCTCCACCCACTTTTGACCACTTTTTAAACTTTTCTATTATAAGTTCTTTTGATTCTTTTTAAATTACCTCTAAGCCAACTAATGCCATAAAAGCTTACTTGGAAAATTGTTTTGGAAAAACCATTAAAGAAGAAAAAGCGTAGAGAAACTAGAGAAAAATTTTTAATTTTAGAAATAGCAGTAGAGTAGGAGAGCAAAGAGAAAAGTCATCGTTGCTTCATTTATTAAGTTGCCAAATTCAAAGCATTCTTGGGAGTAAAAAAAAACAAAGCCACCACAAAAACAAAAACACAAGGAATTATTGCTGGCTTACAGATTGGCAGCATCGAGGGGACAACAATGAATTTTTAGTTTCTTTTTTGGCAATAATTATTTCATTTTTTTCTTCACTTATTTATCGACTTTTGTGGACTCAGTTATTGGACTTTAACAAATGCTCCAAAATAAAACAATTTTTTAAGTAGACTAGATATCCTTAAATGGATAAATAATTCACTCTTTAACAAATATTTGAATGACAACAACTTCCTAATTCATATATTGATTGAAGCAAAAATTTAAAAAATTTCTTTTAATAAAATTTCGCGAATTTTTATTTGTGCTTACATAAAAGAAAAACTTCATTGCGTTAATAAGTCAAATCATTTAACTGCGTTATTGCGTTGACACACTTAATTTATTAAAAGTAACGCAATAGCAATAGGAATGTCTACGATTTCAAAAGTGGTAGCAAACTTGAATTCAACCTCCATTTTTCTTTGTAAATCAGAGCTGCGTGCGTATCTGTTTGATTGCTGTATATGTTGCATTGGACTTTAGACGTAGTATTACGACAGTTGAAATATATTTCCTTTTGCTAAGCTTTAAGCTATTGTCCGCTTAGACAATTCACGTTAAGACAGCTCACGGGTTGCTAGGACAGTAGAATGGCAGGACGCGTACTTAACAGAGACATTTTTGACAACAAATACGTACAAATACGTAATGTCTTAACAGTACTGTCTAGCAGAATGCATCGTTTTTTTTTTTTAAATTCACTTCCAATAGCACTTCTCTGGTGCTTTATTTCATAAAAAAAACCTGTACAAGGAGAAGGTCCACAATTGATTTCTTCAGGTGGCGCCACGCCCTTAAATGTCCGCATTATCGTAAAAATTCGTATTAACAATTTCAAATATGATTTGGTATTGTACTCGATCAAACCTATAACCTAGACTTACTAACTTACTTAGTTGGCGCTACAACCGTATGTCGGTCTTAGCCTCATCTAAAAATTTGCGCCAGCCATTTCTGTGCTTCGCTTGCTGGCGCCAGTTGGAAATTCCAAGCTTCGTCAGGTTGTCCTCTACTTGGTCTTTCCAACGAAGATGCGGTCGTCCTCTTCTGCGTTGACCGCCGCTGGGTACCGATTCGAACGTGTACTTCATGGAAGCAAGCAAGCCAGGGAAGCTGCTCGATTTTAATGCGCTTGACTATGTCGATGTCAGCGTACAGCTCATACAGTTCATCATTCCACCGTATTTGGTACTCGCCATTGATGCAGATTGGTCCGTAGATCTTACGAAGAATCTTTCTCTCGAATGCTCCTAAAGTCTTTTCATCTAAACTGCTCAGCGTCAGGTTTGTGATGCGTAAAGTAGGACGGGCATGATGAGCGATTTATAGAGCGTGATTTTCGTTCGTCGAAAGAGGGTTCTGCTTCTCAATTGCCTACTGAGCCTAAATTAACACCTGTTGGCAAGAGTTATTCTTCGTTTGATCTCAATGCTGATGTCGTTGGTTGAGTTAATGCTGGATCCCAGATAAACGAAGTACTTCACAACCTCGAAGGAGGTATTGTCAACGGTAACGTGGGTTCCAAGACGCTGGGACTGTTTGTTTGTTGACACCAAGTATTTCGTCTAATCTGCATTCACTGCCAGACCCATTCGACTTGACTCTCTTTCTAATCTGGAAAATTCTGCACTGACTGCGCGTATAATGGCCAATGATATCGATGTCATCAGCATACGCAAGCAGCATAACACTCTTGTAGACTATTGTGCCATACGTCTCAAATCAGCAGCTCGGATGATCTTTTCCATCATTAGGTTGAAAAAGTCGCACGATAAGGAAACACCTTGTCTGAAACCTCGTTTGGTAACAAATGGTGGGGAGAGGTCTATCCCGATTTTAACTGCGCTGCTGGTGTTGCTCAGTGTCATCCTGCAAAGTCGTATTAGTTTTGCAGGAATACCAAATTCAGACATGGTGGAGTACAGGTGCTTCCTTATTGGGCTGTCGAAGGCGGCTTTGTAGTCTACAAAAAGATGGTGGGTGTCGACTTGTTTTTCTTGAGTCTTCTCCAAGATTTGTCGTAGCGTGAAAATCTGGTCGATGGTGGACTTTCCAGGTCTGAAGCGACACTGATAAGGTCCGATCAGTTCGTTTACAATGGGCTTCAATCGTTCACATAAAACGCTCGACAGGACCTTATATGCGATATTAAGAAGACTTATCCCACGGTAATTGGCCTCATTCGGGCCTCATTCCTGTCACCATACATCTCAATCTTCTCCTGCTCGCGCTTTTCTGTCTCTCTTTTTTTCCGCCTGAAAATACTTCTCTCTTCCCTCCTCTTTTCTTTGTATCGCTCCTTAGCAGCGCGCGTTACAACCGACTGCAGGGTGGTTTTGTAGGCGGCATCTTTCTATGCAGTGGCGTCGCGACACTCCTGGTCATACCACTGGTTTCGGCGAGGGCGGTGGTAGCCAATCACCTCTTTAGCAGCCGCACGCATGGAGTTGGAAATGTGTGTCCACTGCGCGCATATATCATCGATTGGAGGAGTGCTTTGAAGCAGGAGTGAGAGTCGAGTGGCGAAAGCATCGGCTGTCTGTTTCGATTGCAGCTTGTGGACGTCTAGCTCTCTCTGTGTAGGGTTGCGTGTATTCTTAGCTGCGCACAGACTTGTACGGATCTTGGCTGCAACAAGATAGTGATCCGAGTCAATGTTTGCACCACGGATCGTGCGTACATCCAATACACTGGAAGAGTGCCTTCCGTCGATCAAAACGTGATCAATTTGATTTTTGGTTTTTTGATCAGGGGACATCCAGGTGGTTTTATGAATATTTAAATGCTTGAATCTAGTGCTACTTACGACCATGTTTCGTGCTGTGACGATTTCAATCAGCTTCATTCCACTATCGGAGGTGTTGTCGTGGAGGCTGAACTTTCCGACTGTTGGACCAAAAATATTTTCCTTGCCCTCCTTAGCGTTCAAGTTACCAAGCACGATTTTTACGTCGTGACGGGGGCAGCGCTCGTAAGCATTTTCAAGGCGCTCTTAGAAAATTTCCTTGATCTCAATTAAGGGTTCGGACATTCCAGGTGCATATCCGTAAATCATTATCAGTTTTTCGTTTGCGGAAGTCGTCATCAGATTTGGGGATCAGTTTTCTTCTATTCTTATTAGTTTTCATTGAAATCTGTTTTTACGGGTGGGCTTTTCACCCGTCGCACAACCTATTTGAAGCCTAGAGAGGCCCGCCGCTCAGATATGAACGGTTGTCAGTTTTGACGTTGCCCAGGAAACACCACGTGGAGGTTTGAGTCGACTTGAGGTGATTTCACAAAGATTATGCTAGCCTCGCCAGGTTGAGACAGTCAGACATGTTACATTGTTACATCGCCCCCAGATTCCCGGATAACCTAGACTATGTTACTTAAAAAAGAGTAAAAGTACATTTCCACTGTAGCACCGTGTAATCAATTATCATAATAATCTAAATACTATAAGAGTGAAATTAAAAAATGTTAATTCAGAAATATTGCTTTTGAATCGATAAAATATGTTAAATCGTTCATTCTACGTACTTAACTCTGGATTTGAAATGTCCAGAGATGTAAAATGAGCGTTCGCAGATCTGAAAACTCAGAAATACAAACTCTTAAAAATACTATAACTTTGATTTCAGAGCATTTAGAAACTTCTAAAAACTCTTAAATTGAAGCTGTTGAATAGTACTACTACAACTTATACTAAATTCATTTTTTAGTTGGCGCACTCTTTCAGTAAGTGCGATATTCTCACGAATTTAGAAAATTTTTCCTTAAATCTGTTCAAAATATTGTACTGAAAAATATAATTATATATATATTTATGATTTCGATTTTTTCACATAGTCTACATATACTCTAGTAATTAAAAAATTCTTTCACTGATCTTCAGTGCATACGCTTTTATAGAGATCAATAATTATCAAACAACTACGAAAAAGTCGAATTTTTACGATATGCGGGCATTCTAGGTCGTGGCGTCACCTGAAAAAATCAATTGTGGACCTTCTCGTTGCACAGGTTTTTTATTTATGAATTAAAGCACTAGAAAAGTGCTATAAGAAGTGAATTTAAAAAAAAATTATGCACCCTACTGTCTAGTGTAAGCGATGTATTAGGTTTGTTATCTTTTGCTAGAAGGTGAGCCATACGCTCCGTTAAAACATACTTTGTATTGATTTCTTATTATGTAAACGTGTTTAAATGAATTAAAGACCAATTTTATGCGGTATTCTAAGCAAAATTTCACTGAGCTCAATACAGTTGCCATTATATAGAAATCATAAAATTTCCAACTAAGTCATGGTACAATTGCATCAACCCATTGCGCTGATACAGAAACTGCGCTTGAGTTATTGCATCAGCAGAGATTTTTTTGCTGTGTTACCCATTTTCTGCTCTTTTACAGTAAATTTTATCTCTAAGCAAGCCTTACAAGGAAAGGCATTTAATAAGCTTTACAGAAGTTAATTATAAAAAATTTTGTCGATAGAACTGTCCGCTAGTACTTTGTAATTTTTATTATATTTTATTTTAAGTATAAAGAAATAAAAATAATAAAATAAGCTCAATTTTTAAACCTTACGCAAACTTTAAGGAAAATGTTAAAATAACGGCTGGAAAAAATTCAAGCTTTTTAGAGCAAAAGTTCATTTTTAAAAACGAATGAAGTTTCCTTGCGATATGAATTATAGAACTTCAAACCACGTCATGGCGCAAATGCGTTAGCGCATTACGCTGATGCATTAAACTAAGCTAGAGTTATTGTATTAGCGCCTAGTTTTTTGCTGCGTTGCCCATGTCTTATCATTCAACAGTAATGTTTCAATCGCATATTACTCGATGCAGTAAATCTAACAACGAAAAATGCATAACATTTTTTAGTTATGTATCCAACTAACTTTTACACTTCTATTTAGTTTCTCATAAACTTTACAGAATTTATAGAAACTTTATGATTTCTATAATCACACCTTTTGTCATTTTAAAAACCGTAAGGCAAGCATTGCTTTTTTATAGGTGTTATTCGACTTTCATAAAAGTTTTGAATGAAGTTTTTAAAATATTATTAAAAGCTTTATTAATCGAGAGAAAAAAGAAATTATTTTTGCCATCTATCTTCGTCACGATACTTTTCATGGAGGCCATTGTAAAAAAATTATCCAAAACTGGAATAAATGCTTGTTACTCTCCGCCAAATACATAATTTTTCTATTATCAACTTGACGCTTACATCATTCTCCTTTTGAGTAAGGAGAATCTCCTCCATGTATCCACCCTCCAACTAACTATCACCCATCTTCGGAATCAACTCAATGCTTACACACTTATGGGGGGCATCCCCTGAGCGTTGGTTCAGTGTAAAAAAAAAAAGATTACGGTTGGTGCATTAATTAGACACATTTAAAGTATTGTTAAGCTTCTATAGAAAAAATAATTTATTTTTACATTTTGTTTGAGTCAGTTTAGTTTTTGGATTTTATAGCCTACTCAAATTTCACAAAATTCTAAAAGAATGACAGGCGGTGGCGGTGACGGTGGAACTTCGAGCAGACGCCTTTCATTTAAAAAGCTATTAAAATCTTTTATTAGTGCTATTACAAAATCATACTTTCAGACAAATTGTTCAAAATTTAGTTAGCTCTGAAGTCCAAAAGCAATAATCGGTTTAGTCAACTTAACCCTGCTGTTAGATTAAAAAAAATGTACCAATGGTCCCTCATCCAAGATAAGTAAGTTTTAATTTTTCTCAGTCTTGTTTTATGACAGACAGCTGAATTTATGGAAACAACACAGTTTTATAAAAAGTCACGTGAGCCTAAATTTATTGGCAATATATGCCTCCATTCAAAAGTTATAAAAGAAACAAGCCAAAAATGGACCAAATGGTCCTAATCTAACAGCAGATTAAGACAAAACTGAGTTATTGCAGTAGCTGTGTTCCAAGCAAATAATTCTGAAAACATGTAAAATCTGGAGCTTCTAGCATGACCTTAGCCAAAGTTATCACACAAAAGCAAGACACCCTTTCATATAGCTTACATTTATGGAGATAGAAAACTTTGAACCTAGATTTTTCGAAACTTTTAAATCAGACTTACCACCTAGTTTTTTGTATCGAAAACGCAAACCAGCGACAAGCAAGACACGAAATGTAATAGAATTTTGTATAGAAAAAATTATTGCTTCTCGTGTCTTACTTTTTATTAGTTTGCATTTTAGATACTCAAAATAGTGCAGTTAAGCTGTTATTGCTTACAGACACAGCGTTGCGCAACATGTGGAGTTAAAGTTAAAAGTGCTAGGGTATGAAAAGTGGTGAAAATGTACAAAAAATCGCAGGGTGCAAAAAGTCGCATGTTACTATAGGTAAACATTGAAAAAAAGTAACCAAGTATAAAATGTCGCAGAGTAGAAAAATTGTCAATGTACGAAAATTCGCAGGATGTAAAAAGTCGCAATGGTACTAAAAGTGACCATGTTCAAACAAATCGCGGAGTACAAAAAGTTACAAAATACTAAAATTTGAAAAGTAAATAAGTCGCTCAAAAATTAAGTTGGCAACTCAAAAATTGGTAATGTACCATTGGTAATGTTAGTAACTCAAAATTGGTATCAAAAGTTACAAAAAGTTGCATGGTACTTTATTCAAACGGTACAAAAAGTCGCCAGGTAGAAAAAGTCTTCTAGTACAAAAAGTCGCAATGCAAATTTTATACATTCATTTGTTTATTTTTATATAGAGATAAAGTGAATATAGTTTAAGGATATAACGGAGCTTCGCATCTGCACCAGATGCATCATCCACTTCCAAAATCATATCTGCTTCCTTAAAAAACTAAAAACCAAAAATTTATATGGTAACTGTGTGACTTATCCTTTTGTTACTAGTTTTGTTCTCTTTACTGTAGCATATTTCGGTACGTGGGGCTTGCATCGATTTTTAACCATGCGCCTTAAATGGCACGAATTATCAAAATTTTATAGTCTATTTCGGCACTGGTTGTAAATCGGATTTTATTTAACCGCTTTAAGCATTTCTAAAATTAAGTTGCTTAATTATACAATTTGTCCTCTTTGTTGTAACCAACACTCGCTTACCTTTTTATTACATTTTCACCAACTAGTACCACAAAATTGGCACTAATTTAGATGTCCAACCAAAATCTAGTGTAAAAGTAGATGCACTAAGGCCAAAAAAAACATTGCTAGGATTGCGGTTATAAATTGTCAACAACAAATAGTGTGGGATTTTAAATAAAAAAGTATTTGCTCGCTTGCAAAGAATTAACATGGAGAAAATAGGAACATTTTGATTTTTTTTTCGTTTATAACTACTATGAAAGTTGGCAACAATAGATAAGCTCAAATAAGGCGCTTTAAAATAAGGTTACACCCAAAAACCATGTGTAGTTTGTTAAAGCCTCATTTTACGCTAGTAAATTTTTTTTGGAAATTACTATTAAAACAACTCTATGAAGCTTAACGAAAAACAGAGTTTAAAGCTTGCCAAAGAGTTTCATGCAGAAACAAATACATATCTACATGTATGTATGCATGTTTGTAAAGAAGCATATATATAAGGCTTTAGACCACAAATAAATAAATGTCTGAAAATCCTAGAGTTCTCGTATGGATAAAAGTTTTTGTAATGCAATTGCTTTGTGATAAAAGTTTGTTAGAATGTGCGTGGATGTGTGTGTGTGTGTGAAGGTATATGTGTGAAAATTTTTCAAACCTCGTACACTGTACCTTTTAAATTTTCAAAACCTTGGATTAATAGAATAAAAAATTAAATAACTTTTTTGATTTCATGGGAGTAAAAAACATTATAAGAACCATTAATTTAATACAGTATACATTCTTTTTATTTATTGTGTTGTAGTCAAAATTAAATGTGTGACAAACATTGTCAAATAAATTTTGCCTTCGGCTTTAATATTGAAGTTTGTAAATACTAGTTAAAAAAAGAAAAGTTATATAAAATATTTTGTTTTGCAATATATTGTAAATGTTATCGACAGATCTTACAAAGATACTTGAAAATTTGATTATGCCTACAGTTGATTATGCCTTAAATAAATTATTTTGAATTGGTGTTTAGTAATCTAGACTCACATTCGTTACATAAACTGCAAGTGGCGTTAAAGTATGTGGCCCTATGTGTATGGTCTCAGAAGATTTAGCCATGTTACTGGTCTAAGCACCCGAATTCTAGGATGCAATGTAGAACATTATTTAAAAGCAAAAAATTTTATATTCCTGCATAAGCTGATACACTCAAAAACTCCAAACTATCTATATTCTAAACTTCAGTGTTGTTTATAAGCCAGAAGCAGTGTTGCCATGAAAAAAAATTTACAGCGTAACTTTTGCACTCTGCTCGTCGGATCTCTCGTCGGATTTGTAAAACTCTGAAAGCAAGAAATAAGAAATTTTCAGTCGCATTTTACAACAAAGAAGACAAATAAAATGTTGCATTTAATTAGACGCATGACGTATATTTAAGGCTTATTTATTTAAATAAATCACATTTTGTTCAAAAGTCAATTCAACAATCATTATAAATATAGAAAATGTATTATAATAAATTACATTTTGAAAATATTTTTGAACACACAAACAAAGAGTAAAAATCAAATTAAAAATACATTTGCAACACAGTTTGGTTTAATATAGATCTCTTAAATCGGTAGAAATGAAATGCATAGAGCTATAATACATTATTTTTCAATTTTAACTCTATAAATATAAAGCTTTTACTTCAAGCAAATTAACGAAAAAATGTTATTGTTTTAAGCCAGCAAAAACTACAAACAATTAGATTTTAGTGAAAAAAAATATGTGTAAAAAAATATAATTTTTTCGAAGTCATATATACATTGCTTGATTAAATTAGTTTATCAATTCTTTATCAATTTCAATACTAAAATATTTAAAATATTTCATACGCAGATAATCTTTTGTATGCGGAGTTCCTTCCATTGTATCTAACTCTAATCTATTGCGAACTTTAGTTTTATTAATATTTATTTGACTAAAAGTTCGCTCAGCGTTAGCTGAGGAATTCGGTTCAACAATTCAAAAATAAATTTTTCCATTATTGGAAATGCAGAGCACCATCGCATCTTTTTATTTTATAGTTGCCATCAATTTTAGTATACTAATTTTTTCTTTTCATTTATATATGTATATAAAAATATATGCAAAATCGGACGCCGGATCTCCTTTTTCTGAAATCGTAACATTTTGAAGAATTTTGGTCATATATCGGAACGCCGGATTCAAGTATTAAAATCGTAACATATTCGATATATCGGACCATATGACAACGCTGCCCAGAAGCTTAAATTTAGTAGTTCCTCGCTGTAAATATTTAAATTCCCCAAGCCTTTTTTTTCGTAAGCACCATTAGAGTGTGGAACTCCTTGCCGAGATATCATAAATCTATTTCCAACGCACAACACTTCAAGCAATTAATATCTGCACATTTTTCTTAAATTTTCGTTTCTCTTTTACTTTCTCTCTTTTTCTCATTTGACCCTTTTTTATTTAATTATTCATTAGATATAAGTTTGTGTTGATTTTATTATTTTAATTAAATTAATTTTAGAATTTAACTTGAGTAATTTTTAAATATAAATTTAATAACTGTTTCTTTTTCATTCTGATCTTATGTTTGTTCGAGAAATATGTTGTTCTATTTTATTGTACGCAAAATAATAACTATTTCTTATGTACTAATATATGAATAAAGCCAAATTACAAACAAAAAAAAATCCCTTTCTTGTTCAAAATATTTTTGAAATTTCTTTTCTTGTTCAACATATTTTATCTGTATCCACCTGCTTTCAATTAATTAATACGTAATCGTTTAAGGCGCGTTATTTCAATACAACAGCGAAACAAAAATATTTCTAGCTGGTTTTGATTTCACATGCTTTGCCATGGATATTTCAAATAGTCTCTATAATTTTACAGTAATTTCAATTAAATCCCTATCTTAAATCAATTCAAAACTCAATAAACTTATCAAATTACTTGAAACTATCTGATTTACAGATGCTCTAAAAGCAAAGAACACACATAGTGCAATACATGATTTACCATTCAATTACTTTGATATGTATAAGTATTACTGTATTCAGCTGTGTGTGCAAATTTATATATTATATGATTGCATAACAATTAGGGTTGCCCTAAAATAATCATCAGTTCACAAAAGTACTGAAATTATTTTATATTTAAATAGAGTTGGTAACTAGAATTTTTTTTCATGCAAAGAACTACTAAACTACCCAAGTAACATTGTTGGAGCAACTAATTAGTTGCCTTTAATTTTAAAGAAAATGCTCGAAATATGATTTTTTACCATTTTGAGCTTTAATACTTTATACAGCTCTGTAAAGGATTTTATAAAATCTGCAAAAGAGCAGAACTCGAAAATTTACTACTTGCTCTGTAAAGGTTATTTTAAAGTAATAAACATAACTATAGAGCTGTTTTGAAACCCGTAGATTCAGTACAATTTTTGATTTCAAATGTTTTTTATTGTATTTTATAGCTTATAGATGTTAAATACTGTAAATTATTGCATAAAATAACAATATATTTAACAAATCAGATAAAGAAATTTTTTATAAAAAATTGCGATAATATTAAAAATAGAAAATCTTGGGAGTTGAATAAAGTTAAATATTACAGTTTACAATATTATTTTAAACAAAATTGATGATTTCTCTGATATTTATATTTAAGAATAAAGCATTTAAATTATTTTTAGTTGATTTTAAGGAATGTTAAAATTTTTTAACTATTTTTAAATAATAAAAACTTCATAATTTTAATTATTTTTTAAGCCCGCAATAGTTTTACGAAGTACTACATTCACATTTCCGATAAATTCAAAAGTGCACCGAAATTCGCAGCATGTAACAAATACACGAACCTATTTTGTGATAAAATAATCACTTTGTTATTTCTTTAATTTATTCGTCATTCCAATCGTCACTGGATTCAATCGTATCTGACAGAGAGATCTTATCAAATACGATTTCGAGGCGTATTGTCAGCTGAATTTATTGCTGAATCAGGTGTTCTTCAAGGTAGCCACCTTGGTCCACTTCTGCTTATTTTAGCCATTAATGATGTAACCCACATCATCAAACACTCTCATCTACTTATCTATGCAGATGACATGAAAATATACAGAACAATAGATGCTAAAGACAATTCAGATCTGCTCCAGTCTGATTTGAAATCCTTTGAAATTTGGTGTTCTAAGAACAATATGTTTCTAAATCCAGATAAATGCCAAACTATGACCTTTTCGCGAAAAAGGAATAATTTTATTTTTGATTATAAGATAAAAGATACTGCATTAAGTCGTGTAGATGCTGTCAAAGATCTGGGTATATGCATGGATTCTAAGCTATCGTTTAACGTTCATATTGATTACATTTGTAAAAAAGCATCTTCTATGCTCGCGTTTATGAAACACTGGGCCAAAGAATTTAATAGTATGATCACAACTACAACGCTGTATTATGCAATTGTGCGACCTCACTTAGAGTATGCAAGTCAAGTTTGGTCCCCAAGTTACAATGTACATGTTGAACGTATAGAGAGAATCCAAAAACGTTTTGTTCGGTTTGCTCTAAGGGGCTTAAGTGCAACGGACACTTTAAACCTTCCTCCTTATGAGGATCGTTTAAAACTATTAAAAATGCAATCTTTGAATGAGAGAAGGAAGTCTGCAGATATCGTATATTTACACCAACTCATAACTGGTGTATTCGATTCACCAGAACTCCTAACTCTTATAAATTTTAACACTAACCATAGAAGCAGTAGAAATGCTAACAATTTAATTTACTTATCTTTTAGTAGAACAAATTATATGGCTACTGCTCCTTTACATCGCATGAGTACCTTTGTTAACAACTGTAGCTTTTTTGATGTTAACTTATCGAAAGGTCAACTCAGAAGTAGAATGAAAACTAATGTATGATTAGATCTATGTCAACGCATGGTTAGTTGTTATGTCTTGTGTTGTCCTTGAGCCCAACCCATATTATGGTGGGTAAATTTTTCTCACTTTAGATTTTTTTGGACCGCTCTTATCGATATCATTGAGATATTTTAATGTTATTTAGGCTGGTTCTTAAGATGATCTAATGCGGAGAAAGTGCGAAAAAGCTGTAGTAGCTGAACTCTATTGTTATTGCATGCCACAAACACTTATCAAATTTTATATATATATTGTGTTTATTTTTTATTGGAAACTTCATTACTAAGGTCTTAGAGCTCAACGAATAATAAAGAAGAGCTTTGCATGAGCTTTTATTTGGTTGTTTTAGGGACTCCTTTAAAAACTGTCAGCTACTTCTACTCCTCAAATGAAGCAAAAATAATGCTTTTACACTCAAGAACTATAGCTTCAGTTGAAGCTTTCTGCTATATAAAATAGCACTATAAGCTTTTGTTTTACTTGGGTATCTAACACTTATATGAAAATTTGAGTGTTAATAAATATTAAATTGAAAATACAAAGAAATGCAAATCATGCTAATGCTGGTAATCAAACTGACGCCCTCTGTGATACTAGCCTAGTGTTGAGCAATGCCGTAAATAGGTATTTCATAAGGGCGGGGCATACTGAGCAAAAAAATATTTGTTTTTATTTTTATTTTCATAGGAATTTCTGACGGCCTAAGATTTTTTCAAACTTCTTCACCGATTTCAACCGTCGAAGTGAAGAGAATTAATGAAACGAATGATATAATGTCCAGTGTCGTACGATATATCGAAAAGTTTATTATATCGAAATTTTTTTTCCCAGTCTGTTTTAAAAAAGAGAGTTTACTTCAATTAACCATTTGAACATTAATTTATTTATTGAAAACATTTCTTCTTACAATTTCAAAAATTATTTTTCTTCTGAACACACCTACACTCTATCTGCCGACATTCAGGGGTTCCAATACAAAAATTAAGAAAATAGAAAAAACTTTCTATTATATTTCATACTAGCTGAAACCCGGCGCGTTGCTGCCACTCTCCCTATTCAAACGCCCATAAAATGTTATCAGTTAAACAGCATGTCTAAATTGAGGTCAAATACTGAATTCCGAGACTGTGCGACCTATATCCACAAAGCTATTCGATATAACAATTTTGGGTTGTATAGGAAGTGCCACGCCCTCTTGATCACCCCTCATAGAATGTAATCAATTAAACTGCATGTGTACATGAAGGTCGAATACCGAATACCAAAACTGTGCGACATATAACTCCAAATATATTCGATAACACAAATTTGGGTTGTATGGGAGGTGCCACTCCCCTTTTCCCTACGCCCATAAAATTTTACCAATGAAACTGCATGTGTAAATTGAGGTCGAATACTGAATTCCGAGGCTGACCTATAACTCCAAAGCTATTCGATATCGCAAATTTGGGTTAAATTGGAGGTGCCACGCCCCCCGACAAACTCTAAAAATTTTATCAGTAAATCTGCATGCGTAAATTTTGGTCAAATACTGAATTCCGATGCTGTGCGACCTATAACTCCAAAGCTATTTGATAGCACAAAGTTGGGTTGTATGGGAAGTGTCACTCCCCTTTTCCCTACGCCCATAAAATGTAAGAAATGAAAGTGCATGTATAAATTTAGGTCGAATACCTATTTCTTACGCTGTCAACCTATAACTTCAAAGCAATTCGATATTGCAAATTTGGGATGTAAGGGAGATGTCAGGCCTCCCTGTCCAACGCCCATAAAAAAAAATCATTGAAACTGCATGTGTAAATTGAGGTCAAAAACTGAATTCCAAAGCTGAATTCCTATAAATTCAAAGCTATTCGATATCACCAATTTGGGTTGTATGAGAGGTGCCCCTCCCCCTTGTCCAACTCCCATAAAATTTCATCACTGAAACGGTACGTCTAAATTGTGGTCGAATACCGAATTTCTAAGCTGTGCAACAACCCATAACGCTATTCGATAACACAAATTGTTTTTATATTAATGGGAGGTAAAAGAAGGTGTGGCATTTCTTCTTAAACCATCTCGTACTCAAAGCAAAGGCACTTACAAAATTTGAGCTCAATCGGACCAATAGTTTCGGAGTATTGTGATGTTTCCAAAAGTAGGCGTAGATGAAGTGTGACAACGCCCGTTTTTATTAAAGTTAGTGACAGTCATCATAAGAACTTATTTACCAAATTTTAATTTAATACGACCAAAACCTTCTTAAATATAGCATTTTTATTGATTTGTGGGCGATAAAAGGGGTGTGGCATTACTTTTTTCCTAAACCTTTGCGTAGCAGTTACGAACAAACCAGTAGAAGGAAGTATCCTATATGGTCTAGTCGTTTTCAAGTTTTAAGCATCCGAACAAATCACGATTCATTTTTATATGTACAGATATTGATTTGTGGGCGCTAAAAGTGGGCCTGAAAACATTTATGTATCGTGACTGCCTCTTGGAGCACCTACACAGCAAGTTTCAGTAAAAAATGAGTAGAACTCCGGAATTGCCATGATTTCGAAAAAGTGGGCGTATATACAATATATTGCGACGAAAAACTGATTTCTGTACAGTTACTGACAGTTACCATCTGAACAAAATGATAATATCTTAGTTTTTACGATCGAAACCGTCTGATATATATCCCTTATTTGGTTTGTGGTTGATAGCGCAAATTTGGCTTGTATGGGAGGAACCACGCCCCCTCGTCCGAACGTTACCAAACCTCACAGGAACAATCTATCTCCTCGGCAAACGTTGTTCTGCCACAGACCGCCTTACTGCTATACACAAATATGTCAAGAAATGTCAAATATATTCACCATTTTCAGTACAGCTGCCGAAAGTAGCCATGTGCACTAAATAACCACATTTTAGTCTAATACGATCAAAACCGTGCGAAATATAGCATTTTTGTTGTTTTGCAAGCGGTAAAAAGGGGTGCGGTAAAATGTTTCCCTTGAGCCATTTCGTAATCGGAACAAATCGACTGCCCAAATTTTAGCTCAATTTAGGTTAAGCCTGGCGCACTTTACTTCACTGGACGCTAACTCCCCGAAAAGTGAGTTTAACTAAAGTAGGGCAGGCCTATTTTTAGTGCACTTGCCGAGAGTAACCATATGTACTGAATTACAAAATTTTTGTCTAATACGACCCAAACCGTTGAAATAAAACGTTTTCATTGGTTTTTGGGCGGTAAAAGGGGGGCGTGGAGACCAATTTTTAGTACAGTTGCTAACAGTAACCGTACAAACTAAGCCAACATTTTAGCTCAATCGACCCAGTAGTCAATTTTGATGGTTTCTTAAAAAGTGGGTGTGGCTATATAGCGATGACGCCCTTTTTTAGTACAATTTCCGAAAGTAACCATACAAACTTAAGTATCATATGTTAGTCTCATACGGCCAAAACTGCATGAAATATAGCATTTTCACTGATTTGTGGGCGCAAAAGGGGGCGTGGAAACCAATTTTTCGTACAGTTACTGTCAGTAACTTCACAAACCAAAGTACCAAATTTAAGTCTTATACGACCAAAACCGTCTGAAATTAACCATTTTCATTTATTTGTGGGCGGTAAAAGGGGGCGTGGAAACCCATTTTAAGGACAGTTGTCGACAGTAACCGTACATACGAAATTACAAAATTTTAGCCATATACGACCCAAGCCGACTGAAATATAACATTTTTATTGATTTGGGGGCGGTAAAAGGGGGGTGTGGCAAATTTTTTTCCTCAACCATCTCGTACCTGAAACAAATCGACTGCCAAAATTTCAGGTCAATCGGTTCAGTAGTTTTGGAGTCTATAGACATCACACAGCCAGACACACATCGTTTTGCTTTATATATATATAGATATTGATTTGTGGGCGTTAAAAGTGGGCGTGAAAACATTTATAAATTATGTTCATCTCTTGGAGCACCTAAACAGCAAGTTTCACTGTAAAAATGTGCAGAACTCCGGAATTGCCATGATTTCGAAAAAGTGGGCGTATTTATATAACGACCACGCCCATTTTTTGTACAGTTACCGACAGTAACTATCTGAACAAAATCACCAAATCTTAGTTTTTTACGATTGAAACCGTGAGATATTTTTCTTTTTTTTTGTTTGTGATGGATGGAGCAAATTTGGCTTGTATGGGAGGTACCACGCCCCCTTCTCCAATCGTTACGAAACCTCACAGGAACACTCTCAAGATGTGGCTTTATTTTCCCTGAAAATTTCATAAAGATCGGTTTAGCGGTTTTGGAGTCTATACGTGATATAGCCACATACCCACATACCCACATACCCACATACCCACATACCCACATACATACATTCATTTTTATATATATAGACTAGCTGATATACCCGGTGCTACTCAGGGGAAAAAACGTAAAATTTTGATGTTTAGGTTTTATTCGATCAGAAGATAACGATTTTTAGCCAGATAAAAATAAGCTTTTGACGTAAAGAGTATGGAAATATGCAAATTGGTTTTTTGTCATTCTAAGGAAACGGCGTTATTAGAAAAAACATTGTACTAAAAATTTGTGCAATCTTGAAAATATGTGAATTTTTTTTCTGTCAAAATTACAGATTTTTTTTAAAATTTATTAAACGAAGCTTTTCGCTAAAAAAAGTATGCTAGTTGGTTGATTTCCCTTATTTGTAAAAGGGTGGAAGAGGCGTGGTCAAAACTAATTCTAACTAAATCTAAGATTCAAGTAAAATGTGAGCCACATTTGTGTTAAATCCGTCCAGCCGTTAAGATTTGTATTCTGGTCAAACAAACAGAAAATTATTTTTATTAATGTAGATAATTAACTTTCATATAATTTTTTTTCGTGAATTTTTCCGATATTTTAAAAGATATTTTGCTATTTGGGGCAAAAAAAATCCAATAAATAAGAGATTATTTAAATTGGTACAGCCGATATTTATATGTTATATGTTTTAACTTTTAAAATTAAAAATTTTTATTCGTTTAGAAGATTTGATTTTGATTATTAAATGCCAGAAAAAAGCTAGTTTTTGCAGTAAAGTATATTGAATTGAACGCCAAGTTTCTAATGCACGTGTCAGTTTTCCAGTAGAAATGTCTGACCAATAAGTAACTCCATACTGAATTTCATTGTTATATGATATTTATTTCCAAAGCTATTCGATATCAAAAATTTGGCTTGTATAGGCGGAGCCACACCCCCTTGTTCAATGACCGTCTCAGTTTTCTAGTATCAGGATATCACCCAATAGTAATTCCATACTGAATTTCGTTGTTATACGACTTTTAGTTTCAAAGCTATCTGATATCAAAAATTTAAAGTTTATGGGCGGAGCCACACCTCCTTTTGCAAAGCCCATCCCAGTTTTCCAGTAGAAGGATATCACCAAGTGGCAACTCCATACTGAATTTCATTATTAAATGGCATTTAGTTCCAAAGCTATTCGATATCATAAATTTGAATTGTATGTGCGGTGCCACACCCTTTTGGCCTATACTTGCTAAATTTTGCCAGTCGAAAGACACTACCAAATAGTATGTTCTAACCAAGTTTCATTAATGTGTGACTTATAGCTTGAAAGTTGTACTGAAAAGTTGGGCTGCGGAAAAAGGGCCACGCCCTACGTCCAACGCCCATAACATTTTACCAGTAGAACGGCAAGTGAAAATTAAGGTCGAATACCGAATTATGTTGCTGTGCGTTCTATAATTCCAAAGATATTCGATATAGAAGATTTGATTTGTATGGGAAATGCCATGCCCCCTTAGTTTTTCCAATATTTTAATAGTTATTCTGCTATTCGGGATGAACGCAAATTCAACAAATAAAAGATCATTAAAATCGGTCCAGCCGTTCTTGAGTTATAAATGGTGTAACAAACCCGACTTTGTTTTATATATACATAGATTAAAAAATCTATAACCCCTTCAGGGGTCCTATGTATGAGCTGCTGCTATTAAGTTTTCCCCCTTAACATTTCTTCTAAACACTTACACTTTTTAAGCCACCAGAGGGACCCCATAAAAAAACACCAACATAAAGAAAAACAATGTCTATTAAAGTTTCTATATTATAGTTTACAGTTTATCTTTCACGTTTCGAAACAAACCATTTAAATAGGGCATTTTATATTTTGGGATGTTCATCTTTCCTCAAGGATAGATGTAAAGCTCCACTTTATAAGGTCCTTCACAAGGATGTAAAACTCCACTTTTGGTAGTTTCCCATCATTTTTTAATTTTTTTTTTTTTTACTTTTTTAATGGTATTTACTTTATTGCGGAATTTTCAACTTTATTCCAAATTATTTTATTGATTTTTTCTTTTTATATTTGCTTTTTTCGTTTTATTTATAAACGCTTACGGGATGAAGTCATTTTCACGTAATACAACCGCTCGTTGTCGGCCTTTGTAGTCTAGTGGAGAGTGCGCTAGACTATCAACCCAGAGGTCCCTGGTTCGAATCCGGGTTTGGGCATGGTTCTTTTCACTTTCTTTGTTATTTTCTGCATTTAAGAGTTATGGAAAAACTAAAAATCCACAACTTAATTGTGGAAAATGTGGAATTAAAAAACAGGAACAACTAAAGGCTTGAAAATACTTGCCGAGGTTAATCTTTCACGTTAGTTTCACCTGAACAATAATTCACGTATAGTTCCAATCAATTCCTCTAAATAATCGTGTCCTTTCCTTTCAGGTCAAAGAAAAAACCATGTTTGTATAAGGCGCATGCCTTGGTTCTTTGACCTTTAAAAAAAAATTGATCAAAACTTACTTCAATGTTCTCATGGCAAAGAAATCAGAGAAAAAAATTAGCGTTCGTTGTACAGAATACTTATTTTTTTAATCGTTTGCTATTTGGAGTAGCCTATAAAGTTCAAAAAAGGGTACGTTGTAGAGTGAATTCGTCATACCGGGTATTCGTTATATTGGACGTCCACTGTAAGTTTAGAAACGAAGCCTGTTTGTCGATAACAATTTCCTCGTTCAAAAAAATATCCTCATGAGTATTTTATAGCACTAAAGTAGTAAGGCGTTCCGTTCCAGTAGCAATTCGAAGTAAACTTTTCAAACATTTTAATGTGCAAAAGAACCATTCATTGGAAGGTGTACTAATGGTCAAGGTAACAATTATTTCCCGAATTTTGTAAAATTGCGGAAACATCCATTTGTGGCAGCTACATTTGTCGCCGCAAAATAGTTTAAGTGTTTCAAGAGCTGTTTTACAACCCTAATTTGCATTTTTCTTTCATTAAGTTTTCCATAATTCAAGTTCGGTTTCCAACTTTTTTATATCTATCTTAATTGGATACATGTCCCTTATAGCTGTTTGAAAAAATTTAATATTTAGCTTATATTTTATGTTTTCACAACTTGCATTTATTTGGAAGTGCTTTGGAAATCGGAATTGCATTTGATTAACAAACTGATATATGTACGTACTGATAGAATGCAAAGCTTAATTCGATAAAAATCCTCTGCTATTTCTTTCGTGCATTGCATTTATTTAAACGAGGTTTACTTATTTTCATTCCATGTTAGTAAAAGCATATCTCAGTTTTAGTATTTTTAAATGCTTATTTATCGTTCTTCCGAAAATTTTTCAAAGTTTCGACAACGAGATTTCTATTAGATCTTTATGAATGGCCGCATTCAGCGCAGACAACTGTTGTGAACTGTAATGGTAGCGCTACCTTAGTTCACGATGTTTTTCTCTGAATGTGTTGCTACTATATACGTCAGAAGTTAGATTCAATTTAATTATATTTAATTTTTATGTAAATTTAATTCAATTGCAAAGATTTCTCACTTAAATTTGGTGCGTTCTTTCCTTGTTTATTAATTTAACAAATTCAGTAGCAGCATCTGACAGTTAACCAAACAGTTGTGTTCATGTACCATAGAATTTGTTCGCTCGATTAAATGGTGTCCGCTGCGCGATCAGTTTCAGTTAGCGCTCCCAAAATTCGACCATTCAGCGAATTTTCACACAACAGTTGCCAACTGTTGTCTGCGCTGAATGCGGCCAATTTTTAGCAACTGTATTGACCAGATTTGACGTAAATAAAAATATTTGATATATTAAATTGATTGTTACCAAATATTTAAGTCTCGTAACTGCGCACATTAATTGCTTTGCTTGAGACAAAGTGTCATCGCTAGAATTTGAGGTAAAAAGGTTATTGTGAGCACTTGACTATATTCACATATAGCTTAAGAAATTGTACAACTGACAAATGTACAATAAACTGCACTTTAACGTTAGGTTAATAGCTTAATGGACAAGGTAGCAACGCTCATTGTCATTTTAATTTCACAGCCAGGTTCAGAATAATTTTTTTCAATTTATATGCATACGTTCTGCAAACGTTAGTACGTTAGCATTAAAGCAAAGGCAAAAAATAAAGTAAAACATTTATATTGTATTATATTTAACCTAATACCTAGACCTACTTACATACAATTTTAAATTTATCTTTATGTTTTGGCAAAATTAAATAATTTGGAACATTTCTGTTTTTATTCAATGTATTAAAATATTCTGGATTGCAAATAGGGATTCTTACCTAACACTGTATCTACGTCGTTGGTGTTAAGTAAGATTTATAAAACATTTATGAAAAAAATAATAAAGTAAAGTAGCGTTTCTAAAACCATTTTTGAACAATAAAGCATTAATAATATTTTTTACTCAGACAACGACATACATATAAACTAAAAAGTTTTATTTTTGGTCAATTTATGCACTGAAAACTATGAAAACTATCTATGAACTAAACTATACAATAATTTTTTTTGCGAAAAAGGCAATACCATTACTGATGAGTAAACAGAAGTAAAAAGGGGAAAGATAAAAAAAACACCTTCACTTTGTAATACATTTCATGTCTGTTGCATCATTAGTTAGGTTTTGAAACGTAAATTTTATGAATTTTTCAATTATGGTTAAAATGAGATACATCATGACGAATGATATGTCATATTATAGACATGACATACGAAATGAAAAATTAATAATTTTTTTATGCTTTTCGACTGTTAAGTTCATTTTTCTGTATAAATTTAGTATCTTGCAACATTTTTATCACGCATCTTTTATAACCTTGTCACTCTTTTTCCACCTTGTTACTTTTTGTACAATATGACACTTTCATCTAACAATTTTTTTATCTACTGACTTTTGTACTTTTACGGCGTTTCGTACCATGTATCTTTCTTACATTGCCATTTTTTTACTGTAATGTCAGAATTTTTGTGGCCTCCTATTATGGCCTCCTGGCAATATTTCAACTTTTTGAACCGTGCATCTCTTTGCATTGATGCTTTTTTAATCATGCCATTTTTTGTAACTGGTATAATTTTCTGTATTGCAAATTTAATACCTTGTGACATTTTCTTTATTGCGACTTCTTGTACCTTATGACATTTTGTACCTTGCAGCTTTTTAGACCCGTAGACTTTATGCAGCTCTCGACTTTTTGCACCGTGTTACCTTTTATACTTTTATAACCTTGCTCCTTCTTTACCTAGAGGCTCTTTTACTTCTCAACTCTTTTATGCCTTACGACTTCTTGCACCGTGTTACGTTTTTTACTTTTATAACCTTGCTCTTTTTTAACCTGGTGACTCTTTTACTAATAAAATTTTTTCTATAGTGACTTCTGCATTTTGCAAATTGTTGTATCTTGCGACGTTTTCACTTTCATTGCGACTTTCTTACATTTTGTGTCTAGTGACTTCATTTCATGTACCTAGCGATTTGTAGTACCATGCACCTTTTTATACCTTGTGACATTTTATATATTGCAACTTTTCCTAACTTGCAACTTTTTAGACCTAGCAATTTTTAGCAGTTCTCGATTGTTTGATACCTAATGACTTTGTTTACCGTGTTACCTTTTGTGCCTTGCGGCTTTTTCTACGTTATTACTTATTGAACCTTGCGACTTGTTTAACTTTTTTAATTTGTGACTATTTTGCTAGGCAGCTTTTTTATTCAGTGAATTTTTTTCACTTTAGGGATTTTTCCTTATGTACTTTGCGATTTTTTGTTCTATGCAAAATTTTTGTCTTTTAGATCTTTATACTTTTTGTAGTTCTCGACTTTTTTTTACCTTACGACTTTTTGTGCCTTTTTTGAATTGCGACTTCTTTATGTAGCAACTTTTTTACTATGTGAATCTTTTTTTGTACCCTGCTACAGCATCTTGTACCTTATAACTTTGTTTCATGCGGTTTTTTGTAACATAGAACTTTCTGTACCTATTTTTTATACCTCACGATTTTTTTTACCTAGCACCATTTTGTACCCAGAGGCATTTACTAAATTGCAACTTTTTATACCTTGCAATTTCTTGTCCTACTTTCCATATCTTATAACTTTTGTACCATATAACCTATTGAGCCTTGCGACTTTTGTAGCTTAATTTTTTTGTTTTATACCTTAATACTTTTTGTACAGCTTTTTGTACCCTAGTTCCTACCTACTTTTTTACCTTATCACTTTTGACGGTTTTTTACCATATGCTCTACCTTACGAATTTTTGTACATTGCAATCTTTTGTGCCGTATAAGTTTTTAACTTTGTAACTTTTTGGAAATTGGTACGGTACAGCTTTTTTTAAATGTATTTACACCAATATGATATCATATTTAAAGTAAGGAATCGATACTATTTCATGCAAAATTGGTTACATTATTTAAACTCTTGACTGTGATTTTTTTTTTTTTTAAATATCAAAGTAAAACTGCAGTAACATTTTGAGAAAAATATATTTGGGGTATTCACAAAATGTACTGTCATGTCATAGTGTCACATTTTCCTATGATTTTACACTAGTTCAAACATTTTATTGTTGCCTTCCATATAAAAAAGTACTAATATATTACAACTCTAAAAGCTATGTTTATTGAAGCGTCGTAATCAAATAACTGTTTCTTATTTGCATTTATTTATCTTGTAAATTTTAGTTGTAAAATTTTAGGACAATATGACTTGACAGCATACCTTGTGAATACCCTAATTGTTTTGTTTATAATTTCCTAAAAAAATGATTCAAATTGGGAATGTTTTCATTATCTCATGCAAAAACTGTAATTGCAAGAAATTATTTCAAGGTTCGTTTTAACACAAATTTTTTTGACCCATTATCTTCTAAGGCCGCGTTCAGAGTGGACGCTTTGGCTGAAGCTGATGCCTAAAGCTACTTTGTCGAGCTTTTTTTGATCATAGTAAACGCTTGTTCAACGCTGCACAAAGTAGCTTATAGAGCTTATTGGTGTTCATAGTGCATTTGTTTCTTTGGAAAATAATGCCCTCAATTGCGTTTTGCAAAGTAAATGATAGATTTTTTTGTTTAATGAGTATGTAGATTCGCAATGATCACCAACGAAAGATCAAATAAATAAAAAACAAAAGTTCCAAGGAACTTAAAAACACAAAGCAAGACAACGGTGGAAAATTCAGCACAAAAAGTACCCAAGAAGTACGCAAGAACAACGAGAACTATGTAAACAAACGAGATAGAATACACAAGTTCATAAAACTAAAAAGCATCACAAAACGAAACAGCAACGTTTAAAATTTCAGCACAAAAAATATCCAACAAATAAAACAAAATCAACAAAAATATCGTTAACAGACAAAATAGATAAAAAAGTGCCGAAATCCATTTAAAAATGCAGTACGACGCAATAAATAATAAAACTTAACAAACAAATTTTAACTATGTGAATAAATAACAATAAAGCCGAATATCATTTTAAAAATGCTCTACAACAAAGTATAAGAAACAAAATTATTTTGCTGTATATTAAACCTTTATTGGCTTAAAAGCTATAATAAAAAAATTATTTTTTTTCACTTCATATCTGCATATAATCTTTTTATCTCATTTTTAAACATCTTTCAACCTATTTTTTTAAACATTTAGGTAGTTCCTGGTTGGGATATTTTCTATGTATTCATTCAAGAATCAAATTCAAATAAAATAAAATGTAACAAATTATATTTTATACCAATAAATCAATGAATTGATTTTAATATATCCAAATTTAACTACATCTACGATTTATGTAAAAACATAATTAAAAACTGAAGTAAATACTGATATATTTTTTCTTTCCAAAAAAATTATTATAATGCTCTTAAAAAAATTTGTAATTAAGAAAAATTTACTATTTGTGCAGGTGAAGTTTTGAACAAAAATTAATCATGTTATTTACTTTTGATATCGCAAAATATGTATATTCTTGTTAATATTACTGCATTTTATAAATATTTAAAGAAATTAAACATTTTTTTTAATATATTTTTTTCAAATAAACATAGTTCTCTATATTCAAAAACTGTTAGAAAAAATTGCTCTCATAATCTTCTACAATTATTAAAGCAAGTTAAGCTTTCCAATCTTTGCTTAGATAACATTGAAGTTAATTCATTAATAAGCTATGAAGAATTGGCTATTGAACCGATTTTTGCGATTTTTTTTGTTGGAAATATTTAGCGTTTGGTTCTAAAAGTGGTTTTAAAAAGTTATTTTTAACACCTAAAAATCTTTTTTTAAATATTTTCATAATTTATTCAATTGTCTTTAAAAATTTATATTAAAATATTTGCTATTAATAGTCTTGATTGTATTCAAGTTTTTTTTACCTTCGGACACTTAAATGAGCTTCAGCACAAAAATTTCATATAATTTCGTAACTTTACGTTACGTTGCTTAAATATAAATAATGTCACGTAGGTAACACTTTTCAAACATTTACATTTAAGCATTAGAGCTCACATAAGAAGTTATTACTTGAAAAAACCGGGTTGACCATTTCAACCTTGAAAAGACATTGATCGAGCCTCTTATGATGTATTGTGTTGTGCGTGTTATTTAATATTATTACAGAAATGATCGTGAACAGGAACTAGAACTGATAACCACTCAAAAATGTAAAATTTCAATTAAGTACACATTCTGTGTTAGATTTGATTTGAACCCTGGTTGCCCGCAATTCTTTGGCATATGCGTCACGCATTAAATCCATATGCCACGACTGCCGGAGATGATTTTAATTTTATCTCATGTCTTTAAAGTTAGTAAATTTTTTCCTATGTGAATACTCTGCTGATCTTCAGGAACGCCAAAAATATTTTCATTATTTCAATGGAGAGAGCAACTGTATCTGTTTTGCTTGTGATTATTACGAAATTGACACAATTTCATAGCCCAACATTCCATAAAAGATAATTGACACTTTTAAGCCAGAAAGGACAACCCTAACAAGAGTATTTAAGGCCAGTCACGTTCTTTGGTGCAGCTCTTCTAAGACATTTACATTGAGATATTCAAGCAGGATGTGGTCGATAAGATAATGAAATATCCAACAGCACAAATATGCACAAAATTCCATTCGACTTAGGTATATTCATCCATTCAAGCATTCATTCACTCATTCAGGAATTAATTCCTTCAATATGTGTGTTTGCGTGTTTGCAAAACAATGTCGACTACGTTGAATTGTAGTTGTAGCACAGAACTCAAACAATATCAGTTCCTTGGAAAAATTCAAGGTATCCACACACACGATATGCAGTTATTTCAAAAGTTACGAAAATTCAGAAATGCTTATGCTGATTATTAACTGTAGTTTAGGCACAAAGGTATTAAAGCTATTCAAAGGCTTTTTGACAACGATGTGCAGCTTCATACTCGTATAAAATGAAAACAAAGCAAGTTGCAATAATTATAAGAAGAATTTTCTATGTAAAAGTAGAGATTCAAACATAATGTGCAAAATATTTGTTTAAGTTTTGATTTTTAATGAAGCATAAATGTGTTTTAGTGTTCCTATTGATTCTAGGAACAGAAGATTTCTTCATAATTTTAACTGTTCTATTCAATTCAATATACAATTTGTTCATTGCTCAAATATTAAGTAAGGTTTTAGGCAGTTTTTTTTTAAATTGGTTATTGCTGTACAACTAACTATTCACGAATATGCAAACAAGATTTCATATCAATCGCACTTATAGTACAGATTCGACATTGCTTCAAACCCGATGCGCCAGAGTAACTTTAAATGCGTTTCTCTCGAAACATACTTTTTCAAAGCGGGCCACACTCCTGCAAACAAACTAATCAATCGATTTAATTTTTTTTTTAATTATTTATAATGTAATTCTTCACCTCATTTGCCCAAGATATAAAGCCTGTAACGACTTCCTGTTTCCCAGGATCTATAGCTGGGATAGATCAGCCTGTGTCCAGGGTCGCACAATTATTTATTTAGATAGAGACACTGACTTTAAGGTTTATTTAATTATATTCTTTATTTTCTTTCTTAAACGTTACAAAAATAATAAAATATTATTTTATATATTACATATATAATTATTTACACCACCATATCCTTGGATTTTACTGCGTGCTTGTAATTACTTGTAGCTGCGTATCCTACGGTTACTTCAAAACACAGTGACGGGTGCGTACTCATATATTCAGTAGTAAACTAATAATGTTGCTATTTATGGTTTCTTAGAGGGTACCTTATAGACCAAGGAGTCTTCTTTATCAGCCCAGTAGAGACTAGAAAACTGATAAACAAGCGAAAACTAAACTAAATATAAAAATAAACTAAAGATCCAGGTATGTCTGTGTAAGACCAAGGAGTCTTCTTTATCAGCCCAGTAGAGACTAGAAAACCAATAAACAAGCAAATTCTTTTCAATTAAAACGCATTTAAAGTTTCATTACTGCACTTCGGCGCGAGTGTTTATATACATATATAGATCTGTAACTCCAAAAAAAAATTCGTACTTTTAAAAATCCTTTTAAGGCATTATTTTTGAAGGATTTTAGAAGACATTTATGAAAAAAGCAAAAGTCAAAAACGAAATTTGTTCCGCTGGTCATACCTTAAAGAGATCTTACAGTTTTGTTAACCTCACTTTGTATGGGAGGTAGCCGTGGTTTAAATTTATTTTTTCTAAATTTCATACTTAGAGTACATAATAATTTTTAAAGCTTATGTGCAAAATTTGAAGTCATTAGATTAATTTTTGCGGAATTTAAAGAGATTTTACAGTTTTGGTTAAATCATTTTGCATGGGAGGTAGGCGTGGTATTCATCTGAACTTGACCTTCATATTAAAATAAAAATGCTTACTTATTTAATTTCGTTACGAACTGTTATCGTGATCACAGACAAACATGGCTAAGTTGACTCAGAAGGTGACGCTGATAAAGAATATGCAGTAGACTCTCACAAATTAGAACCACTTTGTTCAACAGGTGGTTCTTATTTCTGAAATTTTCTGATTTCTGGACTTTTTTTCACAGAAATTTAAAAGAAAAGAATGAAACCGGTTAAAAAAAACTTATGTTAACACAAAAGTATTTTTATTTATTAATATCTAATGTTTTTTTAACATGTTTAAATTCTATGCATGTGACCCAGTGGCGGATCTAGAAATTGCTCGTGGGGGGGGCTAAATAAGCAAATTAGTTTTTTTTTATTCATTGTAAAAAAATTAATTACTCATGTATTACAGAATAAACTTATTTTTATAAACTATATTTACGTTTTACATATCATGAGTGTTTAATTCAAAAGCATATCAAAAGCTTAAAATTTATATAATTTGTAAGAATTGAAGAAAAGAAGTAGCTAATGGTTATATTGAACTTAAAATTCTTAAAGTGCGTGAAGATAAATTCGTCAATCCGACGCTAACTTAGCGAAGACTCAAACCAATACTTTTGATCCGCAAAAAGTTGAATTCGTACTTTTTGCTAAGTACGAATTTAATTTTGAGAGTAAATTTCCTCCAAAATTAAATTTGTTCTTTTTGCATAGTACGAATTTAACTTTTGGGAGGACCTTTTTGCACAGCACGAATTTAACTTAACCTTTTCAAAAAGAACGAATTTAATTTCCTCCCAAAAGTTAAATTCGTACTTTGCAAAAAGTCGGAACTTAATGTGGGGAGGGAAAAGTTAAATTCGTACTTTTTGATACTTTTCAAAAGTATTGGTTTGAGTCTTCGCTAAGTTAGCGTCGAATTGACGCACTTAAATGATTTTTTTTATTACTTTCTTTATTTAGCTATTTGTTATTTGTATAAAATTAAGTAATTATATGGAAGCTTATGGATCTTCAACAGCCCAATTCGCATTACTCATGCGTCGATTTTTTAATTTACAAAAAATTTCAGCGATTTCCTCTGGGTTAATATCAATTTCTTTGTGAATGTTTGATATGGCTAAAACATTTAGCCGATTTTGTGCCATTTTTGTTTTGTTTTTTATGTGCTAAATTTTATATAAGTGAATTGAAATAATAACTAATTGAAAAAACAAATGAATAGAAATTTGTGTCAATAATCTATGATTTTTTATAGTTTTGTCACGAAGGAATTAGTGCATTGATCACACTGAAAGAAGAATTAACATTGGTTATTTGGAAACACTGACTACATGAGCTGAATGACTGTAGGTATTTAGTATTTTTTTCTTCAATTCAATTAAAAAAAATGCCAACAACCGAATATAGGCAGACATACATACTCAACGTAATCCAAATTTAAGAGCAACCGAGAAAATCAATCACCTTCATAACATTTTGGACAAAATTACTTTTGTTGTTATGAAAAAGAAAGACCTTCAAAAATAATTTGCCTATTTATATTTTAATATTTTATAGTAAACACTTATTTATGAATCACTTCCTATTTTTAAAATTTTAAGCTTTTCGTTCCTTCTTGCTCCTTTCCAAAAATATAAATGCTGAATTGACTCGAACCAACTGCGGACAAAGCCGCGGGTAACTGCTAGCATTTATTTAAAAAATTAAATTAAGCGTCTGGGGGTTTCAGCCCCTATATCCCCCCTGGATCCGCGCCTGATGTGACCGAATTGTACATACGACGTATAATTCGGTAATTCCTCTTATTAGATTTATATCAATAAGCAAAGATCACTTATAAATTTAATAAATAAAGAAACGTCCAGAAATGAAAACCATTGGTTCTAATTTCTGGGCGTTCAATATATTGAAATGACAGGTTCTAATTTCTGGAGAGTTTGAATTTGTGAGAGTCTACTGTATATACTTTTCTATACTGGCCACGACTATTTATCGGCGTTACGAATGGAGTGACAAAGTTAGTATACCCCTATTACGTTTTTTAAACGTGCGCGGAATAAAAAAAACTATAAGTTGCAAAAAAAGTAAAATTTTTATTTAAACTGGTGATGTTAAATTAACATGCAAACCAAATTTTTTTGTGTATATAATGTACTTTTAAGAAAAAACCTCAATTAAGGTGCTAAAAATTTTACACAACTCTACTAAAAGGCGAAAAGTATGGGAGAGCTTCGAAGTCCCAGCAAAAATAGTCCCAAAACATAAAAGGCTTATGTTGGACAAATCATCAAACTCATTGCCATCAAAATCCCTCAATTGCATAACCCTAAAACCACAGATTCTCAATTCTAAAATCTTCAAGAAAAAAATCACAAAAACAAAATCTATATTCAGTACAAAATATTCATATATAAGAATAAAAACCGAAATATAAATTCATCAAATCGAGCTAGGATTTTGGCTCAATGTAAAAATCGTATGCAAAATTGATGTTTTTGACTATTTTTTTCGCGGTAAATGTCACTGCTATATATTTTTTTTTTTTTGCTGTTTGATTTGAGAATTTAAAAAAAACAATGGATTTTGCCTATTTCAATGAGTATGGAAGTGATGTGGCGGCCTCGGTAGTCTAGTGGTAGCGCGCTTGACTGTCGCTCAGGGTTCCCAGGTTCAAATCCTTGCTGGGCCCATGGGTCCAACGCTACAACCTTTCTTTCCTTATTTTTAATCAAAGGAACTTAAAAAAACACATCAATTTACGACAAAAAGTTGTAGTTTATGGTGAGAGAAAAAGCTTGTAGAGAAGAACGCTTAGTTACTTGATTTGACTAAGGTCAAGGCATAACACTTGCTTCAAATTTATCATATGTTTCTACAGCTTCTGCCACATTAAGAACATCCTATACAAAACAAATTTCAATTGATTACTCCTTTCTTCCATTCTGTGGAACCAGCCATTCACAACGGACCAACAATTTGGTCTAAGTGGGCTGGTCTAAGGACTTGCCGCCACTTTAGCCTAACCTAACCTATGGAAGTGATGCGAGAGGTGCATGGGATTCAGATAGTGATGATAAATTTGTACCATAGGACAGTTGACCTCATAGCGAAGATGAGTACGATAGCGATGATACCAACGCCGATTTTTTCAAACAAGACACAAACAAATTGGCTCAAAATGTTATCAGTGAAACGGAACGTGTAAATTGTGGTCGAATACCGAATTCTAAGGCTGTGCGATTTATAGTTGGAAAGCTATTCGATTTGGCAAATTTGGGTTGTATAGGAGGTTCCACGCCCCCTTTTACAATGCAAAAACCATCTTTGGTATGAGTTTAATAATTTCCTAAAGTTTCACGAAACCAAATTCCTATGCTTTCCAAAGCTTAGTGATATCGAAAATGTTGGGGTATAATTAAGGTAACATGCCCCTTTTTACAATCAGTTCCAGACTTAACAAGAACACTATCAAGACATTGTTACCGTTTTCCTGAAAATTTCATAAAAATTGTTTCAGCGGTTTCGGAGGCTTTACGTGATATGCACACATGTATATAGCATACATACATTCATATTTTATATAAAAATAGATGGGCGGAAAAGTAAATGTGGCAACATTTATATATATATAATGATCACATCTTTGTCCTATTGCAACTACATACTATGTTTCACTATCAAAAGTGGGCGTAAATACATTGCGACCATAGTAAGCATATGAACTAATCTACCAAATTTTAGTTTTATACGATCAAAATTGTCTGGTATATAGAAAATCCATTGATTTACATTTAAATATAGTACACTATCAAAAACTGTACAGTTTCCGACAGTAATCATTTAATAAAAATTATAGTTTTTTACGATCAAAACCGTCTGATACACAGATAAGGCCTCTGTTTCGGTGATGAGCCGAATCTCTTTCCGCCGAGCCAATTCTTCAGGTTTAGAAACAGAAAATAGTATGAGGGGACCAAATCAGGAGAATATGCTGGATGAGGAAGCAATTAGTACTTGAATTCATGGCACTTTGCCATGGGAGCTGAGCATGTGTGCACCTGCGCATCTTGATGAAAGAGCACTTTTTTCCTCGCCAAATGGGGACGTTTCTCTTTCAAAGCGCCGTTGAAACGGTCCAATTGGGCTGCATAGTATTGGCCATTGATCGTTCTTTTGGGTGGCGGGTAATCGATGTATATTATTTCGCGTTTATCCCAAAGTACTGTCGCCATAACTTTTCCGGCCGATAACACCGTCTTCGCCTTCTTCGGAGCACGTTCGGTCGGTGAATTTTACTGTTTCGAATGTTCCTTTGTCTTTGGCGTGTAGGGATGGATCCATGTTTCGTCCACGGTTACTAATAGATGGAAAATATCCTTCTTATCTTTGTTCAACATCGCCAAGCAGGCCTTTAAATAAGTCACACGATTGCGTGTGAGCAAATGCGGCACCTATCTTGTGGATAATTTTTTCATATCCAAATGATTTCGCAAGATGTTCCATACCCATTCGTTTGAGATGCCTATCAACAATCTCGCGCACTTTAACTCTGCAATCGGCCAACACGATATCGTGAATTTTAGTGACTATTTCTGGTGTGGTTACATCATTTGGGCGTCCACAACGTTTGGCGTCACTTGTGCTTATACGACCGCATCGGAATTTAGTAAACCACTTGTAAATCATTCCAATCGATGGTGCAGAGTCCCCATAGTATTTATCAGCCCTTTCCTTGGTTTCGCTGATGGTTTTTTGCGCATGATGGTTTCATGCTTAATGAGCATACGAAATCCATTTTCGTCAAAATTCACAAGATCGTCTGCTGTCAATGGCTGCCACAAACTAAGCGTCGCAGCGAGCTGAAATTTTGACAATGGTAAAAAAATGACAACAGATGGTAGTTGACAGGATCAGAGTTGCATTTAAAGTTACTACGCGGGATATTAAAAATGCACTAACTTCTCAAATTACCTTCCTATAATTTTTTATAGTTGGTAGAGGACTCAAATTTGGGTTGTATGGGAAGTACCACGCCCTCTTATCAAATCGACACCAAACTTCCCAGGAACGCTTTCAAAACGTTGGTTCAGTTTTTCTGAAAATTTAATAAGGATGGGTTCAGTGGTTTTTGAGTCTATATGTGATATACATGCATACATACTAGCATTCATACATCCATTTATATATATACAAGGTGGCGCAAAAGTAATCCTCCTATCAGAAAATGCTATAAATTTTGCGATTGGCCCCTAATGTCAGTTCTGTTTTGACATTTGTGTAGTAAACACATGCGAAATACACGTTAATAAACAATGTTACGCTACACTGCTTCAGAACGCGGAATATTGGTGACTATTTATTTGACCAATAATCGGTCGGTGACTTTGGCACACCGTGAATTTCGTCGCAGATTTCCTGGCCGTCCAACGCCTACTGGTGAAACACTGCGACGTTTAGCCGCTCGCCTCGAAGAGGCTGGCACAACACGAGATGCTGCCAGGCGTGGCAGACCCCGGAGTAGCCGTTCTGCAGAGAATATTGCTGCTGTAGCCGAGGATGTAATGGAAGCGCCATCGACATCGACCAGACGACGTGCCACGCAAATGGGTATCGGTCGACGGTCTTTACAGCGAATTTTGGTACAAGATTTGAAGATGTTTCCGTACAAAGTCCAGACGGTGTATCAGCTGTTAGCTGCTGACCGCCAATCGCGTCTAACATACGCTCAAGCCATCCTTAATCACCACCAAGAGGAAGATGATTTTTCATCAAAAATAATCATGAGTGATGAGGCCCATTTCCATCTTAGCGGGTACGTAAATAAGCAAAATTTACGCTTCTGGGGCACTGAAAATCCACGTGTAACCCACGAAGAGCCATTACACCCGCTCAAAGTCACTGTATGGTGTGCTGTTTTCGCTGGAGGAGTCATCGGACCTTTTTTCTTCGAAGACGTCGCGGGCCAAACGGTTACTGTGAATGGTGAGCGCTACAGAGCAATGATCAACGAGTTCTTTTTGCCGCAACTTGATGAATTGGGATTGGAAAACAAGTGCTTCCAACAGGGGCTTTTTGAAGTCGCGGGTTTATGTCAACAAGCCTCAGACTCTTGCAGCTCTTAAAGACAATATCCGTCAAGAATGTGAGGACCTATCGCCGGAAGTTTTGGCCGAAGTGATGGAAAATGCCATAAAAAGGGCTCAAATGACAATCAACTGTGGTGGCGGCCATTTACATGACATCATATTCTCGACTTGATGTAAAAAAAATTAAAAGACCAAATAAAAATAATCCACAAGAAGAATCAAAGTTTTTCATTTTTTTTAAAATTACAGCCAAAAAACATCGCAAGGTTACTTTTGCGCCACCTTGTACTAGCAAATACCCGCTGCTACCATGTAAAAATTTTAAATCTTAAAATTAAAGTATTTTGTTGTATCTTCAAATGCAAAATATATAAATAATTTTGTTTGTGTAATAATGAAAAAATGGTATAAATGTTTAAAAATTACTTTAATTAATTTGAATTACCTTCTTTAAACAGTTATTGTTATGGTTACATAAAGTTGCTTGGTTTTTACTGTATTTTGATTTTTAATAAATCTTGCACAACAGGATTATAAAGAAATTTGTGTAAAAACTTTTGTTATTAAGAAATTTAATTTTTTAGCTTATATTCTGAACGTGAATATATTCTACTTTAGTTTTGAAAAAATTCCGTTATTATGGCATCAAACTTTTGGCTTTATCTCGAAAACTATAGATTTTTTCACTACAACGTATTTTTGTATGAAAAGTCGTAGATTAAAAAAAATTACAGTAAACGAAAGATTTTTTGAAAATATTTTGTTCTAGATATACGAACAAAATATTGAAACAAATTTCCATTATTACTACATATAAATATTGCAATATTTTAAGAACTACAGATTTTCTCAATATAACAGATTTTCTTTAGCCTAAGAATGAGAAGAAGCATTTTCAAATCGATGGTCATGAAATTTCCTTTGTCTGAAAGGTCAATTAAGAGAATGTAAGAAATGAGAAATGATTTAACGTTACTTCACCAATTCAATGTTTTATATTTTTTTTCACAAAACCGCTAAAACATTAAATTTGTGCTCAAAAAATTTGCTACAAGTTATTTTTGTTGTACATTTTCTTTCAATTTTCATTTTTCCCACTCTTTCATTCGACATTTTCATTTATCTAAAAAGATTGCTTTATTTTGACACAAAATTCAACAAAAAGTTTCTATCATTCCTGTCATCTATCATTCTATCATTCTATTATTCTATCATCCTGAGCTACCACCCCCAATTATTTTTTAAATAAAATTTTGTATTTTCAAAATGAAATTATATTTTTTTGCAATGTTCTACAGCTCAGACAATAATTTCTGTGAAAAAAATGTTCACATATTTTAAAGTTATGTCTATACATAAATCTATGTTTTAAGTCATTTATTTATTTATTATGACTTACAGACTATACAAAATTGTCTTAAATATCTTAATTAATAAATACATAATTAATTAAAGAACTCAAAAAGATTTAATTTAAAGCGGTGTTCAATAGAATTGAAAGCAAGGATGTTCGAAAAATTATTACAAAGAAAAATGCATCTATTAATATGCTCATTTGCTGCGTTATTTGTTCTATGAGTTCTATGTTCAAATAGTCTATTAATCCTCAAAGTTCTAAATTTAATTATTTATTTAGCATTTTTATTGATTTACTGCCATATATGAATTTTTATGCTATTTGGAAAATAAATTTTATACATATTTTCACCGTCAAATCCGTCCGAAATATAGCATTTTTGATGATTTGTGTGCTGTAATGGGAGTGTAGGAAAATTTTTTCTCTAAAACCATCTCATACTCGAAACAAATTGACTGCCAAAATTTCAGCTCAATTTATGTAGTAGACGTGAAAAGAAAGAGTAGCAAAATATCAATATCCTATCACGATTGTGTTGAAATAACAAATAGTTTGGTACGTATATCGTCTAAATCGGTTCAGTGGCTCTCGCGTGATTATCAAACATCCGTGCATTGTCACAACGCTTTTAATAGTATAGATATATAGATAAATAATAGATAGATAGACTAACGCAATTTCAAGTCGGGGAAAGTTAGCTGGCAAGGCTGCAAAACATAATTTATGCTTATAACTGAACTCTGGCAACTCCCTCAAAACATTTGCAAAGAAAATTAATCAACACTGTATGAGGAAAGAATGGCAAATTTGGACAAGGTTGTGTTAAGCCGGTGACCGAAACTATCAAAACGAAGTTGACATTTCATACAAAATCTGCAACCAATGAGAATTCAATATGATAGCAAAAATTGGCAAAAATACCAAAATGACTGAGTCTGACAGTTATGGCCACTTAATAAGATAACACATTCAGCCCTAACACCACCTTGTCTAGTTCTATTATGACAGCAAGAATCTCCCTGAAAGCAACTACACAACATGGCTGCCGTGTTATATTGAGAGAAGCTCTCGCAACAAAGAGAGGAAAAATTTGTTTGCTGTTGTGTTGTGCTGCTTGTTGAATATAAGCACCAAATGAAAGACGTGAATTTTGTAGTAATTAAATAAAAGACTTTTCGAAAGAAAGAACAGCACAGAAAAAAAACTTGCCAGTAAAGACTTGTCTGTATGGCAGACTTGCTGGCAAGAAAATTTTCCGTGTGGAAAAGGGGTATAAGTTATAAAATTGAAAATGATCATAGGAATTGAATAAACAAAGAATTATCAAAATGATAAAATTGTAATCAAAGAATTAATATAAAGAATTATCAAAAATAATCGGTTCAGCGGTTACCGAGCCTGTCTGGCTTAAAATTTCGTGAGTCTTCTTTTATATATTTGCATAGATAGAGATATACTATATCCCGATAATATTTTCCCTCAGGAATCTATTTTCGTTTCATATAAGAAACAAAATTTTCATTTTGTTTTATTCAACACGAATACAAAGTTTTTAAAAGATTTATAATTTTCTAAAATCATGTTTTAAAATAAGTAGTTTTGGGTTATACATTGTTCCAATAATTTTGGATTAAAGATTTTACTAATGGACTGCCTGACACCACATCTAGCATTACTTTCTTAGCAATACCTATTAACTTATGCGCACACACCTTATAATAAGTTTTTCATTCATTCTCAACTTTACCGCTGCCGGGCAAAATAAAATTTGCAAAAAACAAATAATTTTCGCTCCACCTTACTGTAAACTCATATGTCAGTTTTTGTTACAACTTAAAAATATTTGTTTTTTTAACTATTCGTCTGCATTTTACATGTTTGTCCGCTTAC
Source organism: Dichetophora obliterata (assembly GCA_963920525.1). Lineage (NCBI taxonomy): Eukaryota > Metazoa > Arthropoda > Insecta > Diptera > Sciomyzidae > Dichetophora > Dichetophora obliterata. The sequence continues at coordinate 174,001,729 of OY986439.1, forward strand.
TTGTATTTTACATTATCCGTCTGTCGGTATGTTTTTTGACAGTACGTCCACTATACATTTATTTAATATTTCCAATATAAATCAAAGCACAAAAAAATCACTTAAAGCCTTATAAAATTTCTGCAAAAAGCAGTTTATTGTGTAAGGTAAATGTCATCAGTGGCTAAGCGTCCATGCGCGAACAAATGCAATTCAGGATTGCGTACAGGTGTTGGAGGCCTCGCAGTATTTAAGAAATACTTGGTTACGTCATGTGTCCATTTACCACTGGGTTGTTTTTGGTGTACTCTTTAAAGCACTCATACATACATACTCAATATGGGAGAGTATAAATGTGCGAACCCGCTTGTAAAAATTTCTGGGTAATGACATTGTAATGCAGAACTGTAAGCGGGTTGTGACAAAATCTTGTTTGTGCTCAAATTATTTTCTTTTCATTGTTCAAACAACAGTTTGACTTTACTCATCTGTGGAAAAGCATCGTGTTTTCTAACAGATAGTTTTGCAGTGAATTGTGTTTTTCTGAATGTTTATTTAATATATTAATTATTAATTTGTTTATACTAGAACAAATAAAATAACTAAGTGTTATTCAACATAAATTCTGAGACGCTCTATAAAAGGCAATAAAAACCTTCATCAAATTGTAAAAATTAGTGTGAAGAAATTATTTCAAAATCTATGGCGTCATTTATCTTTGCTTCATTCGGTGTGTTCTATTTCGTTTTCGTTATATTTTTGGCGTAGAGACAATTGTCTTCAATTGTTTTTGTTCTCCCAAATTTTGTGCGTCATATTTTGTTCTCTCCTATCTTGTGCATACCTACCCCCATCGTCGCTTCAAGTGTAAGGTAGAAGCCATTAGTGTTTTAGCAGCCATGTCTAAACAAATGTAATCGCGAATTGTAAACAAGCTTTGGAGGCCTCGCAGCTACATTGTATTTAAGAAATAACTGGTTACGTCATGTGTCCATTTACCACTGGGTTGTTTTTGGTGTACTCTTTAAAGCACTCATACATACATACTCAATATGGGAGAGTATAAATGTGCGAACCCGCTTGTAAAAATTTCTGGGTAATGACATTGTAATGCAGAACTGTAAGCGGGTTGTGACAAAATCTTGTTTGTGCTCAAATTATTTTCTTTTCATTGTTCACACAACAGTTTGACTTTACTCATCTGTGGAAAAGCATCGTGTTTTCTAACAGATAGTTTTGCAGTGAATTGTGTTTTTTTGAATGTTTATTTAATATATTAATTATTAATTTGTTTATACTAGAACAAATAAAATAACTAAGTGTTATTCAACATAAATTCTGAGACGCTCTATAAAAGGCAATAAAAACCTTCATCAAATTGTAAAAATTAGTGCGAAGAAATTATTTAAAAATCTATGGCGTCATTTATCTTTGCTTGCTTCATTCGGTGTGTTATATTTCGTTTTCGTTATATTTTTGGCGTAGAGACAATTTTCGTTCAATTGTTTTTGTTCTCCCAAATTTTGTGCGTCATATTTTGTTCGCTCCTATCTTGTGCATACCTACTCCCATCGTCGCTTACTGTGTAAGGTAGAAGCCATTAGTGTTTTAGCAGCCATGTCTGAACAAATGTAATTGAGAATTGTAAACAAGCTTTGGAGGCCTCGCAGCTACATTGTTTTTAAGAAATAACTGGTTACGTCATGTGTCCATTTACCACCGGGAAGCTACCAGACACCGCAATAGAAACAATGAGAAACACTATAGCGGAGGAAAGGAGAGATAAAGCTTTATGCTGTTTGTGTGTCTAACAATTGAATAAAGCAATAATTTTTATGTTTGTTTTTTTTTGGCTACTTTATAAATTTATATTTTATTAACTGTTAAGAGTGGTTTTAAAAAAATAAAGAATTTATGAATTTAAGTTAAACATGTAGCTTTATATTAATGATAGAATTACTAAAATCGGAGTAGTAGTTTTAAAGTTTAGCGTCGTCGTAGATACGTGAGAAGCCTTTTATATAATAGTATAGATATAGATATAGATTTGTTTGACTCGATTAATCGATTTGAAAATCGTTATTTTATTTAAATTGAATAACAGAATGAATAATCAATTACTTTTAATGATAAGAGCGCATGTATTTCATTCATCGATGAAAATATGGCTTCTGGAAAAAGTGTGTAAAATTTATTTGTTTCTAGATATAAGGGACCGATGAAGGTTAAGTCATATTATGCCTTCTTTAAAATCCCTACGTTTTTCCCCTTTTCCTTTATAAGATTATTAAAGAACTTGAAAAAAATATGATTAAGGCGATAACTAACTTGGAGAAGTTGTATAAAAGTAGTTGCACTAAAAAACTAGTATAAAACTTTATTAAAGTAAAAAAAAAATTATGCAAAACCGTGTTAATTTATATACTACACACAATAAAACTGTACAAAGATCTGTACATTTAGTATTTTTTCGAAATTATATTTTCGCTGAACATTTTGAAGCACATTTAAGTAAAAAAATATTCCTTTCGTTTGGCATCAATAATATTCTTATATCTTCTAATCTAAGTAGCAAAATTTTTTGAATAGAACATCGTTACCTAAAGCAAAAAAAATATTCCAAATTCAAAGTTCGTTGCTTTTTTATTTATTTTATTTTATTTTCTTTTGTCTTAATGTTCAATAAATGTACTGGACAAAAAATGATTGTATCACAGTACCTTTGCTAATGATTTATGTTATTAATTTTTTTTCAAAAAATTTAAAAATAAAATGCAATTTTCTTCCAAAAAACGAAGCAAAAGTTGATTTTGTCGTAAAGATAACAAAAACTGAAAATTGCATTTTTTATATACATACTTTCATATGAAGTATCCTTTTTATGCAAGAACTGCCTCGGTTTGACACACAAAATATGGTTTTATTTCTTTTGTGAGTTGTGCAACAATGGTAAATCCTTTGATTTTGATTTTTATGACAAATTTTATTTTTTAACGTGTTGTTTTTATAATTTCTTTTAAATACTCAACCTTCAAGAATAAGTTCTTTGGGCCCTCCCCTCCTTATTTTCAACAAATTACTTTTGCTTATCTCTTTGTTTATTTTTTAACTTTAACACATCTTAATTTATTCTTAAAAAATACGTGGAGAGTTTGGTTTTTCTTGTATATGTTTTTTAAATCGATAAAGTTACTGTGAACTCGATTTGCATATGTCTCTAACGCCATCTAGATGCCTTTAGCTGCAAAATGCTTTTTCTTCAAAAGATTGTCCAATATTAACATTCTTTCTGCAAGTTCACAGTTCGCATTCACTATTTGCATAAGTCCATGGCGCAATGGAGCTGTGAAACAAACTTTTGTAATAGATTTGACATTTTTTATTAATGTCAATCAGATTAAGTAAGTAGCAAAAAGATGCGCCTACTGAATTTGCAAAAAAAATAAATGGATATTTACAGTTTTTTCTTGCAGTTTTAATGTAATGCACAGATGTATTAATTTCAATTAATTGCAAAAGTCGATAATACTGTAAAATTGTTGCTTTTTAAAGTGATTGACAATTAGTTTTTTATCGATCAACATTTTTTTATTTATTTATTAACCTTAGCAAATGAGTTTTCTCTTAGCTTTCTTAGTCGTAATTTTTTGTCAACAGATAAGAACATTAAACATGGAGGAGCCCATTGAATAAAGTGGGTGCGATGCAACAAATGGGCGTGGCAATATTAGAAAAACACTGCATCTCGAATAATATTGACACTAGGGTACTAAAATTCGTTACAAGAATGGGTAGAATTATTATTATGTTCTCTAAAAAGGAAGAAATCAAAACTTTTAAACAAAGAAAAACCGACTTCATATTCAGTGCAAAGTAAAAAATAGTTTTAAGTAACTTTTCGTATTAAAGCTTTTGAAGTCGGCGATAATGTAATCAGACTTTTATAAATTTATCGCTTTGACTTCAAGGCGTTTATATTCATAAAAAAACTAATATATTTATGATAATAAATCAAATAAGAAAAAAATCAAATAATAGGATTCCTAAAATAATAATGTATACAAGAAAATCAAATTTGACCAAGAAATTAATAGGAAAAGCAATTTAAAATTATTTTTTACTTTGTTGTGATTATGAAGACGATTTTTTTTCGTTTGACCAATGAATGCCACTAAATATGGCATAAATGTGCTTTATTATATATGATTTGTTATTCGTAGGCGGATCAAATCAATGCATGATATATTTCGAAATCTTAACATTGCTTAGTTGAATTCTATATTTATTTAAATTGAAGCAATTTATTTAAACTTTTCACAAATTTTTTCATATAATATTTATTATAACAAGCTTTATTTTATTCTTTTTTTTCAGAAACATTTAAGGGGAACTTCCGTATTCAGAATATTTATATAAATTGCTTCGTTACGAGTTTCACGTTAAAGCATATATCTTGGGTAAAAGTGAAAAATCTTAGGCAAATAACGCAGCCGCCACAAAACAAGCAGCAATCAACAACAAGCAACAAACAACAACAAGTTCAACAATACAACAAAATAAAGCCAACATCTTTGCCAGATTGTCACAACACAAACACAAAATCAAAACTAAACACAAAAACTGACAAACACCATTTTAATTTAACAAAATCAACACAAATGACAACATCAACAATTCTAACAATAACAGCTACAGCAGCAACATCGACGACAACGCCGTCGAAGACAAAATTAGCAACAATAACAACATAGAATCCAGCATGAATGTCGACCAACAACAACAGCAACAATATCCACCACCACCAGCTGCGCTGCTAGCACCTTCGAACTATCATCAATACGATGCGACTACACCATCAGCATCAGCAGCAACAACAATATTGCCAGCAACACTGTTGGCAACACCAACAATCATGCCACAACCACCAACAACAACTACATATGTGACAATCGGCTTGATGCCGCAAACGGGTTACAATCTTAATGCTGCCGCAGCAGCAACAGCAACAGCAACAACAAGCGTCACAACAACTACAATGATGATGCCAGCAACAACGCCAACGAGCTCTTTCAAAACGACTCCTTTGCTGCCCATGCCAACTCTTGAGGATATTGAATGTGGCGGTGGTGGCGGCATCATGATTGTTAGTGGCGCACCAGATGGCAACATGTTGCCGCCTGGCATACTTAAATATTCCTCAATGCCGACACCTGCACTTACAACAAAATCAACAACAATGCCCATGATGGCATTGTCGGGTGTTGGTACAACGCAGCTAAGATCCTCATCACCACCAGCATCAGCGCAACTCCTAGCAACAGCTGCACAAACAACAATAGCAGCCTCAGACGCGTGCGGCACACTTAAGAGCAACAATAAATTAGCGGGCGCCTTGAGTGGGACACAGCAACGTATGGCACAAGGAACGCAACAGCATCATCATCATCAGCAACAACAACAACAACAACAACCACCGCCACCACCTGGCATACTGAGTACCTCAAGCACCATTGCCAGCAATATTGCTATCGGCAGCAGCAACAATTGCAGCACAAGTGCCATTAACAATGCAGGCGGTGCTAGCAACAACAACAAAAGCAACAGCAACAACAACAGCAACAGCAACCTTAACAGCAAACGCCACAAAGCAAAGCGAAAATGTTGCTCCTGCTTTGGTGGTGATGGTGGCGTTGTTGGCTCCGATGCATCCTCAAAATATTCCTCAACAAAGAAGACAAAAAAATCGCAAACACTTTGGGCGGGCTTATTAACTAATTTGGGCATCTGTGCACTGCTTCTGGCCTACACATTATTAGGTAAGTTATTGGCAATAAGCTAAAACAAGGAAATTTACACAGTCAACGCAAAAAGAGAGTGGAGAATATATGTAGATAACATTTTCATTACTGTTTCAAAGTTAAACAGAGTTGTGGTTGAGTTGAAGTTTTTGTATGTTTTGGGTTTTACTTTTGCTCACTTCGTTGTTACAAATGTTCAAGAAGTTTTAGGGTTATAAGTCAATCAAAATTTTTCGATTTCTTTAATCGATGCAGATAAATGATAAAGTTAAATACAATAATAAGCAGGGAAAAAATTGTAACTTTTGTTTGTGTAAAAATCTATCAAAAAAGTGTTTTTTACTTATTACGAAATAATGGAAACATTAATACTTTGCATAAGTTTGTTGAAAAAAACACTTGTTTATTTAATAGCTTTCTTCTTGTGAAAAATATAAACAATTTTTTTAATAACGTAAGAAACTATTTGCGACTCGGCGGAAGTCCCATAACAGTTGTATTTTAGTATATTTAAAGTTTTGCATGTTTTATTATTTTGATGATGTAAATTTTTCAATGGATCTTGATTTTAATGTGTCCGAGTATGTTTTAAATATCAAAAAAACTTAAAAATGTTAAATATCAAAACAATAATAATTTACTCTTTGTGGGAATTATGAAGGACTATTATTAAGACTAGTATTGCCAGTGGTCGAATCTCAACCATATCAAAAGCGATTTGTCGTTTGTTTTTCTTTTTTAAAAAATGAGCTGCGGACGTTAGTTGTTTTTTTTTTCATTTACTAAAATACAAGTAGCGCAATTTTGGTGAGGAGGACACATTTTATCATACATACAACAACATATTTTTAAATCTTAATTGATTTGAAGTCACTTTGTGCAAAAAAAATTATTTCAGTACAAACTTTTGGTTCCTGAAAATCCTCTAAGGACATGAAAATATCAAAGTTTTGGCTTTGAATATATATTCAGATCATATAAAGTCCATTTAGTCCAAAAATCATTAAAAATTTATTTAGTCTATTTACCACTAGGTTCATTGAATGAAATTACTTCATTCTGTTCAGGTTATCTATTCGAGAGAGTAATTCAGAAACAGCAACAACAACAATGCCACACTGCTGAAGTGTTCCGAGTCACTCTCTTCTCTCTCGTGTATGCTACAACAACGATGTTCAACAGAGCTGTGTTGCTATTTGTTTGCACTGTCCCATTGGGAAAAAAGGTTTTTACATTTGCTCAGTTTTACCTATCTTAATGACAACTTATTCGAATAAAAATTATATTCTGCAAATGTACTCGAAAATATTTTTCCAACGATGAAAGATTTATGTGAATATTGCTGACGTTAACACAGTTAAAATGGTACCACGATTTTTTGGTTTGCGTAATAATATATAGATGACATCACTTTGTATAGGAGGTAGGCAGAACTTTTACTTTTGTTTAAAAGTAAAAATTACTTATTGGCAAAATTAATCATTAATTCCCATTTAAGTTATTTTGGCATATAATAGTTGTTGTGCCAATAAACATTTTATCCAGAAAGGTCAAAATAAGCAAAAATTTGCGACGAACCTTGCAAAAAACTTAAAATCTCTGCCCGATATTGGCAAATTATTGAATTGATGGCTGCTATTTGTTCAAAACATTTTTTTATATTTAGTTTGTATCATATTTCGACATCATTTTTCTGTATTTCAATGAATTTTAAAACTTCACATACCTCGACGATGGCTGCCTTGTAGAACGTGGCAGACCTTGCATCGGCGCACCGTACCAGCCTAACTCCCCGTTGCCAGCCTATCACAAAACAGTCGAGAGGAGAACCAGGGATCTCAACCATGAGCCGAAGATAATCGCAGACAAGCTTAGCTTCCACCAACCTCCAGTTCGTGGCCGAGATCCCAAAATTCTCCGCCCCCCAGTCCAGGATAGCCAGCACCTCACTCCTCTAGTGATATCGCCAGCGAGTGATTCATACTTATCGTATACCCATGATTTCACTGTGTTTATATTCATTCCTACTCATAAAAATATTTGTCATAGCCATAAGTACCTGACTCATTTTCATAGAATTGATATAAATCACACTCATTGGCTCTTGCGGCGCTATGCGGGCATAACGCACAACGTTGTTTGAGGGAACAACCAGCCGGAAATTTAATTGAATGTCTATGTCGCCAGTAGTTCTAAACTAAGTTGATATATAAGTTATTCGAATATACAACTTTTTTAAACCGATAACAAGCGCTTGACATGTTTTTACTTGATTAGCATCTATTTAATTAGATAAAAACTCACATTCTGTCACTTACTGAAAACTTAATTTTTTTTTTTTCATAAGCAATAATTAAAATACAGTATATGCATATTTTTAAATCATTAACACTATTTTTAAAAGTTATATAAGAGTTATTTTAACAATATTATTATTCCAGTTTCCATCCGGTTTGGTTTTTGCGTCGTCAAGCAAGCAGCACGCAAAATTTGTATATCTCCTTACTACAGACTCTACAATGAAAGACCATTAAATTATCAAGCTTTTCTAATTTTTTATTTCTTAATGAAAAAGCCATGAAGTTTTTTTTAATAGTAGTAAACATCGAGTCACTGACACCATTTTAATTTCCTATTGGGTTGCTTTATGTTTACTTGTTTGCTTGCAGTGGAACAAATATATAAAACATCGAATACTTTTTAATGTCTTCAGAAAAACAACTTTGACTTATATTTACTACTACGCTGTAAAAAGTCGAATTGTACGTGCGTGAGATATTACTCGTTTACTTATACTATATATTTATTATAAAAATTTAATATATACACTTTTAATGTTGTCGGCGAAACCTTACCTAATACACATTAAATTAATACACCCAATTGAAGTGGTTGTGCCATTCTGTAGAGCACATGCCATACTGCTTGTCCGCAGCGCTTTCTGCGAACTGTGAGTTGAACATCACAACGTTTTTTATCTCTCGCTTCTGAAATTGCAAAATCGTGCTACCAGATTGTACAGTAATTTCCCGAAAAATTCTATCAGCTACACAAGTGATATGGAAATTTTCGCTGACTCTAAATACTTTATGAGTAACATGCGAGTCATTGAGCAAATTGAGTATGAGTATTAAAATTTAAGGGTGGATAGGATATGAGTAGCATGTGTTCAAGGTTGAATATTTACTTATACTTATTTTTGAATATACTCTGAATGCTAAAAAAGCGATTGCAGTTCTCTTGATATCGCTGAAGAGTCGGCCAGAAAAGTCACCAGCAGCCTTCAGCCAAAGATCATATAATATAAAGATGCGCCACCGCAATACAAGTTAGTGGTACAGTAAAATATGAATGTGGATTTATCATATATCAACTTTAAAGCTTTGTGAGATTCAGTGAGCGAACGATTTAAAGCTTTTGAGAGCGAGAGAATAAGCAAGCGCAGTGTGAGCAAATTCGGGCATAATATTGAAAAGCAATAAAAATCATATGTAAAGATTTGGTGCACGAAACATCTCAATACACGGTGTAGATGCCAAAAAAATGTAGCAGATTTGTATTGGGCTTACTGGAAAAATGTAGGCATTTTTTGTACAAAATTACCCTACGCACATTATATAAAAAAGGTATTATCTTTCTGTTATACAATCTCTTTTTTTTTTTTTTTTGTTATATAGTTGCAAGAATATAATCTCATAAAGCGTGTATGATGACATAATCTATGTAAAGGGTCCGCCAAATAACTTTTTTTTTTTGAAAATTCTATAAAAAAAATCTACTAGATATTTTCTCAAATTTCTTTATTTATTTGAAAGTACTATTCTTCCGGTTAATAATGGAAAATAAATTCATTCAAGTGGCTGCCTCGGCTGGCCATGCAGTAGCCTACACGATGGGTCCAATTTTTTAGCACATTATCGATTGTGTGCAGCTGTATTTCACCAATGGCTTCACGAATATTGTCCTTTAAAGCGTCAATTGTCTCTGTCTTGTCGGCGTAGCACTTATCTTTGAGGGCACCCCACAAATAAAAGTCCAACGGTGTCAAATCGCAGCTCCGAGGTGGCCAAACGACATCAGCTCTGCGGCTGATAATGCGATCTCCAAAAACAGGGCGCAAAACATCGAGTGTAGCTTCGGCTGTGTGGCACGTAGCGCCGTCCTGTTGAAACCAAATGTTGCCAATATCCTCCTCTTCAACTTTTGTGAACAAAAATTCGTTCAACATGGCCCGATAACGATCGCCATTGACTGTAACGGCCACTCCTTGCTCATTTTCGAAGAAAAATGACCCAATTATGCCTCTGGACCAAAATCCGCACCAAACAGTGACTCGTTTTGGGTGCAGCGGCTTTTCAATGTATGCGTGCGGGTTTTCTGTGCCCCAAATGCGACAATTTTGCTTGTTTACATACCCGCCAAGATCAAAATGAGCTTTATCTGAAAAGATGATTTTTTTAGCAAAATCGGCACCTTCTGTAAGTCGATCGCAGGCCCACTTTCCAGCGTTGTTCAAGCGTAAACACAACCTTTATTCGTTTAGCGGAAGGATAAAACTAATTATCTGTCAAATCAGGCATGAGCTAAGTGTTACCATTCACGAAACAAGCACTAGTTGAAAAAAAAAACGTTATATGGCGGACCCGTATATCTAGTGTGTTGGCTTTATTTTTTTTTCCGGCATACCTTGTGATATTTCTATTGTTATAGGTATTATTCTAAAGGCGATTCCATCAATTGAAGCATAGCCACGCATAATGTTGTAAGCAATTAAATTGTTTTTTTGAGGAATAACGTTTTATTGTTTATATGTTTTTTTTTTGCTTGTTTATATGTTTTTTTGTACATGAGTTTTTAAAAACGGCCCAAGCGCTTTCGATGAAATTTTCAATATACTGGCTTACGGAGCGAAAAATCTTTCTAGCTAGGTCCTATTACTGAGAAAATTCATTTAGCAGCGGACATTGGGATATTTGACCCATTTAGGCGGCCAAAATTATTTTATACGGTATACAGTAGAGATACAACGGATACTGAATACCGGATACTAGATATCCAGCGAGATGCAAGGATATCCGGTGGCCGGATAGTAGGTTAATTGCCTCGTTGTCACGAAATTAAGTATATTTCTAATTTGACACTCTACAATATACGGATGGAGTGCTGCCATTTGTATATGGCAAGTAAAGTTGAAAACACCTTTTACATAATAAAAATAATTGCTAAAATATTAAAATCTAAAGAATTTTTGCTCCTATAAAATTATTGCCTAATGGCAATAGTTATTAGGAATAGTAACGACACGTATTAGGATTGTTTCAATGAAGTGGTAGATGAAAGAATAGTCAGTGCTGCGATCAAGAAAAATGCCCAATTGCGACCAAGATTGAAAAGAGTTTAAATTGATGGCACTCGCACTCCTTACGCATAGTGGTCGATTAACTCCAAAAAATGCCCTCATTTGACATCGCTTGCAAAAACGTACCTTTCAGCTCTTGCAGTAGCGTTTATAGCGAGAGACTCTTTTCTTACCTATTGTCTTCGAACGCTGAAAATTTTGTTTTTATTCACAATATATCTACCTCTTCTTAATTTTGATTACTAATTTTAATCATTTTACTAATTTAACGTTTTTCTAAGTCATTTTACTAATTTAACGTTTTTCTAAGTTTTTAGTTTATATATGAATTTATCATTAAAGTGAATACTAAGAATGTAATCTAAGTTTTTTGGAAGATACTTTGTAATTTTTTTATTACATTTTCACATATAATTACAAGTCACCATAATAAGTAATCATTTAGTTGTTATTTACTTAATAAAGATTTATTTAAATGTCGATTTTATATGATTTAATTACAAATTCTAAATGTTTGATAGTTTAAATCATACTTGATATTAAATACAAATTCTAGTTGTTTGATAGTTTAAAATCATTTATTGAGCTTTAGGTCAAAGTTAGAACAATTAATTGTTCTAACGAATCTTTCCAAAGAAACAACTACAACAACAAATTTTTTCAATATAAAAATTTATTTATTTAAATAAAATAATTTTAACAAACTATCCGGCTGGCCGGATACCGGATATTGAGTTACTATCCGGTATCCGGTCGAATTTTTTTTTTTTTTTTTTTTTTTTTTTTTTTTTACACATGCAATAACAATAGAGTTCAGCTACTACAGCTTTTTCGCACTTTCTCCGCATTGGATCATCTTAAGAACCAGCCCAAATAACATCAAAACATCTCAATAAGGCCATTCACAGTTCGAATACGCTGGTCTGCCATTTGTTCGATCCGCTATTTGTACGCCAATTTACGAAAGCGCATTTTGCTTTGCTGTTGTTTTGCATACAAATGCAAATACGCAGGCACTCGTAAATAAAAGCAGCCCTTGGACGTGTTTTTTGTACCTCGTATTTTTATGCTCTGTCTACAGCCGCATAATCACATACGTCATAGAGTTGCACAGTCTTTTTATACGACAGTCACATGGCGAGATGCTCACAATTCGAACAATAACAAATGCTATAAATACGATTTGTTAAAAGTACGCTCAAACCGTGAATAGCCCCAATGATATCGATAAGAGCGGTCCAAAACAATCCAAAGTGAGAAAAATTTACCCACCATAATATGGGTTGGGCTCAGGGACAACACAAGACATAACAACTAACCATGCGTTTACATAGATCTAATCATACAATAGTTTTCAATCTACTTTTGAGTTGACCTTTCGATAAGTTAACATCAAAAAAGCTACAGTTGTTAACAAAGGTACTCATGCGATGTAAAGGAGCAGTAGCCATATAATTTGTTCTACTAAAAGGTAAGTAAATTAAATTGTTAGCATTTCTACTGCTTCTACGGTTAGTGTTAAAATTTATAAGAGTTAGAAGTTCTGGTGAATCGAATACACCAGTTATGAGTTGGTGTAAATAGACGATATCTGCAGACTTCCTTCTCTCATTCAGAGATTGCATTTTTAAAAGTTTTAAACGATCCTCATAAGGAGGAAGGTTTAAAGTATCAGTTGCACTTAAGCCCCTTAGAGCAAACCGAACAAAACGTTTTTGGATTCTCTCTATACGTTCAACATGTACATTGTAACTTGGGGACCAAACTTGACTTGCATACTCTAAGTGAGGTCGCACAATTGCATAATACAGCGTTGTAGTTGTGATCATACTATTAAATTCTTTGGCCCAGCGTTTCATAAACCCGAGCATAGAAGATGCTTTTTTACAAATGTAATCAATATGAACGTTAAACGATAGCTTAGAATCCATGCATATACCAAGATCTTTGACAGAATCTACACGATTTAAAGCCGTATCTTTTATCGTATAATCAAAAATTAAATTATTCCTTTTTCGCGAAAAGGTCATAGTTTGGCATTTATCTGGATTTAGAAACATATTGTTTTTAGAACACCAAATTTCAAAGGATTTCAAATCAGACTGGAGCAGATCTGAATTGTCTTTAGCATCTATTGTTCTGTATATTTTCATGTCATCTGCATAGATAAGTAGATGAGAGTGTTTGATGATGTGGGTTACATCATTAATGGCTAAAATAAACAGAAGTGGACCAAGGTGGCTACCTTGAGGAACACCTGATTCAGCAATAAATTCAGCTGACAATACGCCTCGAAATCGTATTTGATAAGATCGCTCCGTCAGATACGATTGAATCCAGCTTACAAAAAATTGTGGAAAACCCATTAACTTTAGTTTAAAAAGAATTAAGTTATGTGGCAGTTTATCAAATGCTTTACTAAAATCAGTGTAAATACAGTCGACCTGGTTACCTGAATAAAATGAATTTAAGCAAAACGTTGTAAAATCGAGGAGATTAGACACAGTGGATCTGCCAGTAACAAATCCATGCTCACGAGTCGAATACTTAATTTAGGCAGGCAATTATCCTGCTTGCCGGATATCCGTTGCATACCTACACGGTTAAAAATCTTGGACTAAATCTTAAACCTTTTTGGATTACATATAGGACAACACCAAAAAAGAATTACTTTTTAATCCAAGAAAAAATTACTTTTTTTCAATCCAAAAAAGATAAGTTTTCAATCCGCAAGAAGATTAAAAAAAGCTATATAATATCAAATTAAAATAAATAAAAAAACAGATGCATCGCTGGACACATGAGAGGAGTGAAGCTTTTCCGCAGTTTCATAAGCATTCTTATTTAATGGTTTTTTAATAAAAAATTTTTAAATTAAAAAATTTTAAATACCATCAGTTAACTTAAAAATAATATTCCCACCAGTAAATTTTATTACCTTACATTATTATTTTACATTAATTTTGAATTATTTTAGTAAATATTAATAAAATTATTGGTTTTTAATATCAAAAATATAAAACGTATTTTATATAGATGTAATGTCATCGATATTTCTAGAATGTATTACATAATTTTTGTCCTAGTCGTGTTGTGCAAATATTTCGATCGCTTATCATTCCCAAATTATATTTCTCAATACAACATTGTTTAAGGCCTAGAATTTTTATGAAATACATTTTTTTTTATTTTAAAAGTATAGTCTTTCTGACGTTCTTTTCACTTCTATAGCCGTTTTAGTAGGTGTCGAGCCACAGTGTTTCATCTAGATTCATTGTTGTAGTGTTGTAGAGAAAACAAAAACTATTCAGCCGAATCATTTGAAATTTAAATATGCTATTCATAACATCAGTGGCTATCGCTGGAACTATTATCAAAGTTTTATTTTAAAAACATCGTATATTTTACACTTAATCTACTTAACCGGTAGAAAACAAAAACTTAATTTTCAAAAGCGCGTCATTCTGTCAATTTTTTTTTTTTTTTTAGTGCCAGCCATAGCTGCACTCATAGTGATTAACAATGGCCGCATTCAGCGCAGACAACTGTTGTGAACTGTAACGGTAGCGCTACCTTACTGAGCGATGTTTTTCTCTGAATGTGTTGGTACTCTTCACGTCTGAAATTAGATTTAATTCAATAATATTTAATTCCTATGTAAAGTCAATTCAATTGCAAAGGTTTCTCACTTAAATTTGCTGCGTTTTTCTGTTGTGGAATTTAACAGCGTCAGTAGCAGCATCTGACAGTCGATTCAACAGTTGTGTTCATGAAGCATATTATTTTTTCGCTCGATTAAATGCCGTCCACTATCTGATCAGTTTTAGTGAGCGCTCCAAAAATTCTACCACTCAGCGAATTTTTATAAAAGTCAAAATCTACATGCCCTTTTTCCTTGAGAGCGTCTCATTGAGCGCTATTTTGAACAAGATCAACAATATTTTAAATTAAAAATAATATTTTTTTTATGATAAATGATTGTTAAAATATACCTTAAAAGTTTAAATATCGTTGTTCAATATTTTAACTTCTTAAAAAAATCTTAAAAATACCTTAAATTTTCTAGCGCTAGACCACCGGCTTTGCCTTAAGTGCCTATGAACATTCATGTCTGAATTCGCAATTAAAATCTACACTTAAAACAATTGGCATCTTGTGATAATTTTCAACTCGTTCAATGAAACCTTGCTACTTTTGTTGTTTAAATAGCTAATAAGGGATTTCGGACTATCCTACATGTAGGACGGCTTTGACAGCTCGAATGGGCATGTAGGATGTGTGAAAGCAAATACTGCGGCCCGTCCTACATGTAGGATAGAATCAAAAACTTTAAATTTTTTGTGACGGTCCATCCTACTTTCGAACTCACGCTCATCCGACTTCATACATTTTCTTCTTCTAAAAAAAATGTCGTGGAGTGAACATATAATAAAAAACGTGAACAGAGTGCAAAGTTATAAAACAACAAGAAATTGTTTTGCCATTGCACGATGATATCTTCTTGAACGCTAAAAAATAATGAAGTCCATCCTACATGTAGGATAGTCCGAAAGTTCGAACAGACTTTCCCGTTATTCTCCCGTCCTACATGTCCATCCTACATGCCCATCCTACATGTAGGATAGTCCGAAACCCCCTAATGCAAAATGCTTTTGATCGATTATTGTGATCTGCTGCACCATAGCTTCACGCATTCACAATAGAATATGTAGGATAGCTAATGCTCAATCCTTTAATATATTCCTGTCATTTACTGCAACATAGCATCAGTTAATAGTTAATAATGAATTCATCACATCATAAATAAAGGGTTTTAAAGTAGTGATTAGTGAGTAGAACTCTCGATCGAAACGGTGCGAGTTCGAAGAAAATTTTTAATTTTATACCCTCTTGTTGTAATAGACGCAATTTAAGAAACAACAATAATTCTAAGAAAAAGGTGTAAAAGTTCGCTTCAAAAAAGTTCCACTTGTAACCCCTCCCCCCCCCCACCTTAAAAATAAACCTTGGTCTTTTTTATGATGATTCCCAAAATATTTTGCAAAATCCTCCAAAAATCATTTTATTCGCGAATATGTTGGCTGGTGTAATAGGTGGTAAAACATGTACATACTGTCAGAAATTATAGGCCGGAAAAAGTTCTTCCAATCTGCATCAAAAAATTTTAAATTATTGTAATCGTACTAAAGATAATGCTATTTCTAACTGACTTCAAAAAGGAGGAGGTTCTCAAGTTGGTTGGTTTTTTTTTTAAATGTATGTACATCGATAACTCCTAAAGTACTTGCCCGATTGCCGCAATTTAGTGTCAACAGATAGAGATACTAGATGCGGAGGTGCCCGTCTAAAAAAGTGGGCGGTATTCAACACAGGGGCGTGGCAATATAAGAAACAATTTGTATATCGACTAACATTAACACTAGACTACTAAAACTTAGAACAGGGGTTTGCACAATTATTAAAAGTTATGTTCAAAAAAGTGGGCGTTATTCTTTAAAAGGCGTGGCAGTATTAGAAAAACACTGTAACTCCAACAATATTGACAGTAGGATACTGAAATTAGGTACAGAGGTAGGCATAATTATAAAAATTTACTCTGAATAAAGTGGGAGTTTTTGGACAAAAGGGCGTGGCAATATAATAAAAATACTATATCTCAGTTAATATTGACACTAGAGTACTGGAAATTGGTACAGGGTTAGGAACAGTTATTACAAATTATGGTAAAAAAGTGGGCGTAATTCGATAAAAGGCGAGGCAATATAATAAAAACGCTGTAACTCGAATAATATTGACACTAAGGTACTGAAATTATGTACAGGGGTAGGTATAATTATGAAAATTTACTGTGAAGAAAGTGGGTGTTTTTGGACAAAAGGGCGTGGCAATATAATAAAAATACTGTATCTCAGTTAAAATTGACACTAGAGCACTGGAAATTGGTACAAGGGTTCGAACAATTATTACAAATTACGGTAATAAAGTGGGCTTTGTTTGACAAAGGCGTGGCAATATTAGAAAAATACTATTTTTCAGTTAATGTTGACACTAGGGTACGAAAATTCGTAACAAGAATGGGAAAATTGTTATCATAATCTCTAAAAGGAAGAAATAAAAACTTTTTAACAAAAAACCGAACTTCAAAACCACTACAAAGTCAAAAATAATTTTAATTACTTTTCACATAATTTCTTGGTCAAATTTGTTAATTTATTTATATATATTATTATATTGGAAATCTTATTACTATACACTTTTTCTATTTTGTATTATTGTCATAAGTATATTAATTTCCCCATGAATATAAAACCTTTAAAGTCGGCGCTTATTTAATCAGACTTTTATAAAATAAACGCTCCGGCTTTAAAGGTTTTATATTCATGGAGAAATAAGTATATTAATGATAATAATACAAAATAGAAAAAAGTGTATAGTAATTAGATTTCCAATTTGATAATATATATAAATAAATTAACAAATTTGACCAAGAAATTATGTGTAAAGTAATTTAAATTATTTTTGACTTTGTAGTGGTTTTGAAGTTGGGACTTTTTTTATGTTAAAAAGTTTTTTCATACATTTCATGCGTGATCAAGTACAGACAAACTGATGGTTTAGGCTAAATCAACTTAGGAAGTGATGCTGATCAAAAATATATATAATATTCTAAACCTTCCACGTCTCCTTATCGGCGTTACAAACGGAGCGACAAAGTTAATATACGTTAATAATACGCGTTATTTTATGAGTGGGGTTATAAAAACAGTAAAAAATGCATGAAAAACAGCATTATTTTTAATCCGATTGCAATAATTTAAAATTTTTTGATGAAGGTTGGATAGTTTTTTCCGGCCTATAATTTTTGATAGTTTATGTTTTTACACCTATTACACCAGCCAACATATTTACGAAAAACATGATTTTTGGAAGTCTTTGAAGTTTTTGTAAAATTTTTTGTCTCACTGGAAGTTATCGTAAGGCCTAAAATATTTTAGGAATCATCATTAAATAGACCAAGGTTCATTTTAAGGGGGGTACAAATGGAATTTTTTTTAAAGGTGCCTCGACTTGTAAAAAAAAAATTTTGAAAATTAAATAAAACAAAAAAAAAGGTATAAAAATATGTCTAATTTTTTTTTTACAAGAAAGGTTTTGAAATTGTATTCAATGTGATTTATTTTTTTATAGTCTCACTTACTCTGACGTGGCAGATGGTTGAATTAATAAAACTGGAAAAAAATTTATCAAATTTCAAGTTCGCGGGATCAATTCTTCCACAAATAAAAAAGTACACAGTTGGATTAAACGTACAATTGTTTTTCTGCATCAATTCATTTTTGTTTTTTTTTGCCATAAAGTAGTGATTAAAAAAAAATAAGTGAAATTTAACAACATGTTTCTCAAAAATCACTCTTTTAGGTGGCGCCTCAGTTTTTACAAATTCGAAAATTTTTTCGTCCTTCGTGACCTTCAAAATTTCTGTATTCAGAATCTGATTGCGGAATGTGGATCTGAAATACTTTTGCAAATGACAGTAACTTTTTATTTAATATTAATTTCTAATTTGTGAAAACTTTTCAAACTGTTTAAAAATACTGAATTGTAATCAATATTTTCTTTTATAATTGAAGGGCTTATTGCAATAATATGAAAAGCCACATGATCTCCAAAAAGAAAAAATTTTAGGCTGAAAACATTACTCAATGCATTGCCAATAACCATTGAAGAGATTTTGGCTATTTCTTATTAATTTTCGAGCCAATTTGTAAGTCCTTCAATTTTAAAAATTTTAAATTGCTATAAGGGCTGCTAGGTCTTAGCAACCAAATAAATAAATAAAAGTACATAAGCAACAACTCAGCACTTTAACAATACCTTGATCCTATTCTTGCAAAAACTACGGTGTTGAAAATTCAAAAGCTAAATATTAATTTACGGTCACTTAAAAAAAGTTCTCACTATAGTCAAAAAATTGAGGAAATGTTCTAGTTTGTGTCATTTTCTGTACCACATCAAGCACGAATTTCTATCAATTCTCTGATACTATACTTTGTCATTTTTGCAAATTTACATCTGCATGAAAATTTAATTAATTGTGTAAATATTTTCCCTGTTTGAGTGTTTATGTGAGTTTGTGAGTGTGTTTACAAATCCTCCCAATGGCATGTACTGCTATTGATTTAAGGGCATTTTGCAAAGCAATGATTTGCTCATTTTCACATTTTCAGCTTGAAGCTTATGTCTATTCTAAAGAAATTTGGTCTTGATGTTTTTCTTTGAGATTATTAAATTGACAGCATTTATGGTGAAGCTTTAATCCTTTGAAGCTTAGTTTATACGCTTGAAGTCAGTTCTATTATTATTTTCTAGCTTAAGCATAGGTAGAAATTTATTCGAGCACATGTGCTCAATTTAAGCCCAAGCTAAAGTCTTTATTAATATGTATGTCTGTCAGTTGAGAAATTTGTGGTTCTAACTAACGCCTTAAACTTGTGCAATGATTTTTGTAAAATATTAAAACCTATTAAAATTGACAAACTAAAGTCGTCGTCCGCACCCTGCCCCTAAGGGTATTGAAGTATTTAGTTTAGGGTATAATTGGTTTACGTTAGCACGTGCTGCAAAATGATTAAGAAACCGCTGGATGTGGTTAGCTGGAAGAAAATCTGACAGCCAAGAAAGATTAAAGCATAGCTTCTATCTTAAGGAGCTGGCAAAGGAGTTAAAGTTAAGAGCCTCACAAATGTTATGACTTAAACTTTAGAAAATGTTTTCATTAAAAGGTTCATTTTCGCAACATTACTGAAAGATGGGGAGAGAATGAAAGGGAGAGAGAGTGTGAGAGTCAAGCAGCTCACAGGTTAATTTCTTGCTTAACAGATTAACAACATTTTAACGACTTTCGCAAGCATTGCACTATCTTGATTATGCTATAAGCAGCATTTACGACAATGGCAAAGTTTAATTCGGAATATCTTTACAAAAACTTCGAATTCTAAATTTTATTATCGAAGAATTTGGTACTAAAAATAAAGGGTTGCTGCATCAAAAGCCAATTTTCACTAAAATATATTGGCCCTTAGCACAACTGTATAAAAAGTAGCTTGTTATTCTGTGGTTGTGGCTCTGTGTCGCCATCTTGCTTAAAACTCCAGTTGTTTTTCTAAGCATTTGACACGTTTCCTCAACATTTTTTTTTTTTGTGTTTTTGTTTTTTGTTATTTTTATTGCTATGGTAAGCAGACGAGCTAGAAATTTCACACATAACTAATTTTCTACTAACACCAACAACAACAAAATCAAAAGTTTAAAGTTTTCTTATATAAAACTTTTTTCTTTTGCTCTTCCAAACTCTATCCATAACAACATTGTAAGAGATTGAATTTATTATGGCAAACGTGTTGGTACGATAAAACTTTCTATGTATGCTCTTATGTAAGTGTGTGTGTGAGTGTGTGTGTGTGTATATGAGTATGTGTGCGTGCGTGTTGTGTTTGGGTGTGAAAAAGTATTTTGAAGTGCATACGTGTGTGTTAGTAGAGGTACATGTGTGCCAAAATGTATTATTATGATTATGATTGTGATTATTATTATTATTCTTATTCTTATAGCATGAATATTTATACATAAAAACATACATAAATGTGTGCTCCGGTGTGTCTGGCTGTGTGTGTGTGTGCGTGAAAAAAGTTATAAAAGATATTATTAAAGAAAACATTGTCGTCATTCATACGTCACGCACGAAACGAAACCTTCTGGTTCGAGTTGAATTGTCTTCACCCAAGACGAAAACTTTTTTTTACGTTTTTGTTTATGATACTCTTCAATACTCAAGCTGTAGTTTAAGTATTAGCCGCCAAAGTATTTGAATAATTTTTCAGCAAAAACTATCTTTACGACATACCATATAAGAAGTTTTTTCAATACCCAAATAAAATTATATGTGAAAGGATAATTGAATTTTTTTTTTTTGTTGCCCTTTTGAATGGAATTTTTTATTTCTTCTCTAGACAAGAGTCAAGAAAGCAGCTTGAAATCCATTAAATTACGCTGCAACTCTGCCAAATAGTTGACTCGGACTTTTTTTCTTTTTTGTTTTTCTTTTTTAATTTAAGCTAGTGTGGCAAGCTTCCAAACTTTTAACAGCTGTCAGACATATAGAATTTTTTGGCGGAAACATATAACACTTGCATATTTTTTGGCATACAAAGAACTATACTATACAGTGAGCAGCTTCTTTCGACGTTTTTGCTTATTATTTCTAAATTTTAAGATAAGATTTCTTAATCTTAGAGATATGGCAGCAATGAGTACTTAATCAGATGTAAATTGAAGTGTTTTTTTATGAGACTAGTTGTTATACCCGGTATTACTCTGGATTTTATTTTATACGAATTTTTTTCAGAATTTTATGTTAATTTTCTTTAAATAAAAACATTTGCTGGAATGTATTTTAAGAATGTTAAAACTTTTATTTTAAACTTCACAGATTTGTTCCTTGCAAATGGATCTTTGCAAACGAGAAAAAACCATTGGTTTGTAATTAAGATAAGAAATTTCTGCTGACGTTCTGTCGAATCAATACAAACACTCACTCTTTGTCCAAGTAACCAATCTGATTTGGATTAGTAAAAATTGTGAAATTTAATCGAATTCACAGTAACTTTTTCAATAAAAAAAACATATAAATAAAAAACCAAACTAGTATTTCTAAAAAATGGTTTATAACATGAAATAGTAAAAAGAACAGATGGCTACAAACAAAAAATAAGTGAATAAGCTCTAATAATATATGATTTTAATACAGAAATAGAATTTTTTAATATAGAAACAGTCAATAGTATAAAAAATTAGATTTTTAGCCATAACTTTTGATTTGAAAGAGATATTGGAGTCGTTTTTAAAATAAATTTTTTTTGAGACTTGACTTTATTCGAAAAAATACATTTCACAAAATAATCATAGAGGGTACCCTTATTGATTTAATAAAAAAAATAGATGCGACTTTGGACACACGAGATAAGCGAAGCTTTTCCACAGTTTTATAGATTTGTTAATTTAACAGTTTTTATAATAAAATTTTTTTTAAATTCAAAAATTTAAAACAACATCAAATTAATTAAAAAATACAATCTATAATCACACCAGTAGAATTTATTACATATCATTATTATTTTTTTTTCATTACATATTACAACCATTTTGAATTATTTTTGTAAATGTTTTTTGTGATGAAATTTAGGGGTTTATGATAACTGAAATAGCAAACGTATGTTATGGATGTTTTATCGACAATATATCTAGAAAATACTGCATCAATAGTTGTTCCTAATCGTGTTGTACAAATATTTGGATCGCTTATTATTTGTAAATTAAATTTATCAAAATAGAATTGTTTGAGTGCCTTTAAGGATTCATGTCTATGGTCGCAATTAAAATCTCCATCAGAAACAATTGGCATTTTGTGACAATTTTCACCCAGTTCAATGGAACCTGCTCGTGAATAACATAAAAGAGATCTGTGGATAAATTTTATTATGTTACCGATTTTGTTTTTTGGTCGTATTCTGAGGTGAAATGTAAATCGATATCATCAAAATATGTTGTCCATTAGTACCTATCAATTCTGCAGAACATACTTCTCCAATTTTTGAAATATCAGCGGAAAAATTTTGTAGCTGAAGTCTGTTTAAATATATTTACATATTCCCAGTGACTGTATTGTACTTATCTTTATTATAATTACCATAAATTGCAACTCATCCAGAACGACAACTATTTCTCTGAAATTGAGATATTGCGAAATAAGCTAAATTAGTGATATCGATACTCTCATAATTTTGCATTTTTGTTTCTGATAGCAATATAATGTCACAGATTTGAGTAATAGAATCGGTAAGATCTTGATAATGCGCATGGAGACTCTGACAATTTAAAGTCATTACAGAAAAGAAGTGTTTGCTCTCTATCAAATTTCTTATAGTAATTTATTTAGTTAGTGAAATTCTCGAATTAATTCAACATTACAAAAATCATTTCGCCTTCCATGTTGAAATATAAATTGTTGAGGGTTGTCATCAGAGGTTGTGATAAAAAGTCCGTCAATCTAGTAACACTAAACAAAGCGACGTAGACTAATTGCAAGGAATGATTTTTGTCATATTCATAACAATCTCTGCGAATGATCCACCCTGTAACTTATGAATAGTTATAGCCATTGCAGGAATTTATGGAAAATGATTCTTGTAACTGTAATTGTTTTATTTTTATTAAGAGGTATGCTACTGTTTTTTCGTAGTATTGGCACAGCTCTTCTTCCAACTTGAATCAATTGAGCATCAGTAGAAGCTTTCATTCTTGTTTTCTGACCAATTTTAGACTCATCGAATTCCAGCCAAACTTTTTTAACCTGGTCATTCTGGTCAATTTCAATGTGCACTAGTTTACCAATAGCCCTATTTGCCAAACTATCGCTAACATTAATATTTGTATCGATCACTTTCAAATTATGCAATTTTTGTTTAAATGCTTGTTATTGTTTATTATTTTTACATCCACTAATGTTATCTATTGCAGAGGAAATTTTGTTGTGTTCTATTGCGCGTAAGATAGAATTATTAAATAAATCTACAGAAGCATTACTAAAAAATAATCTTCTTCCATTTGGACACAGGCGGCTGGCAGCTTCCTTCGTTAAAAATCGACTCTCTATTAAACGTAACTCGTTTTGCTCAAGCTTTTTACCATCACCAATCTTCGTTAGCAATGACGAAAACTGTTTATTACTTTGCCGCATAACTAGTGTCAATTCATAAAATTTAAGTTTCACCTGTTCTTGAAGTTAGCTCGGGAACAGACTATTCTCATCAACAAAAGAAAACACGTACTTAGCGATGTTAATGACAATGGAAGTAAGCAGAAGCAACATTCATCTTGTTATATTTTATGCGGATTTTGTTGTTCGGAGAGCCAATACACAATCTTTTTATATAATAGATTATTGTGATCTGAACCATAGCTACACGCTTTCAAATGTAGTATAGCTAATGCACAATCCTTTAATAGATTCTTGTCATCTATGCAATATACCTTAGTAAAGTATTTATTTGTGCACAAATATTTTTTATTTTTTCTCCCTAATTTATAACAGCACAATTTTTTTGAGTTTGCCAAAAAATTTTTTAAAGGATGTAGTTTATTTGTTGAACGGAGAATTCTTCTCTTCCTTGTATTCGTAGTACCATTAGTCGAAAATAGCGTGAAATCTCGCTTGTGCAATAGAAAATATTTATGTATATGTGCACAATTGCTGTTTTTGTGTTTTAACTGCTTTAACGTAAAAATTACGACATTTTTTTGGTCACCTTAATAAGAAAGCCCGTAAACATAGCAGTAATACATTTTTGGAACAAAATATGAGCACTTTTTAGAGTTATTTTATTTTTCAAATAAAAATGCCACGTAGAACCACTTTATCTGAAGAAGATCGTTGAAATATAAAAGGCTTATATAAAGCCGGTATAAAAGTAAGTGCTATAGCTGCTAGGACAAATCGTCACCGAAACACCATAAATTTTTTTTAAAAGACCCTGAGAACTATGCTATAATCAAGAGTAGTGAAAGAAAATCCGTGATTGGCCAACGGCACAAAAGACGAGTTCAACGTCTTGCTGTAGAGAAAGGAATGAGTTGTGGTGAAATTGCTGTGCACTTGGATCTAAGGGTTACCAGAAGTAGAATCCAACAAATTTTGGATGAAAATTCTAACTTCAGTTATGAATCGCCCTTCTCTCAACCCAGGCTTCTACCATGACACATTGCGGCCAGTCTAGCATATGCCGAAATAATCAAATTTTGTAAGAAAGAATTTGGGAATGTCATATTATGAGATGAGAAAAGGTTCAACCTTGACGGGCCCAACGGTTGCCAGAAATACCGGCACAATTTGCGATAACCACGACAAATTAGGTATGCGCGTAACCATGGGCGGGGATCATTGATGATTTCAGCCGGTTTCAGATACATTGAAAGTCTCCTCTGTTATTAATTTCGTGCAAATCGAATGCAAAAATGTAAATTGAGTTATTAGATGATGTGTTTATTGAGTTCACATGCTATAAATACCAGGATAACTGGACTTTTCAGCATGAAAACGCACCAAAAAATCCTCTCCGAGCCACAAATGACTTTCAATTAATCTGAAATATACCCGTACTGTAGGGACCTGCTATTAGTCATGACTTGAATCCTATCGAAAATTTGTGGGGCATTCTTTCGGCCCAAAATTATAAAAACGGGTGCCAGTTCGAGTCGATGAAGCATCTGAAAACAGTTATTTAATATGAATAGCAGAAAATTGATGGCTCCATCCTCAGATCGTTGATGTACTCATGTCTTTCCCACTTAACCAAGTCATATATAAGAAAGGAAGACATATTCTTATATAAAATCTGTATACATTTATATTTAATTCACTAAAATCAATAAAAATTGGTTTTGCACATATAAATATTTTCTATGAACTTTTTTAATACATTATAATTTTTTTAATAACTACAAGTTTTTTAAATGAGATATATCTTGTTTTACATATACTTCCTAAATACTATTTCAATAAAAAAAATAATATAAAAACAAATGAAGCTATGTTTGCTTAGAATTGCATTTGCAGTGTTGCACATATAATTATTTTACTAAGGTAGTTTCAGTTAATACTTAATATTAAACAAACTATCGCAGTCAACGAAGGTTGTTGCATCAGTTGGTAGTGTATAAGACTGTCCATCGAAAGGGTACAAGTTTGATGCTAACAAAGAAATATTTTTATTAATTTTATATTCTCTTGTTGGAATCGACACAAAAAGTAACAACATTTCTAAGAAAAAGGTGTATGGAAAAAAGTGTAGTTTTTCAGATTTCACTCAAGCAAATTACAAAATGAGACGTAAAAAGCTTCGCTTCAAAAAAAAGTTAAATAATTTTTGCGCAAATCTGAAAGACCTTTTTATTTATTTATTTATTTACTTGATTGCTAAACCTTAACAGGTTTTATAGCAAATTTAAAATTATAAAATAAGATATTTAATACAATTCAAAAATATAAAGTATGATTTTGAATGAAATAATGTATTATTAACAAACTAAAAAGTTTTAGTAAATTGCTTAAAGTATATAATTTTATTAAAGTATAAAAAATAATAGAAAAAAAGTTAAGTCAAAATCGATAAAATCAGACAGCATAGCAGGGTTGCGTTTTCAAGACAACAAGGTCAAGTTAGCAACAATTTTTGTATACGGCGGAGTCGTGTGACAAACAAGGTCTCATACCCAATAAAACACCACTCCAATAGGTATATATATAATATATATCGTTCTGTCTCCCTGAAGCCGGTGAAATCCTGGCTTGACAGGGTGGTTACTCGACAAACTAGGTCAACTTCACCAAACCAATTTTCATAAAATAAAGAAAACCAGTTGCGAACGCAGGCACCAAGACAAACTAGGTCTTATCGGCCACTCATATTAATATATTACAAATCGATCTAACGTAGTGTTTCAAGAGGTAAAAAGACACCAAGACACCACGGTACCGTCAACAAATGTTGTCACAACCATCTTGAAGATATGAGGCAATTGAAGATCCCAGGTTTAGGTCCATTCAGATTATTTAGATATATTATACACCAAAATTTTCCATTTTACGCTTAGGTCCATTTAGATTGTTATATTAATGTGTTTACAAATCACCAGATGCATCAGATATATGTTTTAAAGAACTTTACATAATCAACGACGGTACTGCAGGTAATCTATAATTTTATGTTTGATTGAGTCCATGGATTCACTTAAGGATATAACATCAGATACAAAATTAAAATCACCGCAAGCGCTTCTAAGAGGTTCATTTAGCAAATATTTAGTTCTACAAAAGTTCATGTGGAGTAACTCAAAAGATCTTCTAGGACGAATTTTGCTAATGAATGTGCTGTCATTTTTGTGAGTAAAAAGTCAATATTTTGGGTCTTTTATGAAAAAAATATAAAAAGTATATTCACTGACCTAACGGTACAGTTCAAATTATTTTTATTAAGTGCTTTTATTGAACTTTTCAACAATTCGTTCAAATTTGAATAAAATATATTTAAGAACAGCGTAGTTATTTGCATAGAAATTCGAAATTTTGATTTTAATGTCATTTTTTCTCATTCTTACAGTCCACCCTAAACAAGTGCGCGTGCGTGGTTTAACTGTCAAAGCCTACCGAAACACGCACCGGACTACCGCAACATGAATCGAATTTCCAATTTTGACAGTGCGTTCGGATGTGAAGTTGGCTGCATAAAACCAAAGTATTAGAACAAAGACCAATCGGCTGCTATTAATTAATTAATCTCAATTGCAAATGGAAGTATTTGCAATATTAATAGATTTTTACACAACACTAAAAGTTTTTTAAGATTTTTAAACCATCAGACTGAGCTGGTTCGAGAGCAGCAGTTCTTTCCGCAACGCACTTGTTTAGGTTAAGCGTAAAATAAAGTTGCGTGGCGCTTGGGTACGCAGCGCAACGCGCACTTGTTTAGGGTGCACTGTTAGGCGAAGAAGTTTTATGAAAAAGTCGTTGCAATTAGGATTTTTTACAAATTTGAAAATATATGAATGCTTTTGGAGTCACAATAACAGAATTTTTTTAAAATTATACATGTGAAAGATTTTGAAACAAAAATTATTTCAATAACAAAATTTTCATTAATTGAAAGAGACGAGGTCAAAACTAAATATGTAACAATTTTATTTAGATGACACATATGTTTTCTAAAGTTTGGCGAACTCCGTTCAGCCTTTTAGATTTTTATTACGATCAAACAAACAAACGGAAAATTAGTTTTATTAATATATACATAAAAAAATTTTGGCAAAAATTTTATTCAAAGATCATCACAAGCAAAAAGAAAAAACATTGATTTGGAATATAAAAGCACTTTCAAAAATATCAGATTTCGATCAAAGGATTCTGGTAGAGGAGAAAAGAAAAAAATGACACGTGTGTAGGCTTTTATATATGTAATTAACGTCGGCGTTATAAATACATATAATTATGTAAAAACTTAAAATCTCTACATCAAGTATTTTTTTAATTTTTTTATTTTTTTTTTTTTTTTGCACTGAATATTCTTAAGGATGTGGCACCAAAAATTGTAATTTTTTCCGTCTTTCTGTCTGTAAGCAGTTGAATTAGAAACTATATACTTGCCATCACTTTTGGTTCTGTCTAAAATTAAATGTTATTTCAGCATAATTTTATTATAGGACCCGACCCAAATATTTATTTCTTATTTTTATTTGGGCCTAAAAATGAAAAAATTTGTCGCTTTTAATTGATTTAGGAGATAAAATTCTCGAAAACTTCAAATATCAGTTCCATTTTATAAAAATAAAGTGGTTTTTTATTGTTAAAGACATGAATCCATACAATCAGAGGTTTCTGCCTCAGTTTGTTATGTCATATGAGCTCTTACTAGAAACTTATGGCGTTTTCGTCTCTCGAAAAATGTTGCATTTTTCTGCCCTCTCTCACTCTCTGCCATCTTTGAGAATTCTAAATTTTTTCTATTTTTGAGGTCAACATTTCCGAGAAAAGGACACGATTTAATTTTAGAGGTCACCATTTTTTTCTCAAACGGACAGAATTTTTCAAAAGGGCAGTAAAAATGAAACATTTTTCCGAGAAACGAAAACGCCATTAGAAAATGTTTCGCCTGTGGCCCTTTCTCCAACCATCATATATTACTTCATAATTTTACTTTAATTCATCATTTCATTACTTCATTATTTTCATTAATTAATTCATTATTTCTTCAATTTCTTGTAAGGAGTTGAATTTTTTTATTACTGTTTTCTGCATAACTTTCTTACAATAGTCCCAATAAAGTCACATTTACTTTAATATGTACACTGGAATAAGTTAATACAAAATACACAGAAGTACACTTGAAATTATTTATTGACACTTATTTTATTTTGAGTAAAAAATGAAAACGTTAGAAATATGTGAAAACGATAACAAAAAAGCTGCCGCATAAAATCGACAAGTAAAAGCGATTGTCAATTTGATAATCACGTGGTAATCACGTAGCGCACTAGCTACGCCACTGTGTGTGTTCATTCATTGTTTTCTACAATTGGAAGTTGTAATTCATTCTTTAGAAATACGTAGAGTTTGATTTTTAGGCGCCTGAACACTTTGAATATAAATTGAACTCGATCCAGTATCGCAGATTTTATTGAAAGTTTAGCATACAATATTGATGGATCGTGATCCAGTATCGTAAAATTTTTGTATATTTTTAAAACTGGATCTCGGATTGCGCTCCAAATATCACTATAAATATTGAACGTGTAGCAGGCGTTTTACTTTTATTTGTCTTTTTCATCGTAAAAGTTACTGTAGATTTGATTTGGCTATGTCTCTAACGCCTTCTGGAAGCCGCTAGCGGAAAAATGGGGTTTCAATAGATTGCACAATATAATCGTTCTAAACTTATTTTTACAAATTCACAATAGCATTTCAAAGTTGAATATAAATCAAATTCTGTTTGAATAACGATTTGCATTTTTTCATAGCGCCATCGAGCTTGGAAACTAATTTTTTTAGTATTACACATTTTTTATTAAATCGAATCAGATTTGGTTGCTAGATAAAATGCGGCTGTTGATTTGGCAAAAATAATGAATGGAACACTTTCTGTATTTTTCTTGTAGTTTTATTGTTCTGCACAGATGTATTTAAGTCGATTTATTGGTAAAGTCGATAATACTGTAATATTGTTTGCAATATATTGAATTCTATGTATTAATTAAAATATTTGTATTTATTAACATTAGCTAACGACTGTTTTACCTTTTCTTATAAATATTTATAACTTTATTTGGATATTTTGAAAAAATTAGAAGAAAATAAAAAAAATTTTTAAGATTTAAGTTATTTCAATTGAGAACTATACTGCCATGCTACGGCAGACTACCGTATTTAAAAACAAAAAAATTGAGTTAGGTATGCCAATCTACCAATGCGATCATCCCCTATAATTCTGCATCAAAAATGTGCCACATTTTCTAATTTAACCACCATTTTTCCATCATTAGAACTGCCGAATCTGAAAAAACTCTAAGCTAAGGCAAACTACCATTAATGCCGTTTTCTCAGACAAACTTCTGTATTTGAAACAAATACGGTATTTTGCCTTTGTACAGTATAAACGACTCTGAAGTTGTAAAAAATATTGCAATGAAGTCATGTTAAGTTATTTCCAGCTGAAGGTTAGTGTTTCCACTGATGGCCCAAAGATTGCTTAGTGACCAAGCTTTCTTATTTCATTGGCACTTTTGTAGGATTTGTGTTAATTAAACTTTTATGGTTATATGATTTTGTTCATCAGACAAAATAAAAGGATCGTATGTGTTTCCAAGGTCTACCTGAGAGATTTGTTTAGGTTCTGGGTGCGACATTTGAATATTTATTTGTTATATGAGTTCCTTGATAATTAAAAAAAAAAAATACATTGACGAAACTACTACAAAATATTTTCTTTAAATTTTTACAAAAGTCCCCTCCCCCTCTTTATGGACCTTTTATAACAGCAAGCATCAATACCAAACAATGTCAAGCATCGATAGCTAACAGCAAGCATCGATAGCCAACAACAGCAAGCATTGATACCAAAATACAGCAACCATCGATACTCAACAACAGCAAGCATCGATAGTCAACAAAAATACATAGAAACATTATAATTTGATTATTAACTAAACAATATGTTAATTTATGTAAGGATAATAAACATAGATTTATGAGGTCTTACCAGAATAAAAAATTACGGATTTAACCCTTTCGACCCGGCTTTCGAATAGCAATGCTGAATTAAATTTTTTGATAGAATTAGATTATTTAAGTAATATATAAATGATCGGTGAAGGAAAATCTGAAAAACAATAATAGGGTGGCTCGGGGGGTGGTGGTAAACCATTGTACCACTCGGGATGTTTGGTGGTACACATACGTACCAACCGTCCAGTAAAACAAGCTATACTCTTCAGTCAAACAAGCAATATAGAAATTGTAAATCATATTTTATTTATTTTTTATTTTATTTTAAAACAAAATGAATGTTATAATGAACAAATATTTTTACATATGATATGGTGCAAAGCACATTTTGCAAAGTGGCACTTGGCACTCCTTGCAGATTGTTTTTGTGCGTGTCTGTTTTTTTTAGCGCTGCAGTTGGCACAACGACGTCGGGTTGATTCTTCAACAGGAAGATGAAGTGCCTTGCGATTAGCAGTTTGTGGGGCGCGGCCTGGTTTCATTGATCGACGAACGGCTGTGGTTTGTAAGCCTTCCTTTATCAATGCCTCAGATAAGGAAACTAAAAAGGATTTAAATGGCATCTTGTTTCGGTTGAGGTCGTTATAAATAATCCATGCGTTCACGGCTGCCATCGTTATCAATCGGTAAAAAGTTTTCTTCCACCACTTATCCGATTTGCGATCGTATTCGTAAAGGCCAGACATTTGATCAGCCAAGTCGACGCCTCCCATGACCTCGCGATAAAATTTTATTTGACTAGGGCACGAGACTTGAATTTTTTCGCCTGTTTTCAAAGTTTTTGTGACAGTCGTAACTGTTGCTTCGTGGCAATTACTTAGTACCAAGACTTCTTTGGTGTCTTGCCATTTTGCACATAGAAGTCCAGATGAGGTGCACTTGAACTCGGATTCGCGTCTTGTCAGTTTGTTACCAGAAAATTTAGGCATATTTTTTCTGTTTGCCATAACGGTGCCAACGGCTGGGAAAGAAATAGTGTCCAATAAATGCACAGATGTAAAAAAGCGATCGAAGCATAACACGACATCTTTTTCTGCGATTGAACTGGCTAATTTTGTCACAACTCGCTCTCCCAGCGTTCCAGAAGATTGTTCTATTTCTTTTCCATGGTATATGTTGAAGTCGTATGTGTAGCCGGAAAGAGCATCGCATCGAAGCCACATTTTGATGCCACGTTTGACAGGCTTGAGAGGCATATATTGCTTCAATGTGGAACGACCCTTGAACTTTGTCATTGATTCATCAATGCTTTGGTACACACTATCCTGTCTGCATTTCCGAAATGTGTTCTTCAAACATTCAACTAAATCATCAACATAGTAAGTTTTGCTACTATTCTGTGGCTTTTGTGGCTGAGCAAAATACATTTTCGAAGTAATGAAAGTGAATCGATCTCGTGTGATTGCTTCCTTCACAGACTGATTTCCAAGTGACTTATGGCACGACCAATAATCTTTTAGAGATGGAACTCGATTGTAGCACATCACAAACATGCACCCAACAATTGTTTTAATTTAACCAGCATTGGTTTCAGTTATTTTTACCTTCTTATTTATCGGTTGTTCGTTTTCGTAAATTTTGATACGTTCATTCGTACATTGGGCTATGTACATATAAACTGAACTTGGTAATAGTTTACTGAAAATTTCAATTATAGACGCATGGCGAGGTATGTGGTCTGCTATTGTGCAGTCTCGACGATTTTCAACAGTTGTTTTAGGTAAGAAACCCTCGTCAGGAGTACTCCAAACGAAGTTATTGCTAGCTGGCTCATTACAGACAAGT
This sequence comes from Dichetophora obliterata, assembly GCA_963920525.1. NCBI lineage: Eukaryota > Metazoa > Arthropoda > Insecta > Diptera > Sciomyzidae > Dichetophora > Dichetophora obliterata. The sequence continues at coordinate 174,034,538 of OY986439.1, forward strand.
ACTTCCTCGGCAGCCTCATTCACTTCTTCCTCTATGTCGTCTGCTGAATCTTCGTTGTCGCTGGAGCTAGAGACACGACTTGGTACAAACTCTTCAGAACTTCCTATAGAAAAATCGTCTAAGTCGCTAGCACTATCAGCTTCATCTTCCAAAATTTTACGAATATCTTCAGGATTCATTTGCTAGGAAAATAACAAGTTTTCTTCAAAACGTGGAATCACATGGACCACTGGTACATATGTGTACCACCATACCGGACGAACGGTACATATATGTACCACACACAAAAATAAGCACAAAACACATTTTTTTTTACATATTACTTACCTTGCACAATTGTAGAAAGTAATAAGAACTTCAATCTCTTTTATTCTCAATATTTTCAGAACTTTTATCACTCTATATCATATAAAAACTTTGCAAAAACTACCCACGTGCTTCACTTTGGCTGCGTCCCAACTCACTAAAAACAGATTTGTAAACACAAACAGGGGAAAAACATAACGGAACTTTTTGGAATGCATACAGAAAACCATGAAATATGATAAACGTACACATCATAACCCAGAAACATTGATTTAAAACTTTTACAGATGTTTAAACTTCAAGTGGTACACATATGTACCATCCGAGGCGAAAGGGTTAAAAAAAAAACATTTTCTCGTCTCCTTACCCCATACACAATTTTTGTCAAGAAACGAGCAGAAAAAAGGCAATAAAGTAGTCTAAAAACAGTTTCAAAATTGTCGTTTTGTAGGGGTTTTGGGGCAGCAGAGGGTGGGATTTCCATCAAACTACGCCAGTGGCAGCAATTGTATGTGTGCGTGAATAATCCCATTGGAAGAGTATGGCCATACAAACCTTCCACATTAGACTGGACACTCAGGGAACCCATAAAACATCTAATGACGAACTTTTAAGCTGGAATAATCCTATAGGAATATTCCTAATAGTTGGGCCGCGTAAACTTGACTAGGATCTCAAACAACCTAAAAAGTTCCAATGCCAAACAGGCCAAAATCACTCAATATTGTTGTTGTTGTTTTTAAAATTTTGCATTTTTGGATTATTGGTAATTGTTTTTGTAAAAATATTCAAAGTCGAAATTGACAAAACGGTACACTTCTAAGAAAAACGTTCATAACGACCAGGTTATTTAACGTAATCCCACCATTTTTTCGATTTAGTTTCAAAAATATTTACACTTAATTTTCCTGAATGACTGCATACTTGGATTTTTACAAATATTTTTTATGCAACGAAAAAACTACTTTATACAACAAAATGAAATGCAATTTTTTTCGAAAATTAAAAATCGCAACTTTGACAGTTTTTATCTAATTTTTATGTTTCGTTTAAAAGAAAAATTAATTGAAAAACGAAGTAAGTACTAGTCTTTCTCAAATTCACACTCAAAAAAAGTTTTAGCACTTTTTCCTCATCATATTTTATCAGATATCAGATTTTCAACTTGAAGTCGCTTGCGGCACGTTTAAATTTAAATATTTTTTTCTGAAAATTTTACATTTTATTTCTGTTTTGTGAAGGAACAGAACCCCAGTTCGTAATTAAAGATCAGATGGGAAAAATGTTTTCCAATTTATATATGGGCAACTCTAGTGCTTATATTGATTTGACAGAACGTTACGAGTAACAGAAATTTTGTTTCAGCAGCCGTAACCTACAGGGTAGAGTGCGTGGTGCCTCTAAGCTAAGCAACCACGGTAGCCCGAGTTCAATTCCCAACTCAGACAGAATGGTTTTTCAATATAATTAATTTTTCTGTTCGGTCGTCGTCACCTCTCTGCAGACAATGGCAAACCTCAGAGATTAAAAACTGCCATGTTAAGATTCTTAAGAATATAAGGCGTTCGGAGTCAGCATTAAGCTCGTAGGTCCAGTTCTCGATCATTTGTATTCAAACATTTAATAACACGCACAATACAATTAATCAATAGAAGCTCGGTCATAATCTTTTCAAGGGCTGAAATGGCCAATTTATTTTTTTATAATGGCTCTTTTCGTACGCTGAGTGTCCATTTGCGGGGAAAAAATGGCGAATATTACAAATTTTAGCAACTTAACCCAAAAAACTGTATTTCTCCTAAAGACGTCTCTTTGTCTCCTTTTATAGTAGATTCTAGCAAATCTTCCCTATTTCTAAAAAAATTAAAATTAAATCCTAACTACAGCTAAAGAATGGACACAAAAAAACTCATCGTTTGTGCTTGGTCGTTATTTGCGTAAAATTAACGGTAAATAAAAATATGTATATACTTCTTGTTGTTATTATTATTTCTGCATATATACTTGTTGTAATTTTTGAACATACTTTAAAATGTGTTCGTTGAAGTGTGAGCCTTCGAAAAAAATTGTGCGCAAAAAATCTTTAAATTGTCCGAAAAGTACGGTGACATATGTTTTAAAAACATATTTTAATGAGACCTTGTCATAGGAACGAAGACCTGGAAGTGGAAGAAAAAAAGGATTTGTGTTGCAGTCAAAGGTCAAGGAAGTTGTGACTTTATTCAGAAGAAATCCTGGACTTTCGTTACGAGATGCAGCAAAAAAGGTGCATATGTCAAAGGATTACGTTCAAAAAGAACGCAAAAGTGTTGGTTTACGATCGTATAAGAAAATTGTAGCACCGAAACGAAACGCAAATAAAATAAGATTGCTCAAACACTGGCACGAACATTATACAGTGAAGTCATCCATAAATTTAATTGTGTGGTTATGGACGACTAGACGTACGTAAAAGTGGACTTTAGCCAAATTCAAGGCACTGAGTTTTATACTGCATCGAAGAGAGAAGGAGTCGCTGGTGCATTTAAATTAAAAATGTTGAGCAAGTTTCCTAAAAAATATTTGGTTTGGCAAGCTATCTACCAAACTGCTATATTTATAACTACGGGCGCTATAAACCAAGAAATTTATGTAAAGGAGTGTTTGCAAATGCGTTTACTGCCAAAGACTCAGTTCTGTTTTGACCGGATTTGGCATCATGTCATTACAGTCATCTTGCCACAAACTGGTATGAAAGTGGCAAGACGGGGTACATTTTGTTCAGTGGGACCACAACCCACCGAACCAGGCCTGTAGCCAGGGTGGGCAAGGGGGGCAATGCCCCTCTACTACAACCGCTTGCCCCCTGGCCAAATCAGACAATGAAAACTTTAACTGAATAATTAATATGAATTTTGTTGATATATTTGTTTATTGCTTTAAAATTAGTTTAGTTTAAAATAACAAAAAATATATACATTCACCTTATTCATGACTTGAATATGTATATGAAATTTGTTTAACAAAAAATTTCAGACAAATTGTTACAATTTTTGAAATTTCTACTGGGTTGCAAACACTTGCTACCAAAAAATAAGATTTGAATTTTAGTAATTTTTTAACCCGCATCCATTGGAACTTGCTAGAAATGAAAAGCACGTTGTGCACCAATTTGATGCAGATACAAAAAGAATATATAATTCATTAAAATGTTTTTAAATTTCTTTTTATGCATGATGAATGATTATTAATTTTAAAATAAAAAAAAATTCAAATCTTAATTCTAGCAAAAATTTAAAGAAGCAAAAGATTTCAATCAAAACATGCATGTTTGTTCTTAATACATAAATCAGAATAAAAAATTTGCATCAATTTGATGCAAACGACGGATGCGGGTTAGTTCAATTTTTTATTTGTTTTACTTAAAAAATGTCTTATACATATGTTAGCCCATTTCGCTACACTTTCCTATATTTGTAGCCACTTTAAATAAATGTATGTTTACCTTCATTTTATTACAAAGTCCTGAATTAATTTTTTTATTATGTTTTATGTATTAATCTCACGTATAAAAAGATCTACATATCCATGTATATTGGGCCGGGTCGATTTGTGGGGACGCAAAAAAATCGCCCATTGCTCAGTGAAAAACGTATTTTAGGGATCAAAATAAGAAACTTTTGTTACAAACAAATGCTTGTGTGGGGAGTCCCCCAGAAGGGTTCCAGGGGGTGTGCCACTGGCATGGGTGGATCGGGCCTCCAAAGTTAGTGGGGGTCGGTCATACATTTGGACTCGATTGGGGCACTCTAAATGGGTCAAAGAGGGATTTTTCAAAATTTGACCCTACGGAAAAGTTGGGGCATTAGAATTCAATTTAGAGGTATAGCTCCTCGGGCAAAGTTTCTTATTTTGATCCATAGAATACGATTTTCACTGAGCAATGGGCGATTTTTAAATCGACCCGCCCTAATGTATCTATAGTAATAAAACTCATTTTCTGTTTGTTTGTTTGTTTGTTTGTTTGTTTGGCCTTTATACAAACCTAAACGGCTCAACGGATTTTGCTCAAACTAGGTATACATATTAAGTACATCCCAACTTAAAATGTTACATACTTAGTTTTTTCCACGCCCCCTCTGAAATTTTTCAACTAACGGTAATTTTGTTATTATAAAACTTTTTAGTATAGGAGATTTTTTTGTATTTAATTCTAAAAAAATTTTGTTATTTTGACATCAAAAACATTCACATATCTTCAAAATTGGAGAAATTTTCAGTATAACGACTTTTTCATAAAACATCGTTGCCTAAGAATGAGAAAAAAAACGACATGAAAATCAAAGTTTGGTCTTTCGATGCAAATATCTCCGCTGTCCATTAATATATTTCATTCAAATTTTTTTTGTTCAAAAGTTCAATAAAATCACTTCACAAAATTAGGTTGAACTGTACCGTTAAGTCAGTGTATATATGTTTTATGATTATGTCAAAAAAGGTCCAAAATATTGACTTTTTACTCAAAAAATGACTCAAAAATTGTTGTTGTTGTAAAAACGAAATCAATTAAAAATTGCACATCTGGCTACCTTTCATATGACATAGCATTTATTTGCAAAAATTCTTCCAGCTAAGCTCAAAAATTATTTTACTGTTTTTGTCATCAAAACAACAAGGGTACTCCCTTTGATTTTTTTCGCGAAATTTATTTTTTCCAAAATGTTGTTTTTATATTTTTGCAAAAAAGTCAAGTCTCAAAAATAATTTATGTGAAAAAATTACCCCAATATCTCTTTCCAATCAAAAGTAATGGCTAAAAATCTATTTTTCATACCAGACTATTAATAAAACTTAGTTTTGTGTTAAAATTCTCTATATAGTTTGAACGTCCCCATATATCTCTAAGAATGCAGTTGTGTGTCTAAAGTAATTACGAACATTTTGGATTATACAAAATTTTCTTTATAGTGATCATCTACTTATATTTTGCCTCCCCACCCTCCGCCCCCCTCCTGTTAAATTTGTTTTGTTGTGATGGCTCTATTTGTTCTCACTATTGTGTCACCGTTGTCAATTAGTTCTTTATCAATGGTACTTTAAATGTTGTATATATATCACAGTTTTATCGAAAAGATGACTGTGAATAAGAATGCTGTAAAAGTTAATATTTTCATGTAATCAGTTTAAGCTATATGGTGATATAAAAAAAAATATGCGCATCTGGTCAGCACAATTATTTCATTAGTTTTGATCTGTGCGTTAAATTTACAGATAGATGGCGCCACATGTGTAAGATGTGTGGGTACAAACTAAACGTACACCTTGCGTTGAATAGCTGAATTATGTTTTTGCAAAAGTTTCTTCAAATTTAACCCCACACGATTGGGATTACAGACAGGTGGCGCTATTTTCTGCTTACAGAAGAATATCTGATGTTCTTATGCAGCTAGTAGATAAGTTTTGCGAAATATTTTGCGAAAATGCTATTGCTACCAAACTTTTAAAAAGTAAAATAATGCAGTACTGCCAGTTTTTTTTAGAAATTTTAGTAGGTACAATCATTTTTAGCACAACGAATTTTCATAAAACATTGATAGCTAATAATGAGAAAAAAATTATATGAAAATCAAAGTATTTACTTTTAATGCCAATAACTCTGCTGTTTTTAATATATTTCATTAACATTTTTTTTTGTTAAAAAGTTCAATATGTTTTTTAATATAAATCTTTGTTTAGACGTTAAAATGTCCATATCTCAAGGACGCATTGAGTCCCATCATAATTTTTATTTTGTTGAAAAGGTAATTGTGCTTGCTTTAACATTGAGTAAATATAAAAACTCTTTTAATTTTTAAAATCTGTTTTTCGTAGCGCTTCTTTGAATTCAATTAGCTCACCGCAAGAGATGGAACCACCAACAACAAAAATTTTCCTCAACTTTTTTGGATCAATGTTCGTTCAATTACCTAGCAAACGGTGAATAAATAAAATTAAATAAAATAAAATTCAACATGTTTTTCATTATTCCCGATTTTAAAAAACATTTAATCGAGAAGTGTATGTTAAAATGTTTATATAAATGACTCTCGAGTAACACCGGGTATATCAGCTAGTATATTATAAAATTAACGGTTTTTTAATAAATATGTGTAATGTATTCATTTCACACGTTAAAAAATTGTTTTTTTTTTTTATTTAAATGAAAAAACAAAAAAATTTCCCCCCAAGATTCATGCCTGCCCCCTCTGTCTTCTTGGTCTGGCTGCAGGCCTGCGCCGAACTGTCCACAATTGCGACCGCTTGAAAAATACTAGGGAAATGTTAAAAGATAATTGTTGAAAATGAAAAAAGACATTAAAAATGAGCGCCAGTTTAAAAGTGATTGGCAGAAAGCAGCAAGTACCGTTTAGATAATAGATAAATAAGTAGAAACCAGAAAAAAAACTGATGTCCATCGTCTTATGAAAGGAATCAACTCTAAGTTACGCCATTTTCTTTATAATAAAGAGAATTGATATTTGTTTAATACTTTAATGAAGTGCTCTTAATAAAGTACAAAATAAAATAAAAAATTTATAAATATACTTTGTATATTTTTTTTTGTTATAACTATTTTCGATTGACCATAATTTTTCGTGTCCGTACTTTAGTCTAGCTATAATATTAAACAAAAAAGTAGAATCTCTTCTTCTTCAAACACATTACTGAATGTTTGTTTTTGAGTTGCATTTTCAGACTTGCATAAGATACCACTTACAGTTCTGCATTACAATAGGATGACTGATAAGCTTTTTAAAGTTAACATGAAAATAATATGCGATTTGTATATTTAAGTTTGTGTAATCAATTTTTACGTCAGTTTGTATATTCGTTTTTATGCAGTTATATTTAATGTTGAGTAAAAAAAGCTGTAAAGTGCAGTAAAGTCAACATTTTACAAAAATATCAAAAGCTGCATTAAAAAAAAAACATTAAAACACACGATGCTTTAAAAAAACACCATACATCATGCTCGCATACATTGGTTGGATGATGTGTGTCGATGCATTGGACCTTATTAACTGCATAAATTTAAATGCATTTTCCACTTAAGGAACATCAACACCAACTGGCGTTGAGTGGGAAAGTGTTCCTTCAATGTTAACATTTCCAATTTTTATATAGTTTTTTCTTATATAAATATATAGAATACTTTGCTCATGCTGGCAGGCACTGTTTCGGATTTCAGTTTGTAGCATCAAATTTAAATTTCATGTTTGTGTGAAAACGACAATGTTTGTGTGAGCGTTTGTCTGGATATGAGTGTGTGTGTTTTAGTATGTGAAAGTGCATTTGTTTGCGAGTGTGTCAATTTTAGCCTTCAATTTTACATTCCCATCATAATAACATTATTTGATTATGTTGTTGTACAAATATTAATGCTGTTGTTGTTAACTTTGTTTACCAGCTCGTGCAACTATTTTAATTGCATTATTTCAGCACTTTATTTGACAAGGCATAGTTTTTATATGTATATATATATATTTTTTTTTTTTCTATTTTGAGTGTTTTTGTTGCTGTATTTTAGCAAAGCAAACATTTGAATCCTCTTTGAAAAACATCCTAAATTTAATGCTATTAAAATGCAACAATTATGTCTATTACGTTGTTGATGATGATGTTAATGTTGATGGTGATTTAATTATTACAATTTGTGTAAATTTACTCTCTTATTAACAGAGCCTAATAATTGACAGGCGTTGAAATTATTTCCAACATTTAATTAAAATTTAACCGCAAGTATGTTTGTTTTGAAAATGCTACGCAATCAAAAAAAGCCAAAAGCAATCAAGTCATTATATATCATTTGTAGTCATATATGTATGTAAAATACATACAAACATTCTATCTAGCAGTAGTAGTTTTCTATCTGTAAACATTATTGTAAATGAAATTAAGAAATCAATTAATTATTACATTGTCCAAAAGACAGAGCAGATCCGCCTTTATTTAAGGAACCATTAATCAAATTGAATTAATGTTTTCTGCCCAATAATTACTAGTTTAACGAATTTTTTTCGAAAATAAACATTGGCATATTAGGAGCTAAAAGAAATTCTTAAAAAAACTGCTTTTAAAACCCTTCTCTATTTTTTTAATTGTATAAAATTAAGAGTTCCTACTAACATTTTTTTGAGGTGAATTAATGCACTTTATCCCAGTTTTGGGGGATCGGGGAATAAATCCTTTTTTTTAAACTTCGACCTCTAAAGTTATGGAGAGAATAATGTCTGTTTTTGTGGAAATTTTAAAAAAATCGTGGGTAGTTCGATTTGGTAGGAAAAATCACGTAACAGCGAGATTGCTGTCTGCATGCGTGCGAGTATCAAGCAGACTATAACCCAGTGGGGAAATGAGAAGTCATTACTGCCATAACTAGCTCAGTAACTAATTGTCCTGTCAGCACATGTCATTACGACTTCGCTTACAATTTATAAATAAATTATGTCAAACTAAATTCCCCGTAACAACAGCCTTACAAACCTTACTTCCTCACTTACTATTTGAAAATAAATAACCTAAGCTGTAATGCCTGATAATTAAGCAACAAAAATACATTTTATTTTTGTTATGTCAGTGCATATTTTCAAACTTAAAACATGTTGTTTGTCTCCTCAAACAAAAACAACAACAAATTAGAGAATACAAAAATGCGCATTCAATTATTGCTCTGTTTTGAGACCAGTTTCGATGCGTAAAGTATAATTTCTAGATCTTTAATGCTCAAAGTGATTTCTATGCGTTCGGTTGATCGAGTAAATATTATAAAGTTCAATAAAACCAAACAGTTACACAAAAATAAATACGGTAAGTATTATTGGAAATCTATATAACAATTATTTTTATATCCTTTTATAAAAAAAAATAATTATATGTATATTTACTAATATAATAAGGGCATAGGCAAAAGAAATTTTAGCTCGGCTATTTAAAAAAGGAAAATATATTTTAAGGCTAAGAAAAATAAATTTAACTCCGACAGACATTAGTAATTCTTCAGAAGTTTCTGAAAGTTTAGGAATTGTAGTAAGCAAAGATAATATAAAAAAAAATTGCAAATTAACCATTAAAGACAGTTCAGGGATCTCAAAAAAGGAGTCCAAATGCTCTGTTGTAAGAAATTGCTTCAAGTTTTCTGGGTGGATATATATTACTATTTTTTTCAACGTGCAAGCTTATTTTCTTCAAAAATAAATGCATTAACAAAAAATGCTTCATTAAAATAAGAGTTTAATGAGTTTTTTTTTTTTTTTTTTTATTATATATTTTAAAGTTTGTAATTTTTTAATACAAAAATGAATTTTTGGATTTTTTTAAGTATTTTAAAGTTTTTGTATTATACTTTTATTTTTTTAAAATTTTTTGATTTAATTCGATATGTTTATAGGCATAATTTATTAATAAAAAATTAATTTCAACTGAAACAAAGCAACGAGTACTTTTTTTAGCAGTAATAAAGCTAAGTAATTACTCTTTGAGTTATAAGTTATACTGGAGGTAATGAGTTACATTCTGACTTACAAGTAATACGAGGGGTAATTAGTTACCATCTGACTTATAAGTAATACTAGAGGTAAGTATTTGACCTCTTACTTATGGATAATGGAGGTGGTAAGTAGTTTACCTCTAGCTTATGGGTAATGCCGGTGGTAACTAGTAATACTCTGACTTATTGGTAATACTGGATGTAATTAGTTCATCTGGATGTAAGCACCACACATTACCGCCTATGACAAGCCCATGTTAAAATAATGCCTTATTTGTAGGTGTTGTAATCCAGCAGGGAACTACCTCTAAGTACCAAGTAATCATTACATAATTAATTCAGAAATGATTACCTTCCCCTACTGGGAAGCTAGTAGGCAAGTGCGCAGCTCTCTGTTTCTCTCTCTCTCTCTCTGTGTGTCTCCGTTTCTGAAAAGTAGAAATTTCCTTAAAACGCATTTGTTATTTATATTTGTGTGCTTATTTTTAATCATTCTTTATTGCAATTAATATCGTTTCTTTTCTGAAAAAAATTTTGACCTGACATAATGCAGAGTTTTTAGATTCTGAATTTAGAGAATTTTGACTTCTTTTGAGCTAAGGAAAGAACGGAAAAATTTAGGAACTTTTAACAAATATTCATTAATCAATTCAGTTTTATTAAAACTAACCACTTAAATCAAAAATATATTGGATTCAATTACAGAAATTTTTCAAAATTGCAACTTTTTGCTTCTCACAATTGTCAAAACACAAAATGATAATGTCAAATTTTTTTTTTTTTTGTTTTTGTGTTGGTGTTACTAGAGAGCAGAATCCAGAACCGTCAAATTTCACAGTTCAGATAATTCTGCATTTGTTGTACTTTTGCAGTCAATTTTCGAGAAAACATTTGAGGTCACGATTTATTTGGATGTCAACATGTGTGAGCAGCACATGTGTGTAATACAGTCTAATCTGATGTTAGAATTTCAAAAGTGCTTTCGACATTTGGACCATGAAAATGTGTTTTTTGTTTTACAGTCTTTGTATATAAGCTGGCAGTTTTCAGGGGTCACTGATTTCGAACCTGATGTAAAAATTTCAAAAAGTTTTTGACACTAAGGTAGACTCTAAAAATGTGTTTTTTTTTTTTTTGCTTTATAATTTTTTGCTTTTGTGTATGTGCTGGCAGTATTAAAGGTGGCTAATTTCGAATCTTATGTTAGAATTTTAAGAAAATTGTTGACACTAGGGTGGACCCTAAAAACCTGTTTTTGTTTTATACTCTTTGTAGATGCGCTGGTCACTGTTTTCGGGTTTGATGAAAGATGTGATGTAAAAATGTATTATTTTGTTTTATACTCTTACGTAAGTCCAGTTTTTAATTCAAAGTTTCCATAAATTCAAGATCCATACGAGGAACATGATGACTTTTCAATGCTCAACGCCTTGTTGCGTCATGAAACAAACAACGCTAGCAACGGTAACTGCCTACTTGCATCTCTCATGAGAATTTTACATCTTTATTTTCAATAAATAAATCCATTTTCCTAAAATATTAAATTAAACATTTTGATTTGATTGATCATTCACATTATTTGCCTTGAAAAAATTATGTAAATTAAAAAATAGTACCAAAAATAAATATATACAAATTTTATTTCGGATTACATGCGGAGTTAAAGAAAAAGCGTAATGGACTTCGTTTCTGACGGCGGTCCCAATATTCTATGCATTTGTACGTTGCAATATTTATTGAAATTATTGATGTAAAAAAACACATTACTTCTTGTTAGAATCCAATTTAATGTATCCAATAACTGAATTCTCGCTCAAAGAAATCTGATAACATCAAATCGAGCATTTATTTAAATTTTCTTTAAAAATAGATCAGATCTACTGGAATGTGAATTAAAATCAGCAAAAGAGATGCAGTTTAAAAAAAATACATTTTTATGATTTGAATTAGAGAGTGGCGCGTGCCATGAATTCAGTCGTGAATTAGTGTGTCACGATGAATCACGTCGTGATCTTGAGCGAATCCATCCAAAAATAACGAAATAGTTAAGAGCGTGCATGATTGAATTTTCCTCGTGCGTGAGCGTGTGTGACTTAATTTTTTGAACCTGTGCAAAATTTAGCAATGATTTTGTCTTACGAGTTTTCTACCAATTGCATACAAAATGCAACAACCAACTTCGATTTCTTTAATTATTTCGGGAAACGTCAGCGTCTACTGGAAGCAAATTAAACCTCAAAGAGAAAAGATTCAGACTGCTGTATAAAAATTTTGATAGATTACTTTTGACGTAGAATTATGTCTTACAGCGCGGTTTGTATGGGGGTAATTTTCACAAATTTTTTCAAACACATTTAAGAAGTTTAGTTGACACTTGGGGGTATACCTACAGCCTTTAATATCCATCGTATAAAGTATAAATTATTGCCAAAATATCAGTTAGAGTACGAATAAAAGGAATATCTAATTTTGGACTTTGTCACTTATTTAATCAAGTCACAAAACTGCAAAAGCTAAGAAGAAAAAAGTTCTTATGAGAAAAACACAAGCTGCTTGAGTAGCTGCTTCAGTAAGTGCTTATGCTGTTGTTGTTGTTCGTTTGGTTCGCTATCGTGTCGTTTGTTGTTTTGCTGCTATTGTTGTGGTTGTTGTTATTAATATATGTGTAAAATGTACATATATTAACAGAAATTAGATGCTTTTGTTTTTGTAGTTCGTTATTGGTTTTGTTTATTTTTAGAAAGACAAATACAATAGAGAATACAAATGCTTATAGCTATAGAGGCATTATGTATGTATTATTACTATGCCGGCTTGCGCATGCGTTACTAAGAATGCGTTGTTCTTTGAAAATCTATTTGTTTTTGAAATACCATAATAAATTCGTATTATTTCTGCTATGCACTATATTTTTTTCCTTATTGAACGGGGGTTACACGAGACAGTACTGTTAAGACAGTGAAAAATACGTATTAGTTGTCAAACTTTGTATCTGTCCAGACAGTTGGTAAAGCAGTTGGCAAGACAGTAGAGAAAATACAATAGTAAAAAAATTTATATTTTATGAAAAATTTTTTGTTAAAACTACGAACACTCCAAAGTATTGCAAATTTCCAATTAATTCTATTAAATTATATCATCTTCTATTATTTGATATGCTTAATATCATTCTACTGTCCTAGATACTGTCCCGCCAACTGTCTACAAAAAAGTTAAGACAGTAGCAGACAGCTGCAAAAGTGAGTGTGTGTGGATAAAAATTTGTGAATGTGTTGCGACTGTCTTAACAGTACTGTCTCGTGAAACCCCGTGTTAGAAATATATTTTGTTAACTAAAATATTAATTTTAAATTAATTTTAAAATATACAAATATTATGTCCTTATTTTTGGACGTAATTTTTTTTTTTGCGCATACCCGCTAAAAAGTTTCGAAATAATCTAAGAAAAATATTTTGATATAAGAATGGTGACTTGCTATTTAGTTCAGTGTTATAAGTATGTGCAATTTTTGGTCAATATTGGTATAAGTTTCATATCATGACATAATATTGTTACGAGAGCTTTGATTATTATATCATGACGCTGATTTAATATTAATGAATTTAGTCTCCAACTGATGATTTGAATTTGACACTCAATATGCTATGTCACTCCAATATGTCACTCCAATATGATGTCACTCCATCTGGTGTTAGCTTTTCTGGTGTTAGCTTTTAAATTTTCTTTGCGTTTACATTCCTTTCACAAAAATGAGCTTTCATATATGTTATATATGTCTATCGAAAAAGGTGATTCCCCTTTTTTCTCGCGAGGTCAAGTTCGATGTTAGACAAAGCGCAAATCTAGTAAATAGAGAATGTGTAATTTTTTGGTAGAAAGCAAGAAATCCTACGAAAGCAATTCCGAACTGTGTCAAGAAGCTTTTAGATAAATATACACTTTGGAAAAATTTGCAAAAAAATTTTAAAAAAAGTCTCGATATTTATAGGACCCGTGAAAATGATTTTGAAAGTGATCTTGATAACTTACTTGATATTGCTCATATTGATGCCCTTGAAATTATAAAAATAGAAGAGGATAAAGCATTTTTGAAACTACGGAGAGAGCCGGGTAGACTGGGTTGCTTTGCTGGCATAGACAACAAGTTGGCAGACAAAGAAGAAAGATCCAGACAAAGATTATTACACGAAGAAACAAGAAAATTAAGGCAACACGCATTTTTGAGAGTTGCATCGACTTCTACATCAAATGTTGAATACAGACAAGTTTCAGACGAGGACGAAATAATTAATTCTGATACCGAGACAAGCACAAGTTTGCAGAGTAACAGTTCAAAAAGAGGATAACACCCAAGGTAGTCTGATAACATCCAAGGTAGTCGCAGTTTTAGACCAGCTAAGTATAAGAGATTCCGTGTATATTATTGAGGCTATCCTAGAGGCACTGGATCTGAGATGCGATGAATTTTCAATAAATAAATCTTCAATTCAACGAATTCGTACACAAATGAGAAAATCCCGGGCAGAAACAATAAAAAGTGACTTTAAGAACAATCCATTACAATGAACAGTCCATTTAAGTACCTGAACATTCCTGAAATTTAAGAACAGTCCATTGGGATGGCAAACTTTTACCCGGCTTAGACGTAAGAAGCTCAAAAGAGGAGCGGCTGCCAATTACAATTTCTTACAGTGACAAGGAACAACTTCTTGCAGTACCAAAATTGGAGAGTTCATCTGGTAAACACCAAGAAAAAGCTATTGCTGGAACCTCATTGACAAGGTGCAAATAATGTGTTGTGATACAACATCAACGAACACTGGCCATTTTAATGGTGCTTGTGCTCTTTTGGAGCAAAGTTTAGGCAAAGTCCTGGCGCTTTTCACTTGTCGTCATCATATTTATGAGCTAGTGCTTAAAAATGTATTTGAAGCCAAGATTAAGCAAAATGTTCAATCTCCAGAAATACCAATTTTTAAAACAATTAGAGACAATTGGAAAAATTTCGATTCAAATAAGATTGAACCATACATCGATTTTGTTAGAAAGCACATTCTTGATGAACAAATTTTATCCATCTTAAGTTTTTATAAAGCAGCACTAAAAAAACTCTTATAAGGGAAGATTATCGTGAATTAATCGAACTATGCGTTGTTTTTTTGAATGGCGGTCCAGAAAAGAAAATAAAAATCAAGCCCCCGGAGCCTTACACCAAGCACGATGGAAGGCTAGAGCGATTTATTCATTAAAAATATATTTGCTCCAGTCCCAGGTCAACATAGATGCAAATGATAAAAGTGCTCTGCAGAACATTTGCTTATTTCTTGCGATAATTTACGTAAAGCCATGGCTCGAGTTTACAGAAGCTGTAAAAGCACCTTATCAGGGTTTGGGTTTTTTGAAAGCAGTCAAAGACTACAATGAAATAGACGAAACAATTTCGAATGCTGCTGTAAGTAAGTTTTGTAAGCATTTATGGTATTTAAGTGAAGAGCCAGTCATTTTATCACTTTTTGATGACGAAGTGGATGATAAAACAAAAAAATATATGCTTGTTAACTTAAAAAGGGGACAAATATCGGATTTTAACGAACGATATATTCCAACGAGCGATGAAACGTCAGAATCGTTGTTTGGTGAGTCACATTTATTTTTTTTAAAATTTTACCTTTGTGTTAAATAATATTTTTTGAAAAACTAACACTGGATGTTTATATAACAACTTTTAATATAACCTTTCTTTATTTCAACTAAAACACTGGATAGTTTTGTATTAAATAAGAGCAAAGTATTTCTTGATAGATTACAGATCGATGATAGCTTTCTTCGCACAAATGTGGCGTCTTGTATAAATAAAGCTGCATTTCTAGAAACCAAAACAAAAGTAAATCTTTTACGAGTGGTTAATGATGCTGCTGAAAGAGCAATCAAATTTGTCCAAGATTTTCACGGACTTATTACTGCAGCTAAAGAGCAAAAACAGATTTTGTTGCGCTGTGTTGAGCAACACGGAAACTTCTTTCCAGACTGCAGAAAAAATATTATATAACAGTTTTGCCCAAAGTCCTCCAGGTTTTTTTTATGGGCCCCCAAAGATGTGGGGCCCCGGTGTCATTTTTGCAAAAAAATTATCATTTTCTCAAGCTCATATCTTGCAAACCGTTCGGAATTTTGGTATACTCTCTGAGGCAAAGTTGTAGCTCTTGTCAGAAAGAGCTTGTTCATATATTGTGAATATATAAAATAAAAAAAAACTTCATCTTCAAGGTCAAAATCGCAAAAAACTTTAAAAAATTAAATTTTTTTACCCTTTTCCCCCTGTTCAGGTCCATAGGTAGCAAACCGTTCAAAATTCAAGGAAATAATCAACTACAAAAATTAACCTAAGATCTCAATAAGCAACTTTCTAGAACATAAAAACTTCCTAGGAATGATTCTTAACACCGTTTAGGTAGCCGCAAATGTGAAAAATTTCCCGACATTTTTTTAATTTCATTTGTTTTTCTTTACTTCACATTGAGATACTATAAATCCTTCTCCCGTAAGTGAAAAGGCATGTTGCAGGTTTCATTGTTATACTATTACTGATTTTATTAATCTTAGTACTTAGGTGGTATGGGTTAGCATTTAGAGTTAGAGTTAACATTTAGAGTTAGCATAGATATTTAGTAATAATGATTCAGTGTCGTAGGGATTAGTAGTCTCAGCAGGGATGGCACTACAATACTATGCTATCTATTACAAAAATTATAAAAAAAAATATTCGTATTATGTTTATAATGTTGATGGTCCTGGACTTGCAAATCGCACTCTCTTAAGTTGTGGATCCAAATCGTCGTCCGAATCGTAGACGTAGAGCCGTTATGTGAGCCCTAGAGTTCACATTACCATGTGTGATTTTTCTTTGCTTTAAAACCGCTATCAAAAATATGGCAAGTCCCAATATAGCCGTAATGAAATCCATTTTCTTTTGTGTTATTAGTTGTGGTCCATCTCTTCCCTGTTAGGGTTCATCATCGGTTGAAATGGATTTTCATAAGTAACACCTCTTCATAAGTAAAGCTCTAGTCATTCCTGTACATTCTGTTCTACGATCTGGAGTTGGCGGCCTTGGTGATACAAAATTTTCAGGTGCAAGCACTGGTAGTGTGGCTGCAACAGTTGCTTTATAACTTTTGTTCCTCTCAGCATATCGATTTAGACCACATGTGTAATTTACGCATGCATAGCAACTGGTTTCATCATGATCACCTGGGAGATTAATCCAGTTAACCGGCTTACAATACTTCATACTATGGGTTGACATTTAGAGTTAGGGTTGTAACAAAGAGTAGTTGCATAGATATTTAGTAATAATGATTCAGTGTTGTAGGGATAAGTAGTCTCAGCAGGGATGGCACTACAATACTATGCTATCTATTACAAAAATTATAAAAAAAATGTCCGTATTATGTTTATAATGTTGATGGCCCTGGACTTGCAAATCGCACTCACTTAAGTTGTGGATCCAAATCGTCGTCCGAATCGTAGACGTAGAGCCGTAATGTGACCCGTAAAGTTCACATTACCATGTGTGAGTTTTCTTTGCTTTAAAACCACTGTCAAAAATATGGCAAGTCGCTGCGATAGTCCCAATATAGCCATAATGAAATCCATTTCCATTTGTGTTATTAGTTGTGGTCCATCTCTTCCCTGTTGGGGCTCATAATCGGTATCAGATGGATCTTCATAAGTAACACCACTTGCTCTAGTCATTCCAGTACATTCTGTACTGCGATCTGGAGTTGGCGGCCTTGGTGATACAAAATTTTCAGGTGCAAGCACTGGTAGTGTGGCTGTTACAGTTGCTTTATAAATTTTGTTCCTCTCAGCATATCGATTTAGACCACATGTGTAATTTACGCATAAATAGCAACTGGTTTCATCATGATCACCTGGGAGTTTAATCCAGTTTACCGGCTTACAATACTTCATACTATGTTTGCCTCCACTCAACCATGCCATGAGATTGTTATAACATTGGCGACATACTGTATTAGGTGTATAATTTTCACCGGTCAAGTCTACTTCATCGAAAAACAACTTATATGCTTTCTTGAACTGACTAGTTAAAAGATTCTTTTCCTTTTGCAATGTTGTAGAACTTTTTTTTCTGATTTGATGACCGCAAACGTAGCAAAATAAATGAATATTTTCACACTGCATATTGAAATTGTCAGTTGCCAATGTTGTGTGCGAATTATGCTGTAGCACTTTCACTTTTTTTACTTTCACTTTATAACTTTCACCGCTGAGCTCTCGTTGACGACGCGCTGTGTAATGCCTCGATGTGAGCGTCGTGTCGCTTTTATATTGTGTGCTGCGTCCCTTCTTTTTTTTTTTGGGATTCGCCCGGAGGTATGAAATCTTCCAAAGATACGTATACCCGTCCTATACGCATGCACGATTTACATTCTAGATCCTGCCTGAATCAGCCGGGACAGACAGAATGTACCTACGTTTTCCACCAAGCATATTAATTGGCTTTTCAGCGGAATTTAAAAATGGAATATATATAAAACGCGTATTTAAATAAACTTGATTCTATATAAATAAGCAACATCGAATTAAATAATAGTAATTGTCAATTTAAGGTACCCGAAAAACAATCCTGATTTCAAAAACAATCCAAAACACTAAACTCATTTTAACTGGTTTGCGGCCATTGTCCAACCCAAGGAACTACGTGGAAAAGAGATAAATCTAATATCCGCCAAATCAAAATCCCAATTAGTTGGATATGCATTTGGGCCAACGCAGGCATAAACTTGTGTGGAAAAAAGATATACTCTGGCACACCAATCCAGGTGATAGTGTGAGTTCAGTCTAATTTCAAATCAGGAAACCACGTGAGCACGTAAATCACAATTCGATTTAAAATTAAAATATTGAATAATTAAAAAGTACGTTTTAAAAACGAATCATAATTGATGGTGCTTACTTTATAAAACATAATATCGAGACAAAAAGGAGAAACAGAACAATCTCAATTACTAATATTACATTGTTATAAAACTGCGTTAGGTATAATAGGATGAAGTTAAATTGATTTAATTATTTAAATGTAATATAATTTTCCGTTTTAAGACGTCTAACGAATCAAAAAAATTAATCATGTTGAAGCTATCATTGAAATCACTGCACATACCTTGTTGCGTGTGCTGATCTTACTGCATTGCCTGTGCTGCTGCATTGCGGTGATACCTAAGCGCTACCTAAACGGTGTTAGCCCTTGGACAAACACATGGTTCTGGCCAGGCATATTTCATTTTTGAGCGTTAATTAAACATACAAGACATTAAACATGACAAGAGCCACAATGTGAATTCAATGCAGATGTTTGCTTGAAGGTAGTTTTTTGATAGAAGTTTTTTTGATTTTATATTTTCACAATTTCATCTATAGACAGGAGCTAATATGTGTTTCCAGGTATTTTTTTATATTTTGGGTTGTTTTTATGTGAATTCAATGCAGATGTTTGCTTCCAGGCAGTTGTTTGACAGTTTGGGCACGGGAACTCACCACCAGCTTGATAATTTTTATTAGAATACACTTACTATCAGTGAAGGTACAGTGCACTCACACACTCGGCCTCCTGACTGACAATTATTTACGTTCAAAGTTTTGAAATCAACTTTTTTTTTAAGAAATCGCTTTTTTTCTTACACTTCAATTGTTTTTTTTTTTACTAGGGTTGTTTTTTGAGAAAACCAGATTTTTATTAAAAAAGTGAGGTTAAAAAAAATTTTTTTTTAATTTGCCCCAATGAGTTAATAAAAATTAACATATTTATATACAGATTTATAGCGTTTTCAAAGGTCTTCTCAACGATACCCATCTCAACTAGATTGGATAAGAAATGGGTGAGGTATAAGAGTATTTTTTTATATACTCAAGCTATAAAGGCCTATATCTCAAGAAGTTGGATCGGCCTCCTTAAAACAACTTTGGCTTTGGTTGTAAGCCTTACCAGGCCAAAGAAAATTGGCGCATTTTTCATAAAGTAAATTTGTTCGTAAAAGCGAAAATAAAAAACGCTTTTTGGGCCATTTTTCGCTCATTTTTTAAAGTTTTTTGCGATTTTGACCTTGAAGATAAAGTTTTTTATTTTATATGTTCACAATATATGAACAAGCTCTTTATGACAAGAGCTACAACTTTGCCTCAGAGAGTATATCAAAATTCCGAACGGTTTGCAAGATATGAGCTTGAGAAAATGATCATTTTTTTGCAAAAATGACACCGAGGCCCCACATCTTTGGGGGACCATAAAAAAAACCTGGAGCACTTTGGGCAAAACTCGGAGACAGGGTCTTTTTTTTATCTTTTATCACGTAGTGATGTCCGTATATGGTTATTTTGCCATGACTTAAAAAATCAAACACTAAATAATTACAATTTTTTCATTAATTAAACATAACTTTGAATTACATTTAGTTTTAACAACCATAAAAAATGAACAAGAACAACATATTTATCACTAAAAATATTAAACGAAAACTTTTTAAAAAGCAAAACAAATTTTTGGGAACTTTTTAGATCAGGTAAGTTTGAAGCAGTGAATGAAGTGGCGGCCGTAGCCTAGTGGGTAGCATGCGTGTCCCCTAAGCTAAAGTACCGCCGTAGCCCGGGTTCAATTCCAGCTCAGACAGAAAGTTTTTTCAATTTAATTCATTTTTCTGTTCGGTCGTCACCTCTCTGCAGATAATGGCAAACCTCAGAGAGTAAAAATTGCCATGTAAAGCTTTTTGAGAACATTCGGAGTCGACATAAAACACGCAGGTCCAGTAGTTCTCGGTCATTTGTGATCAAAATATTTGATAGCACGCACAACACAATTGATCAATAGAAGCTAGGTCAAAGTTCTTCAAGGTCTGAAATGGCCAGTTTATTTTTTTTTAAGTTTGAAGAAGGCAACAACAAAAACAAATTTGTTTTTGAATAATTTTTATTAGGAAAATTAAATGCTTTAAAATAGTTTTGAAAAATATAAACTAAAAAAAGCAACATTTTTCTGTATTTTTGTATAAAAAGGAATTCTACGTCCATACTTACGATACTATCGAAACTGTGTCTTTTTTTAAATAAAAACTTTATGTAAAATAATACTTTCAAATTAGAAATTTTATTAATTAAAATTCAATAGATTTTAAATGTATTTTAATTTTTAAAAATGCTTAATTTCAACTCAAATGATGGTCTACGGTTTCCATCTAAACATTAATAATTTTCCTACGATCTTATAAATGTATTCATATAATTTTAATATATAAGATGTATATATATAAGAAATGGCTTGAATTTACGTTTTTTATTTTAAAATAACTAAATACACTTTTATTAAAAACTTTTAAGCGTGCCTAGTAATTTTTATCGTAGCTTGCGTGATTAGAAGAAAATACATCGTGAGCAGGTGCAATCGTGAGTCAAAGAAGTAATCATGACCGTGCGTGATTCAAAAAAACACATCGTGAGCGTGCGTGGTCGCTACTCAAAATTACTCACGCGCCAATCTTGACTTTGAATTGTTTAAATTTCTAGTAGTTTTAATATGTTCCCTGCAAATGGGCTTCTGCATAAAAAAATGATGGTTTGTGACTTAGATAAGATAAAAAATTTCAAAATTTACTCAAAAAAATATTTTGAAGAAACAAAATAATGCAGTTTATCGACATGAATACATCTGCGCAGAACAATTAAACTAAAAAAAAATCAGAACGTATCTATCTCATTACTTTTGAAACTTCGGTAGCAGCATTTTTTCTAATAACCAAATCTAATTTGGACTAATTAAAATTTTTAAAACTATTACAAAAAATTAGTTTCACAGCTTAATGGCGCTATAGGCAAAACATTATACAAATCGTATTTATTTGTTAAACTACTTTGCATAGTGCCATTGTGAACTGTTATGTTATGCAATCTATAAACAACAACATTTTGCCGCTAGATGGCGTTATGAGCATAGGCAAAACTAATTCACGGTAGCTTTTTCGATGAAAACAAGATGGGAAATCGTTTATAAAAAGTAGAAACAGAAGAGGCCCAAGATGACTTCCTTGAGGTACTCCTAAAGTAACAGGAAACTCGTGTGATTTCTTGAGCTTAAAAAGAACAGATTGTGTTCTATTGCTTAAGTAAGATTCAATCCACTTTACCAACGGTATGGGAAATCCAACAAGATGTAATTTTAAGATCAGTAGTTTGTGATTTACAACGTCAAAAGCTTTGCTAAAATCCGTGTAAATAACATCAGTCTGCATGCCTTTTCCAAAGTTTTCTATAGTTTTTGATGTAAATTCGAGAAGGTTAGTAACAGTAGATTTTCCAGAAAGGAACCCATGTTGGAAAGGAGACATTAAAGATTTAACGCTATGCGATAGTCGTGATGTAACAATTGCCTCTAAAAGTTTAGGCAAAGCGCTCAATTTTGCGATGCCACGGTAGTTTTCAATTAAAGACCTATTTCCGAATTTATGCAACGGAATGATAAATGAATGCTTCCAGGCTGCAGGAAAATAGCAGTATTTTAATGATGAAGTAAATAGTAAAGAGATTGGAGTTACTAATTCTTCACAGCAGTATTTTAATATACATGAAGGTATGTTATCAGGACCACCTCTATATGATGTTTTAATATTTTTTAAAAATGATAAGACTGTGTTTGTGTCAATTATTGGGAAATATATATCCCCATATTGAATATTGAAAGGATAACTTAAATAATCATAGGACGATGATGAATAAGTCGACTTGAAAAAGTCAGCAAAAAGATTGCAAATACTATTATCATTATCAGACTCAACCGAATTATACTTCATAAAAGAAGGATAGGAATCAATCTTGCGTTTTGTGTTAACAAAGTTCCAGAAGGATTTAGCATCAGATTTGATGTTTAATTTTACTTTTGTTAAGTAGGTATTATAGGATTGTTTGCATAACTGTTGATAACTGTATTTAATCGAGGTATAGCATCCAAAATCGCATATGTTATGTGTTTTTTTATATTTTTTATAGTATTTAGATTTAAAATTCATGAATTCAAATTCCAATTCAAGATATGTGAATGTTATTCACCATTCAGCTGATTTTACGTGCTGAGAGTAAAGACAGACCGACGGACAAAAAATTATATTTTTTAGTCCACATCCTTTAAAATGTTCAGCGCAAAAAGTATTTCAAAAAAATATTCAATATACAGATCTTTTTACAGTTCTATGATATCTATGTTTAGATGAGGGTACACCGTGTCGTATGATTAACATTTAATTTGATTTTAATTTGTTTTAGTTGTAAAATTAAGTATAAACTCTTAATATAGCTCAATTTTATTCAAACTTTGACATAACAATTTTTTTAAGCGCTATAAATAATTTTTGTTTTGGAATAAAACCATCTCTTTAAAGTTTTTTAGCTTCTTTGTCAATAGTTAAAATCAGGGTGCGGAGAACGTTTGAAATACGATTGTTCTCAATTATCGTTCTCCTCATATAAAATTATTCTCGCAAGTTATCACGAACGAATGGGGAACTCTCTGCTGGCGTCGTATTTTTTTATTACTGAAAAATTTGTCTGTTTTAAACTTATTCAATCGAATTTTTCACAAAAAATGATAAGCAACGAACGTTCGTTTTTAATTTTTCATAAAAATTAATCGTTCAAAGAAAAATTCAGGAACGTTCGTTTCCTAAAAAATATAATGTTCCTACTATCAGCATTCACATCGTCGAGCGAGGATTCTTTTCAGTTATGTACTCGTCATCGAGTTTGGTATGTATTGTTTCTTGTATACGTTTTTATTTTTGCATTATCGCGAAAAAATTGTTGCGAATGCGTAGCATCGAGCGCTGTTTGTGTTGCTGTTGAATTAACATTTATATATAAATATCATAAAAAACACAAAAAATTGATTTGACCTTGTAGATGTTATCACCATTCCATACAAGGGCGAATATTTTTGTCATTATATCTGTATCGATAAGCAACAATATTTCAATTCGACTTACGACAGATCTAAGCTATTGATGTAGCAGTGTTCTACGCATATAGCACTATAAACACAAAATCTAGAGCTTTTAACATGACCAAAAACAAAGTTACGACACAATAACAAAAGAATCTTCCATTTAACTTATATGGCGATTGAATATATGAAAAACTGCTTATTAAGCGGTCATAATACTACATACAATTTTCGGGACTATGTCCTCTTTTTGAACGGAAAAATTTGTGATTTTGGATTATGTTTAATATTTTTATTTTTGGATTACCAGAAAAGCACGATAAATAGCACTTATAGAATTTTTCAACGATTGTGGGATGTGGTAATTCACATGTTATTTTGTGAGAAAAATCTCTCGCGTTGGTAAAAAAATACCTCAAAACACCACAAAATTCCTCAAAACACGTCAAAATTACTACAAATTACTCAACCTCAAATTACTACAGAATACCACAATACCTCAAAATAACTCAAAACCCCTCAAATTACTTAAATTACGTGGTAAAAATACGAATTAAGGGAATGCGTTAATTTAATTGTGGTAATTTGTGGTAATTTGAGATATTTTGGGAGTGAGACAATTTCGGTGGTAATCTTGTGACACTGCCCCTATTATGAATAATTTGTCGCCCTTAATCTCCCCAGTATAACTGATAAATTGGCAGATTCGTGATCGGTACTTTCATCATATAAAGGTATCTTATTGATTGAATTCCTCCGGACGCGTTTGTATTCAGCCCTATCATGAATAATTTTTCACCCGAAATCAAAAAAGGGAGTCTCAAAGGTAAATCTCAAGAACATTTTGGAAATTTTTAATGCAAATTTGCTCATCAACCGTCAATATTCATTTGTGTAAAAAAAAATGTGATGTCTTTATCTGCTATATTAAAAATGAAAACAACCTTTTTTAATTCCGGGTGTAAAATTATTTATGATAGGGCTGAATAAGAAAGTCTCCAAAGGAAGAAACCTTTATATGGTGAAAGTGCCGATCGCGAAACTGCCAATTTATCAGTTATACTGGGGAGAATACGATAACTGGTCCGCCGCGATTTGACAATGGATTTGTGAAGTACTTTTAATAAAAATAGGAATGGCCGAAAGAAAAATCGATGCATCGATTTGTTTTCGAGTTATCAATTTTTTACTTTGATAATCATTTAATCTTTCAATCAATCAATATCGATTTCAATCAATAGATCAATCTTTTAAGTCTATGAGGTAATGGTAACGATATAGATATTTTATTGAAAAGATCTCGTACCAAGCAACAAAATGTTAAACATCGATAACTAGTTGAAGAATCGATTTTTTGTTCGAACAAACATTTTTTTGTTATGAAAAGAACAACACTTTCTAATCGCGGTGCCCCAGTTATCGTAATAGTGCCTTTATACTTTTGCACACCAGTGTTATTGAAAACATACGTATTAAAACGTTTTTCACTTAGAGATTTTCAGTGATGGGTAGAGTATCAAAAATAGACAAAAAAAATCTCTGTTCATCTAGGACAAAATATGTAAAATTTCCAAATGTCTCTTATGCGAAAAACCTCTCTTGGGATGTGTACTACGGAATATCAAAAGGCATTACGAGAGTGTGCACAAACATAATTTTGCCGATGCTTCAACATCGTTTAATAACAAACAGTCATAACAAACCATGTTTTTTGGGCATATCAAGTTTCAAGTTACCTTATTAAAACATTATTTTTTCTTCATATATTTTGGTTTCATCTTTTCATGTCAGCGAGTGTACAAAAATACAACAATAAACTTATATTTTGTCTAATAACTCTACGTACAAACGAACGTTCGTGAATTTTTTCTTCAAACGCTCATTTTTAATGAACAATTCCAAACGAACGTTTGTTGCTTTTTGTTGTTGTGTGAAAAATTCGATCGAAAAAATACAAAGCTCACAAATTTATCCGTGATTAAAAAAACGACGCAAGCAGAGCGTTCCTTTTGAGATTGCGAACGTTCGTCTGCTTTTAAATTTTTCGTTTGAAAAATTCTCACACACAGTAAAAAACGAACGAAAAGATCGTATTTTAATCAATTGCGAACGAATTTTTCCGCACCCTGGTTAAAATATATTTTTTTACAAACTTTTTTACTGGAGCCCTCTGACGTACGTTTTATGTTAGAATAAATAGCAAAAATAAATTTATCTTTAAAAAAAAACTTCTTTAAGTTTAATTCATCTTTCAAGTACATTTTTCTATATATATTAAATCAATCACACTGTATTATAAATGAATTCTAGTCAATTTTCAATTTTTTAACATAAATTAAAAACAAAAACTGTTTTCTTTGACTTTGGATACGTTTTGTAACTATCTATTTTACAAAATAAAAATAATGACCCTTTGTGACCAAATTTTTTTTTTAAATTTGCACAGTTTTTCCTTTCAATTGCAGACTTAAATGCAGAAGCTTAAAGAATTTAAAGCAATGCAACAGACGTAAAAAAAACTAATTTATTAAATCAATTAAAATTTCAATGCAATATGTATTTTTCGATAGACATTTATAAATAAAAATATAAAAAATTGTTTAGTAATCGTCACTTTGAAGTTTTATAATGAACAACTATTTTTTAACTCTACACGAAAGGAAATATTCAAGTATTGTATACTTTTGTCAAGCAATAAATCTTTTCACTTATAATTGAAATTTTAATTTTTTATTACATTATAAAATACTAAATATTGCAAACATTAATTTTTTAATCAAATGAGGAGGTCGAGTTGAACACAAATGTCTTTTTAAGGCACTTGACATCAATCACGACAAGAAACACATGGAAAGGATAAAGGAACGTTACAAAAAGTGCATTTCTCTAGAGGGAGATTATGTCAAAGAACTTTTTAATAAAAAATCGTTTTTTCATATTCTGGCCGAAGACTTTGTAGTGAATGTAGTTAAGTGAAAAATTCCTTTAGGATTCTTAGCTGAGTGAAAACTTTTGTTAGGTTAAAACAAAACTTATGAAAAATCTCCATTAAAATTTATCTCATCAATACTTCATGAATTAAAAAACAGGAAACAATTTTGTTTTATTCGATAAATTTTTTTCAGCTGCATTTTATTGAATTTGGGACAGATACTTAAAATATTTTCTTAGTTTATTTGCAAATCCATAACTAGAACGGATTCATTTTAAAAAAAAAGGAATAAATCTTTTACCATAATGAGGGCAAATTTGTACGAGTTTGTAATCTAGTAGCATTTTTGGTTTTGAAAAAAATTTTAAAAATTGTCCTTTATTGATTTGTTATTTATCTAAAATATTTGAATTAAAGATTTATTAATAAAAAAACATCCAAAAGAGCAAATTTTAACAGATGGTAGGAAATTCGAAGAATATTTAAAGCATAAATGATTACTACCTCAACATAAGAGGTATGTTTTCTTACTCGATGCAAGTAACTTGAAGTTGTTTTACAATTTTTTTAAGTTTGAGAGAGAAGAATAACGTGTAAAATGTCACTCTCTATTCTATTACATTACTGAAAGTTAGTATGGAAACAGACCTAATGACCTTAGTCTCCTCGTCAAGGTTGCCAGTCACAATTCAAAACGATTCCCACGAAAATTACCTTATCCCACAGTAACATAAATTAAATACCACCAAAATTCTCATGGTAAAGCTAAACAAAAAAAAAATCCCATCGAAAAAAAAAATCGTTAACAATTATGGGTCGTCCATAAACTACGTTAAAAATTTAGGGGGGGAGGAAGGGGTTTTGAAATGCACTACGATAAGTAACAGTAGGGGGCGAGGTGTTTAGATATTGTAACGTTACCAAAAATTAAAAAAATCGACGTAAAACCTCTAATTAATAACACAATCATTTCAAAAATTTTTAACCTTACATGTTTATGTTTGATCGTCTAAATTGATGGGTAACTTTTGTTTCAACGATTTCTTCCACCACCTTTTCCCTCGACACAGGAACCTTTTGGTATTAATTCACCATCTCAGCACACGTCTGAAAAATTTGGGTCTTTGCTTTTGCGACAGGCTTTGACGTTAAGGCCTGAATGTTCTTGATCAAAGGAGATACCGTATGACACGTACTGTCCTTCTCAGAAAGAAGAAATCGGTTTCAAGGTCGTGTCCTACCTGCGGCTTGTATTTCATTTTTAAAACTTCTATGAATTGTCATAAGTTTGTATTATATCGTTTACAATAAATCGGAATAAAACATACTATTTAAATAAATGATCAAAAAACAAAAAATCAAATTGATCACGTTTTGATCGACGGAAGGCACTCTTCCAGTGTATTGGATGTACGCACGATCCGTGGTGCAAACATTGACTCGGATCACTATCTTGTTGTAGCCAAGATCCGTACACGTCTGTGCGCAGCTAAGAATACACGCAACCCTACACAGAGAAAGCTAGACGTCGACAAGCTGCAATCGAAACAGACAGCCGATGCTTTCGCCACTCGACTCTCACTCCTGCTTCAAAGCACTCCTCCAATCGATGATATATGCGCGCAGTGGACACACATTTCCAACTCCATGCGTGCGGCTGCTGAAGAGGTGATTGGCTACCAACGCCCTCGCCGAAACCTGTGGTACGACCAGGAGTGTCGCGACGCCACTGCAGAGAAAGACGCCGCCTACAAAGCCACCCTGCAGTCGGTTGTAACGCGCGCTGCTAAGGAGCGATACAAAGAAAAGAGGAGGGAAGAGAGACATATTTTCAGGCGGGAAAAAAGAGAGGCAGAAAAGCGCGAGCAGGAGAAGATTGAGATGTATGGTGACAGGAATGAGGCCCGAAAATTTTTCGAAAAAATAAGACGCCTTGCCGATGGTTTTAAAACCGGGGGCTCTTCCTTCAAGGATGAAAACGGGAATCTAGTGACAGATGTCCAGAGTACACTGACGTTATGGAGGGAACACTTCTCTAAACTTCTAAATGGCGACGCTGACAACAATCCCGCCAATAGAGATGATATTCCGGAAACCCCAATTGCGGATGACAGCGTCGAGGTTCCGCTGCCCGACTATGATGAAGTTCTGACAGCTATAGCTCGGCTTAAAAATAACAAAGCCGCGGGAGCTGATGGCTTACCTGCTGAGCTGTTTAAGAACGGAGGCGAAGCTCTACTTAAATGCATTCACGAGCTTCTATGCAGAATATGGTCGGAAGAATGCATTCCGAACGATTGGAATCTCAGTGTGCTCTGCCCAATCCACAAGAAAGGCGATCCCACTATCTGTGCCAATTACCGTGGGATAAGCCTTCTTAATATCGCATATAAGGTCCTGTCGAGCGTTTTATGTGAAAGATTGAAGCCCATTGTAAACGAACTGATCGGACCTTATCAGTGTGGCTTCAGACCTGGAAAGTCCACCATCGACCAGATTTTCACGCTACGACAAATCTTGGAGAAGACTCAAGAAAAACAAGTCGACACCCACCATCTTTTTGTCGACTACAAAGCCGCCTTCGACAGCCCAATAAGGAAGCACCTGTACTCCACCATGTCTGAATTTGGTATTCCTGCAAAACTAATACGACTTTGCAGGATGACACTGAGCAACACCAGCAGCGCAGTTAAAATCGGGAAGGACCTCTCCCCACCGTTTATTACCAAACGAGGTTTCAGACAAGGTGATGCCTTAACGTGCGACTTTTTCAACCTAATGATGGAAAAGATCATCCGAGCTGCTGATCTGAGACGTAGTGGCACAATATTCTACAAGAGTGTTATGCTGCTTGCGTATGCTGATGACATAGATATCATTGGCCATAATACGCGCGAAGTCAGTGCAGCATTTTCCAGATTAGAAAGAGAGTCAAATCGAATGGGTCTGTCAGTGAATGCAGATAAGACGAAATACTTAGTGTCAACAAACAAACAGTCCCAGCGTCTTGGAACCCACGTTACCGTTGACAATACCTCATTCGAGGTTGTGAAGAACTTCGTTTTTCTGGGATCCAGCATTAATTCAACCAACGACATCAGCATTGAGATCAAACGAAGAATAACTCTTGCCAACAGGTGTTACTTTGGGCTCAGTAGGCAATTGAGAAGCAGAGCCCTCTCTCGACGAACGAAAATCACGCTCTATAAATCGCTCATCATGCCCGTCCTACTTTACGCATCACAAACCTGGACGCTGAGCAGTTTAGATGAAAAGACTTTAGGAGCATTCGAGAGAAAGATTCTTCGTAAGATCTACGGACCAATCTGCGTCAATGGCGAGTACCGAATACGGTGGAATGATGAACTGTATGAGCTGTACGCTGACATCGACATAGTCAAGCGCATTAAAATCGAGCGGCTTTGCTGGCTTGGTCATGTTCAGCGCATGAAAGACGATGCTCCAGTGAAGAAAACATTCGATTCGGTACCCAGCGGCGGTCAACGCAGAAGAGGACGACCGCATCTTCGTTGGAAAGACCAAGTAGAGGACAACCTGACGAAGCTTGGAATTTCCAACTGGCGCCAGCAAGCGAAAGACAGAAATGGCTGGCGCAAATTCTTAGATGAGGCCAAGACCGACATACGGTTGTAGCGCCAACTATGTATGTATGTATGTATGTATTTAAATAAATCAATTTTCAGAAAGCATTTACACAAAAAACACAGAACTTGGTGCAGCTCGGGTGCAGCCTTTAAGGGTACTCTGTTAAAGACCAGGTGAATTTCTTTGCGTTAGAAATAAGGATTCACCTGAATGGGTCGACATAGAATCCGACGAAAAATTCTATTTTGAAGAATCCTCAACAGAGCTACCAGCTTCTTCTATCCCAGTGATTGAGAGCATCGAATCTTGGATCGCAGATGGAATAGCTTTTACAGATGATATTAATTATTGACTTTTTTCCAATTGTTCCTTTAATGTATCTAGTCATACTAGTCACTAATACTAGTGAAAATTGTCAGAGCTAGTCAAAATATATAATCATTCGAATGAATTAATATCATATGTCACGTTATTTTATTGGGGGGAAGGGGTTTTGAAAAGCACTACGAAAAGTAACGCAGGGGGGGGTAAAAAAAACCGGAAAATCAGTAACGTAGTTTATGGACGACCCCTTATCACAGAATTTCACTCGTTTTAAAAATACCACCAAAAATCCCATACGCATTTAAAAAATTCACAAAAAACCCATACTTATTAAAAAATATCACAAAAAATCCCATTTGTATAAGAAACTAAAAAAATTTAGAAACACCACAATGAAATAGTAGTGGTATTCAATGAACGCCGTATTTGTGATGTTTATAGCATAAAAGTGATATATTTACAGAAGCGTATTTTGCTGCAACAAAAATGTAAGGGATCTTACAATCACAGCTTACGACACAAAATTGTGGTGTAAACAGAGAGTATAGTGCGTATAATGGCATCTGTGATTTCATTTTGATTTTAAAAGATAATTGAAGACCATAGATTCGAAAAGTAAACTTGCAAATATTTGTATTATTGTTTTGGTAGTAATTGTATTTTTGGCATTTTAAAATATTTTCTGAAAACTTTATATCGGCAATACATATACATATGGCAGTATTGTATATGTCAAAAAATGTCTACTTAGTTTTCATGAAATTGTGTGATGGCAGCTTGTTCTTAAAACAAATATGCAATTAAATCGTTTTTATCAAGGATAAGTTTGAGGAAACATACAGCGTAAGCTTATAAATTTACGCTTCTGCATATATCGTCGCTTCTATGCCAGAAGGTGCTATATCCACTTTTGCTCATTTTGAGAAAATTGCAAAATACTATTGAAACGGCTAGCTAAAATTCAAATTTTTTTGAAATGCAGTGATAATTTCAAATTATATGTAGTTAATACTTGCTTAAAATTATACATACTTTGTCAGATGAAAACTTTACACCATCATTAGATTACTGTAAAAATTGGATATAGCATTTTTTGGCATATTATTGGTTTATTAATGTTACACAAAAGAATGGATATAGAACCCTGGTAATTCTCTAAAAACACACTTTTCGAATAACATTTATTTCAAAACAAGGAATGTTAACGAAAAACAAATCTAGTAATATACTAATGAACAAAAGGTTGAAAAATTAATTATCCTCTGATTCGGAATTCGATTCAACGGTTTCATTTCCAATTGGCAATGAGCTGAAAGAAAGCATTTTTTTACTTTGGTTTTTGCATTTAATACTAAAAGACATGTTTCTCACTCAATCCAAGCATGGAATTCCTGTGGAATAAGCTTTTGAGCACATAAACTTTGCAAGTCCCGTTTTTTGGCTACTGTCATAGGCAGGAGATGTTCGTAAAGTAATGGCCAACTAAAAGCTGGCCTTCCTCTGATTTTACGCACTTCAAAATTAACAAACTGAAAATAAAAACTATACTTGTAAATAAACTCACTGATTTATGAGCAAATGAATTGTTTTCGTACTTTATATTCTTGTTCATCATCTTGTTCATTCAATGAAATCACTATGTGACATTCGTACCACATGGTATGGATGCTTACGCCGAGCTTGACGAATAACGTTCGACCAATCATTCATGGAAAATAGAGAACAGTTTTTGGCCGAATGTTCAATAGCAGAATGCATACTGTCGACGTCCATTTGAGTGTGGCCCACTTCTAGAAAATTTTGTTTGATGATTTCAATGGGAGATTCTTGTACTAACTGAAGCAACATTGCAGCAACATAACGATTGCGGTTCTGCCCACTACAATTATCAGACCACAAAACAATTTTTCGGTACCCTTTTTGCATTTCTCCTTCGATGAATGTTTTCACACAAGATCTGATTTCACTACTTCCTCTTTTGCCATCAACTTCAGACCAAATATAGCAAGTTCCATCACGAGTTGCTTCATTATATACAGTGAAGTTGTATACGCATAGTTTTCTTTTGTAATAGAATGGGCTTGCTTCAGCCTGTGGTATCTGCAAAACTGATTGCAAATCCATGGTAGAAACTATCAACTCTTTATCCATTGCACAACTTTCGATGTCTGATCTCATTGCAGCACGGCTTAATTCTTTTCGTTTAATGTGTGCTTCGAAATCAGATTTTTGTTCTTCTGATGGTTCAATGGCTGATTGGACAAGGGTACACGTAGCACATAAATCTTTTTTGGGCTTGTGAAATGCCATGTTGTAATCCTGACCGAAAACTTGTTTATACTTTTCATAACTGACTTTTGCAGAATCTGTTCCTGCTGCTTTTTCTTTGAAAAGATCAAACATTTTCGAAATACTTAAACCACTGTTATAAATACAATCTTTTTGATGATTTTCGGCAATAGTGTGACTCTATTGGTGGGAAAGATTCAATATGATTCTTGATGGCAGCAATTACCTCTGTCTTCAATTTGTTGTGAGGTTCATGTTTTCCTCTTTGATCTTCGCCCAAAAATTCACCAGTGTTTGATCGATCTTTGTTTGCCAAAGCAATGGGCTTGTACGAAATTGCAAGGGTCGCACAGAAGAATTCACGGCACACTTTTAAATTTTCATTCTTTTTTGGTAAAACGTATTCATAAGCCAAATTCTTTCGGAAATTTACTTCTTTTTCGGATCTTCTTCTTTTCACTGGAATGGCTTTGGTAAATTTCAGGAGGAAGTTGCGTTTAGCTTTAAAGGTATCTCTTTTTTTTCTAATAATCATTGAATATTTCCAGACGATCTTCCTCTGTAAATAAACTGCACTTGTAATTCGTTGGTTCTTTGTGAGAGTGATTTATCAAAGGATTCATCAACTTTGCCATTTTCATCTTTCCTTTTTCATCCAAATGCTTTTCCCCCCGAGAACACGCCTTTTTTCTTAGATTCTTCTTCGATTCTTCAGGCTTCCGCTGCTTCCATCTTGAACGTTTTTTACTTGGACCGGGCACATCTACAAGGACAAGGACAGTTTAATTGACATAAACTACTGTTAATTTCAGAAAAGTTATACCTATCCTGATCACTTTCATTTAGCTGTCCTATGGCAGCTTGTTCTAACTCCATTTCTATTGATTCAGCTTCTTCTAACTCCATTTCTATTGATTCGTCACCTGTCAGATACAGAACAGAGATCTAAGCCGTCCATAATTATCGGCGGCGGCGGCTCGACCTAAAAATTAGTCGACGGCGGCTTAAAACCAGCGTGCGCCGATTTAATTTCGTTTTTTAGTTTTTCCAAATGAATAGTTAATACGAAACCAAAAACCAAAAAAAAATAATTAATTTTGAGGAAAAACTTAAAACTATAAATTCTTAAAACAAAGAATGATTTTGCCCGTTTTACCCGGTTTTACAATGCTAATGGCGCTTTTCTTCTTCCAAAATTGGTATGGCAAAAAGTTCTACATCCACATAGCACCTTTTGGCATACCAAGGAAGACAAAATGGATATAGAACTTTGCTTGCTTTGCAACCAAAAATTAAAACAAGGATGTAGGACTTTTTGGCAGAATACAGAATGGTTTGTGAAACATTAATATACTAATAACTCTAATATTGTGAATTTTGGATGTAGCACCTTTTGGCATACCACCGACGATATGCGTCATTCATCGACTACCATTATTAAGATTATGCTTAATAAAAGCGAAAAAAAAATGTTAAGGAGAAAATTCCCAAGCTCCCATGCAACTAAAAAATACCACACTGAATTCCCATGCCAATTAAAAAATACCACGCTGTATTAAAAAATACCAAGGGAATTCCAAAAAAACTCCCATGACCAATTAAAATTTACCATGAATAGGATTTTTCCCACATTACTGGAAACCTTGCTTCCCATACATTCCCTAATTAACTTTTTTGCTTTTTCTCTTTCTCTCTCTCCATACTCTGCATAAAGCACCAATGCTTCTTCTTTCAAGAGAAAAAACGTTGTTGTTTAATGTGGCTTTTTGACAAATAGCATTAGAACCACATTAAATAAGTCCCAAAGAAATTATGCCCGTTACAGACCTAATCACAAAGAATTACTTGGCTTAATTGAAAATGGTGGCACAGTAAAAAAAACAAAGCAACAACAAAAACTACTCGAATTAAAAAAGCGATAGCAGAATACAAGTAGGCTGCTTTAAGCTCCAAAATCTATTATAATCTCGAACGTACATTATTTTCATTACACTCGACGAAGCAAGCACCCACAAAAATCACTGTGTATTTGAACACACCCGAGCACCCCCCCCCCTCCCTATTCTTGCAACTTCTCCACCAAATTCAATACATGCCAAGTAAGTTATGCTTAACAAAAACTTGTAGCTAGTCTGTGGCAATGAAAGAGCATTGAAGAAAAATTGCCATGAAACCCTTTTATATATCAAAGGCCCGAAGAGGCAAGTGTTAACAAAAAAGGGCCACAATTGAAAAAATAAAATCAGAAAAAAAGAAGCTGCAGCTCGAACGAAATGGCAACGAAACAGGAGCAACTCCATCACCTAACCTAAGCTATACTCACACCACTAATTAATAAAATGTTATAGTATGAATGTGTTCCGAATTTTTTTCTTTCTTCTGTGTTTTTCTTTCCTTTCTCGTTCCCAGTCACTGAAGTTTCAGATAATGTGGCCAACGCCTGTGTGACCGCAATTCTAGTCAATACATTTACGTGGCAGCGTAGAATAACTGTAGCACGCACAGAAAAACATTGTAAAAAATGAGAACAGAAAAAACAAACCAAAACCATATAATGCGCTATATTTTCAGTGATTTGGCTAAAAGCTTGTGTTGACTTGCGGTTGAAGTCATAGAAAAAATTGTGTCCTCTTTCATAAAGGCAACTTTGAACGAGACCCAAGTTGTAAGGTAAGTCAGACAGTTGTGGCAGGGTAGTATATGGGTCATTGCATTGGACGTATTCGAAGATTTGATGTATTTTTTTAAAGCAAAAGAATTTTATGTGCTATGTGCATTTCCAGAAAAATTATCGTCCGAATATCGTCTGGGATCGATGAAACCTTTAAACAGAGCAATTTATACTAAAATATATACATATAATAAAGCTGTATAAAAATACAAATCTGTATATTGAAGAGTCCCGTAGTCAGGATTTTCCATGGGAATGGTTTTGATTAAAAAGTATATTGGTACCTATATGATATTCAGAGTAAAAATACAATTTTTTAAGTAAGTAAGAGTCGAATATCGGTAAAACGAGGGTCAAACAGCGGTCATTTTGAAGTAATTTTTTACAAAAAATATACATATTTATGTATATAGTTCGTCCCAAAAAGTCATGCAAATGCCCGTTGTATGGCCGCTGTTTGATCCTTGTTCATCCGATGTTCGACTCTTGTTATGTATATATAATTATGCAGATCTATAGATATACTATACGTTTATTAAAAAATATATGCTACATTTTTCCGATATCCAAATCAATCACAAAATATTTATGCCCAGTAGATTTTCTTTTCTTAAATACGAAAACATTGGTGTCCATTCCGACACTAGCAAACAGAAGGCTTTCTATGCTGCCATTAAAAACACATAGTGGCAGAAAGAGTATGCTTACAAGCGGTAGCATGCCTCTCAAAGCATTTAATGAAGGCACAACAAATGGTGCTTTTCAGTCACTCAAATAAATGCTACGACTATACTAAATTTCAATCTTTCAGGAGCAAATGCAAGTAACGAGACCATAAGCATCAGCAACGTGCAGTAAAGATTTTTTAGATTGATTGGTGATAAAGAAATTCACAATGAGCACAACAACAAATCTTTATAGAATCAATGCAGTCACTTTTATCAACTTTTATCGTTTGCAAAACAATAGAAACTCACTGCTTTGAAAGGCAAAAAGCACATAGAAATTTGCTTTTATTAAGCAAAAGTTGTGCCTATTAGCTTGTCAAAGTTAGTGAATTGCATAAGCTCAAGTAGAGTTGATGTAGCGATCAACGAAACAGTCTATTTTGCTTGATGGTTTGTTCTGTAAAGTACTTGTTGTTGTTGCAAACTATTTTTTCATTAAGTTGTTAAAGCTCAAACCTCCCGTGCAAGCACAAAACATAGTAAATGCCATTTCTGGTATTTTCAGTTTATGATGAAAAATAAAAGGGCAAAACAAAAAACACAAAAACTCAGTTTTCTCAAAACTATGAAAATGGAGATACTACGTTTTGACGTTGTACGGAAGAAATATAATACCAAGAAAAATTATATTTTCTTAGAAATATACAATATAATATAATATATAATATAATTGCACGAACTACGACCTATTTTTTTTTAAATATATGAACCGTTACAAACAAAATATGTGCAGACATAAGTGATGATTAATCCTGGGCTAAAAATCTGCATACTTTCAAAAATTGGCAATAAAGTAAATTCTATATCGCTTTTTTACGATATTTTGAGTTTAGTCATTATTTCTTGTGACCACAGATATAATTGTGATCTATTCTTAGAGGAAATGTAGCTATTTCCGAAACATGCTGTCTAGTCGGCTGAGTGATTGACTCTATACAGAGTTGTTATTGTTGTTGCCTTCTTCAAACTTACTTGATCTAAATAGCTCACAAATAAAATCACGTTAAACTTTTTTGCTATACGCACATGCATATTTGTTGTATAACCCTTCCAGGACCAAAGGACACCGGTGTCCCAAAAATATTTTTCTTCATGAATATGTGATCAATATTTTCATTATACATTATCCTAAAGTCCAAAAATGTTTCTTATTTCACTATAGAATTCTAAAAATAGTGAATAAAGCATTTTTGATTTGGCAACTCTGTTTGAAAATCAGTTATTCGAAATTGAGCGTACCTAAAACCACGTTGCGCGATTTTTTGTGTGTTGAACATTGTGGCATTATATCTAGTATTTATTGCTTGATTATTATTATAAACTAGCTGATATACCCGGTGTTACTCGGTAATGTAAAATTTTGATGTTTAGATTTTATTCGTTCAGAAGATAACGATTTTTAGCCAGAAAAAATAAGCTTTTGACGTAAAGCGTATGGAAATATGCAAAATGGTTTTTGTAATTCTAAGCAAACGGCGTTATTAGAAAAAGACGTTGTGTATAAAAATTTGTGCAATCTTTTTTTGGTGTCAAAATTACAAAATTTTTTAAAATTAATTAAATAAAGCTTTTCGCTAAAGAAAGTATGCTCGTTCTATATTTAACATTGTTCTATCTTAAGTTTCGATTTTAAAGAAAATGAACATTTACTCTGAACATTACCTTAAATGTCGGATTAAATCCGTGTTCTTCGATAATGTCTGCCCCAAATGAAGTCATTTAAAAACAGCCATTGTATTTTTGAGTGTTCGCTAGAAAATGTCGTGATTCTGGTGTTTCGCCACGAGGCAATGAATGCAATGGCTCAGGTGGCGGAGTCAATAATGGCAATTTCACTTTTCCATTAAGGCAGCACAATTCAGGTGTTTCTCCAGCAAACTTCAATGCGCCGCAATACTCGCAAACAACGTCTATTGCACCAATGCGAATGAAAGGATGCGAGCTGTAATCAATTGTGCCATCGTATAGAAACGCTGCTCGATTCAAATCAACACTCGAAGCATTTCTTCTTGCGCGGAGCAGACTATCTCGTTGTTGATCTGTGCGATAAGCTCGACGATTTCTACTTGCCAACCGACCCGTTTCACTGCCTCTCTGCCTCTGGGCTGCCTCTCTGCGCTCTTGTGTTTGAGTAGCCCGAAGTCGGGCCTTACATACGCGGCGCTTTTCTCTTGCGATTGCCCGTTCTCCTTCAATAGATTGATTCGCAATGTTTTGAAGCCTAATTGCATTACGGCTTTGCTGGGAAAGATTAGATCTTCTGGGTCGCGGCATCGTAAATAATAATACTCGCACAATAAGATTTATAAAAACACTCGCACAAAATAAACAAATCGACCGGTAACCTTAAATATGTTTTTTTCAAAACAAACCACAGACAACATGAAACAAAAAAATGTTCACTTTCGCAACTTACAGCTATTTACTGACAGGAAGTGGCACCGAAATATTCCGAGAGGTTCTTGTTTTTATTTTACAGAAAATGATTTTTATTAATAATGACAAACACGATTGGTTTGTGTCTAAGAAAAATATAGTACACTGCTGTCATTGTC
This sequence comes from Dichetophora obliterata, assembly GCA_963920525.1. Taxonomy (NCBI): domain Eukaryota; kingdom Metazoa; phylum Arthropoda; class Insecta; order Diptera; family Sciomyzidae; genus Dichetophora; species Dichetophora obliterata. Next base: position 174,073,457 of record OY986439.1, read on the forward strand.
ATTTCACTGTTGTCATTTAATTTTATAGCAAATTCTATTAGGAAATTATTTTACAACATTTCAACTTGAATAAATGTGCTTTCGATAGTCGGCCCAACCATCGGTTTTGAAGCCAAGAGGTAGTGGGATGGATTCCCACAATGAGCGGAACAAATGATTTTTTTTAATTTTTTTTTTTTTATTTTTAATTTTTATTTTAGGGAAAATGCAAAAAACCCAACTTTACCAAAAAGTAATGAAGATAAAAATCAATTTTAGAAATGAAGAAATTTTTATTCGTTTAGAAGATTTAATTTTGATCATTAAATACCAGAAAAAGCTAGTTTTTGCAGTAAAGTATATTGATTTCAATTTAGCTTGTGTGGGCGAAGCCACGTCAAGTTTTCAATGCCCGTGCCAGTTTTCCAGTAGAAATGCCTGACCAATAAGTAACTCCATACTGAATTTCATTGTTATATGATATCTATTTCCAAAGCTATTCGATATCAAAAATTTGGCTTGTATGGGCGGCCGTCTCAGTTTTCTAGTAGAAGGATATCACCCAATAATAATTCCATACTGAATTTCGTTGTTATACGACATTTGGTTCCAAAGCTATTATCACTTTTAGATGAAAGCATTCCGACTCTTCCTGGAGAGATGGTTTACAGAAAACATAAACTGCTTTGCTACATATCATAATTAAATATAAACCGTATATATTTAATTTATTTTTTGTTTATCCGTATCGTTGTAACATTCAAAGCTTCATCAGTAAATAACAATAAAATATAACCTTTAAAGACCAGAAGTACACCCATGTCTCAAGAAATTACAATAAAACTGAAGAATTTTTTTTTTGTAATTTTTTAAATATTCTTAATTGAAGCTAATTAAACCATTTGATGATCTCAAAATCGTTGTTTCATTTCTGGAAACCTTGTGGTCTTGAAAGGGATAAGCATTTCAGAAAATTTGATGAATAACAAATAAAACTACTTTTGTTGTTGCGCATGCGTTCATTATAGACATCGAGTGCTGTTTGTTTTGATATAAGTTCGATGGCAAAACTGATCGAATAGAATATTCTTTTAAAACGGTCACTGTTAACATTTTAATAAATAAATAACACTGTTAAATAACATTTTCAACCCATGTTCAGCCGCTGTTCGAATTTATTATTTTTAAACTATGTTTGACACTTTGGTCGTACAGTCCTTGTTTGACCGTCATTCAGTCACTATTCGGCCGATCATATATTAACTTCGGATGGTACTTTATTTGCAAAATTTATTACATTATTATTATTCTTTAATGTGAATTTTTTTTAACATCAGAGTAAAAGTGACAGAATGTTTTTGCAATTGAAATAACATTTTGTTCAGCCGCCACCTCTCTGAACTCAATGGCAAAACTCAGAGAGTAAAAACTGCCATCTAAAGTTCATGACAACATAATCTATGCGAAGTCTTCATAAAACTCATATGTTTAGTTCTCGATAATTTGTGTTGAAAAAATTAAAAACACGCATTCAACAAGTTCGGTAAAAGTCCTACCAAGGGCTGAAATGAAAAATTTTGTTCTTAATTTTTAAAAATCTATTTTCCACCATAATTTAATGTAAAAGTATCCTAATTGAGAGTACCTTTACTATCATTTGAATAATGTAATTGTTCACAATTATTTTTCAAAATTATTTATACCCATTTACTTTCATTAACAAATGTTGAAGCAAGTTTGGTCTCCTTTAAGCTTTATTCCAAAAGAAAAACCTCAAAACTATCCCAAATAAAATTATAGATTCTATTTTTTTTGTATCAAACGAATTTATGAAAAATTATTTATAGACTTGTAGATTAAATAAAAAAAATTGTTTTGATTTATCTTAATTTTGTCGCAAAACTATTAAGAGTTCCGTTAAAAACCGTAGATAAAGGTAAAATTAATAAAACCTTGTTAGAATTATATACGCAACTTTTTAGTAAGCACTTTTATACATAAGATCTGCCATAATTTCAAAAAACACATAGTTTAAGTTGAGCTATTTTTAATGTATGCATATAAGTTAAGAAAAAATCCTTTAATTGTGTTTTTTGAACGGAGTAAAGATACAAATTTCACAGAATTTGTGTTTTATCGAATTTAGTCAAATATTAATATATATACATTCTATTTTAAAACCTAGCTCCTTACAACCAAAACACCTTCACTAAAATTAAGGAATATATACTAAAAATATATTTAAAAACACAACGGCCTCATCAATTTATCTTATTTATAAAAACAAAGTTGTTTATTTTCAAAACATTTTTTAAAAACATTATGTGTTTTCTTGTTAAAACTATTGCTGTTTGCAAATGCTAAAAATAAAACTTTACACAATTTAATTATAAATCTTAAAAAAAAACCTAAATAGTTTAAAAGCCTTCCAAGAAATTCACTCCTCGTTTAATTTAATTATGAATTATTACGAATAAATAAATGGTTTTTTTTAACACTATTTTGTTTTCATAATTCAAAAAAATGTAATAATATTTTCAAAAATATAAATAGTTTTTTTTTAATTCTATAAAGCGCAACTTAATGCAAAATAAGTTCTTGAAGCAACAACCCAGCAAAAAAAGTACTTCCAAAATAAGGTAAAGTGAGTGGAAGGAAAAGTCTTGAATTCCATCCCTTCCACTTTCATACACAGGAGGTATTATTTTAACATATGCATGTCATTATGAGGAGTGCTTTCCTTAGTCTTCTCTAGAAGTGCTTCCGGACCTGCAATGAAAGGATTCTTGTAGGTGTGTTCCAGAAGAACTTAAAAAAGGCATTTCATGGAATGAAATGGTTTTTGCGGATAGGGGGGCTTAAAAAATCCCGCATAAAATACCCCTTTTCCCAATTTTCTCGTGATTTTGGTGTTGGAAATAAGAAGTGGTTTTATTGGGCTAGTGGGAGCTTAAAAAATCTTACGGAAAATATCTAAAACATACATTAAAATTATATGTATTTTTTTTTTCTTTAATTGAATTTAAATGCTATTTTAATGTATTCCTGAAGTAGTTTATGAGAATGCCTTTTGAAAGCACTTCTTGATAAGGCTAAGAAGAAGAACAATAAGATCCATAGAATGTCTTCTGGAAGCAGTGTCCGTAAGAATGCGTGTCACATTTGAATCAAAAATTTTGCTGGGAAGTTGACACAAAAACAACAAGTTCTTTACAGAAAAAATAATCAGGTAGCTGTTTCGTTGATCACTTCAGCCACTCTGCAGTAGTCTTCTGTGGGCTCTGCAGTCCACTCGCTTTGATATGCTAATGGGCACAACTTCTGCTAAGCCAAAATGGAATTATATGTACTTTTCGCCTTTCAAAGCAGTATTTTCCTACTATTTTGCAAAAGCCAAAAGTTATAAAAGTAACTACATTGATTTTGCAAAAAATCCAATTAAAAGAAACGTCCACATTATTTTCTACAATTATTTGAATAAGTTAGCTTTAATAAGATTCGAAATAATAAATGTGGCTTGCTTAAGCGATTTTTTTTAAGCTCTGTATAGGAAAATAGATTTGAATTTATTTTTAGACACAATGTTTTTTTAAAATATTTTTCTTATTCAATAGTTTTCTTTAAATCATAATTTTTTGCTTTAACTGTCTGGTAGGTATTAATTTTTTTTATAACTTTGGACCATAAGGGGGGGGGGGGCGTGAAACCCAAAAATGTGCTTCCTTTGCTGCAGACCTGGTTTACTGATTTCCACTCTGCTATTTTGTGAAATTGCATAAATCACTTTGAGTGCATGACATTTCTACAGCTGGTAAGATTTGCCAAAATCATTTTTATTTACCTGCATAATTGGTTTACGGGGTATTTATTTACTATACCGGCTCCAAATCCTGCTCATCTTCACTACCTTTTGTTAACTGATTTCTTTTTGCACGCTGAAGCACAAATGTTTACACAGTTATATAACTAAAAGCTATCCGCTCAATTTTTGCATATTCTGCTTTTGTTTGCAAAAGTATTAAAAAATAAAAACAAACTTGAAATATTTACGTTTGGTATATTTTCATTATATAAATATTGCCATGGATATGGACTTTAGCTAAGCTTGTTGATATATTTAAAATTGGAAAAAAATTTAATTTTCTTTAGTATTAAAAAGCTTGTATCGTAGTAAAAAAATATATAGAAAAAGGCAATTTTCACAAAACTCTTTGTCAATTAAATAAAGCAAAGTTTTGACAAGAATATTTCGTATTTTACATTATTGTGCATTATGGCTCTAGTAATTTTTGTTGACCCTAATCCCAGTGCAGCAATGACACAAAGTCACTCGAATAGAAACTTTTTATAAATTTCAGTTTTTTGCTATTTCTCATTGCTTTTTTTGTATTTGTATCTTCCCTCTATTTGTGGTGGAGATTTTTTGCGATTGACTTTTTTTCTTTGTTTCACTAGCTGCCATTTAATGCGACATTTTGATTTGCTTTCAATGGTATTTTTCCACATCCGTTTCGCTTGTTTTCTTCCTGGTATTTCCCAGGCTAAGCACATTGTTTCTGGCCTGCAAAAGTTCGGTCATTCATTTGTTGATCTTTCTCTGTGAGTGTTTCTGCGAGTGAGTGTCTTGTCGAAAGTCCTTTGAAAGCCAGTCAGAGTGCTCTATGAACAGTACGTGTATACCTCCTTATCTTTGATTCTTTTTTTCTGTTCTTTGTTTTCATTCTTTCTTGTTTTATGTCGTTTTTTTTTTGTAATTGAAACACCAAAGCCCGTTAATGAGATTTTTTTACTTTGAAAAATGGCCCATAAAACAAGCACTTTCCTTTGAATCCGGTCTTTTTTCAAATGTTTTATTGTGAATAGCCCTCAACTACCTTATCTCTCTCTCTCTCTCTCTATCTATCTCTTTCTCCGCCAGGTATATTATTAAATGAACTCATTAACTTTTGCTTGAAGTTGTTTTTTTTCGCTTTTTAGCTGTTTACTTTGTTAAATGTAGCCAATTAAATCTGTGAAATTAACCGCTCCATTACATATTTCGGAATTACTTCTTGGAGCACAGATTTTTTTTTATCGCATTTTTTGAGTTCATTTTATGAGTATTTTTAGTCTCGAGGGAGAAATGTCTGCTTGTCATATGGGACGTAAATAACAGCAGATTTGTAGGCAGAGATTTTTTTCAGGTTGGAAGACCATTTAGAAATTTTTATTTGTAAAAAGTGAATGTTTTATGTTATTCATCTTAAAAAGTTCAAAATCTAAATTAATTATCCCACAATCCCAAATTAATCTTTCATAATTCAGGTAATTTTAAATTTTTTGAGCAGTTTTATTTATAGAAACCACGTCTACCTCCCGTAAAATAATTTTGTCAAAACAGTTTGACAAAAAAATTAGTAAAAACATTTTAAAAAATTCTCCATTTTTGCATACACAATCATTTTTTCAGCATTTTGAGATCGTAGTTTGGCTATTTTTTAATTTATGAAAACCTTTGAACATTAATTTTACTGACAAAATAAAAACGGGTTTCCAGAGTACTGGAAGCAACATTTACACGCATTAAACATTAATAAAAACAAAAACTAATGGAACGATATAAAGTGTCCATAAAAAATGCAACTTATTTTGTCAGCAAAGTCAAAGCTACAAGTCAATTTGTAAAACATAGGTGGCTATTCAATTTAAGGATATAACACAGTATAAAGCGACTCGGATGCAACAAAAACTTACGCGAATTTCCTTAGCAGCTTAAAAAATCAGAAATGAAATGTTGTAAACTTTTTTAAGACATATCCTTTAGTTTATTTATCAGAAATTTAATTATGATAAAGCACGCGAAAACAAAGTTACCAATGTGCAATAAACGCAATAACTTAAACCAAATTGTACAATATTAAAACCAAATAACTAAAAAACTATGAATACATAATATATTATGCATGTAATACGACTGTAAAAAAATATCTGTGCAATACGTTCTTTTTCGAAATTCTCTTGAGCTGAACATTTTAAATGATGTATATTCCAAAAATGTAATTTTTAAAATTTTTTCTCTCTGTCTGTACGCGCACTAAGTGAAAACAACTGGATGGATTTACCTCAAACTTGACAAGTAGGTTTCATACGTCTCTGGTTGGGGCATAGCGTATTTTTTATTACCGAATAATTTACTTCAAAGTAACGGCTCTTTTTTCAAAAAAATGAAAAAAAAAACCATAAAACGTGAGTTAAAAATTGGAGATACGTTTGAACAATATATGAAAGATTTTTTGGCTATTTAAAAGGCTACAAACACCACTTGGACTGCTGCTGTTTATCTTTAATGAATACCCTACAATACGTATTTTATCCAATATATGTTAATGTAAACAAACTTTCTTAAGGATAATTACTGTAACAAAAATTTCATATATCTTGA